>JABBWJ010000053.1:0-335088 GCA_016647685.1 Suillus tomentosus
TATCAGAGTCAAAATCTGTTTCTCTTGGACTTTGCAGGTTTGAAACCTGCCAATGATGAAATTTATTTTTTTTCCATGAAACTACTAAGAATTCCAGCAGACGTTTGGAAACAAGAAATAAGGCTACTTGGATGAAGTCTGGAGTAGAAACCAACAGCAGAGGACCACCAGAGGTGGAGGCAGAGATGTATAGTCAATTGGATAATCCGGTCTTGTCGAGGCCAGCCTGGATGGCGTCCTTGTAGATCTCATACTTCGGCAAATTGAGTTTCATCTCCCATGTGGTCTGGAGTTCCTCGATTGCTGGAATAACGCGCCACAGCATTGGCTGTGTTTCGGATGAAAAATATTGTTGAATGTTATTAGCGTCCTATAAAACAATAGTCAGTATATGAGAGAAATAAGAAAATGTCGACTTACAGCAATGATTTCGCGTGCATCATTCACGCGCTCCCAATCTGCATTCTTGAATGTAAATGCTGTCCATGGGATGTTCTTGACCAGTTTCCCGTTGCACCAAATGACCGTGACTGGCCCAAAGAGCTCATCCGCTGTGCTGATGAATATGTTGATGACCTGTGTGATGTAATTTGGTAAGCGTCAACAATGAATAGTGTAAACATACCTGTCATAGTGCATATGCATGCCCAAGCATTCCATCTGCAGTGCCCCACCTGACATTGCTGTGTAATGGAATCTTGAGGGTATTCTCCAGGCCGAAGTTCTTTTGAAACATCTCGAAATAGTCTATCCGCTGTCCAGAACACTGAATCTGCGTAGTATATTAGTAGAATGAACGGACATAGAAAAACCAAACTAACCTTGATAGCAATGGTGCGCACTGCGGCAACTACATCTAATGAGTTGCCAAGGACACAATTGTTGTGA
The DNA here is from genome assembly GCA_016647685.1 of Suillus tomentosus. Taxonomy (NCBI): domain Eukaryota; kingdom Fungi; phylum Basidiomycota; class Agaricomycetes; order Boletales; family Suillaceae; genus Suillus; species Suillus tomentosus. Next base: position 889 of record JABBWJ010000053.1, read on the forward strand.
TCATTGGGGTCAAATTCCCATATCGCCGTGGTGGTTTCGACGTTAGCGATTCGCGTGATTACTGACATGATAGCAACAATGCCGAGGTTAACGACATGTGCGAGACAAGGGAGACGATGTTGGAGTGTGTTGAATGAATATATCCGTCGGCGATGGAAGATGCTCTCGATCTTTGCACATGCTGTGTCATTATTGGAAGTATTGTCTGCAGTGACACAAAAAAGCTGCAGAGTGGTTGAGTTGACATATATATGCACAAGTTAGAACTTGCGTACCTTCGATGACTGACCAGACACAATCCCCGCACGTTCGCACAGCCCAACAAAGTAATGTCCTAAATTTTCTCCACTGTGAGCACCCGACATACCTTTGAATGCAACCACCTGTGACCGCAGTGTCCATGTACCAGTCTTCATATCAGCATGTATCCAGTGTGCGGTGAGACCAAAAAAGGCGGCCTTGGTCTGATCAACAGACCAGAGGTCTGTTGTTGTGGAGATGCGACCGCTATTTGAAGACTATGAGGCGAATAGATTTAGTTAGTGTAGCTTGTGAAAATAAACATGACTTACTTGGATTTCAGACTTGATTTGCTTGAAGAAATCAAGGAAGGAGTTATGAATGAACACTGTAATATCATGTGTTGAGGGAATATCGGCCTTGGTTGCAGAAGGACGCATTGCAACAAGACAGTTTCTAAATGTGGCTTTTTTTACTACAGCCAGCAACTTTGCAACTTTGGAATCAGCGCAATCTAATTATCAATCACCAATCATCAACACTCACCTGGTCATCACAGATGACAAACTCTGCGACTGTATGGAGCACATCATTCCTTGAGAAATTGGGCAAATCTGCTTTCTTCTGGAACATCTTCGTGAGGCGCTTCTGACCGCTTGTCTTCACCTGTTCCCGTTCTTGCACCAATGAACGTGGAACTGCGTAATGGTGCTCACACAGTCCCATCTCCGCGCATTTCTTCTGGTACACCTCATAATGGCTGTGAATATGTTGATGGCAGCTCGAATTGCTCCCAACATGAAAAGTCTTTCGTTTTCCATGTGCAGCAACAAATTTTGGATTCGCTCTTGATCATTGTATCTCAGGTAAGTATTTAAAAAGACTCTTGAATGCTATCACTTACTTGCATATATTGCACCAGCGCCCTCTCTTCTGCTCTACCTCGCCATCTGATTTGATGAACTTTACGGTACACTTCTCCGAAAATACTGTGAGTAGGTCCTCCGCAGTTTTGTTTTTGGGTTTCAGCGCTTCAGGCAGTGTGGCCGCATCATGCCTATCTTCGGGACCGTCATCACTGTCCTTTTTTTGCAACTGAGCTAATGTTTTATTTCAGGGTAATAAGAAACCAACCTTGTCTCCCTCATCCTGCTCTTTCCCACTTGGATTAGTTATCTCCTCGAATTCAGTGCCATCATCTTGTGTGGCCTCAATGCCAACCATATCCTGTGTCTCATCTTCAGGTCTGCTATCTTCGACAACTTCAATAGTCGCCTGGCTCTGGCGCCGTGCGCGCTTAGTCGCCACCTTCTTTTTTGAGGTACGGCGCATCTCTTTGACGATACTATCATCTGACTCGGATGGTGATTCTTCCTCACTACTAGGTGCCTTCTTTCGCTTTCCCACATGCTTTGGGGATGCCTTGGACTTTGGTGGGCGAGACCATGTGTTGTTACGAGAATGTGACGAAGCCATTGCTGCAGCCTTTTCAGAAGGCTTTTTAGGATGAGAAGATTTACGATACATGATGGTGGTAGGCTTGGTGGATACAGCAGAGTAGTGGGCTAGGTTGCTTGACTATATACATATCATGTTACCAACGTGTTAATTTACATGCTGAAAGGTCGGTTGAAACCGGTTTTACTGGGTTTTGAACCGGTTGGACTCCTGACCGGTCCAAAACCGACTGCAAGACACTTCTGATCAGCAAAGACCGGTTTCTGTTGGTCCGGTTCGAGTCTGACCATAGTAACACTAAATTAAGGACCGGTTTGGGTCCGGTTGCATCAAAATCAGGCAAAAAACCGGACTTAACCGGACTTTTAAACTCTACTTACCCTTGAAGCAACACTCACCAGCAGACAGACCAGCTTCTGCAAAGGCTCAGCACATCAATCAGACTAACGAATCTACATTCTCAGAAACTCCTTGAGGCTTCTCACTTTCCCAAATGCCCTCCATTTGCATGGTTTCTGCCCTTGACTGCTGCTTCATTGATATTCTTCACAAGAGCACTTCAATAAGCGCTTCTTGAGGCAAACAGCCCAAGAGGGTCCATCACAATTGCATGTGCTGCAGTATAGAACACATAGTACTTAAGTTCAGGCTCAGTATGAGCAAGGTGCAGGAAATAATCCCCATGCTACAGCAAGCTTGCAAAGTCAGAAGTTACAAGCAAGTCATCTTCGCAGTTCTTCATGGAAGATCCTCACCAAAGCATTGCCACAGCGCGGAGGCTACATGCATCAAAAATTAGCTCGCCCAGAGGTAACTCATTAAGTATAGAGGACATACAGGTGATGTATAGTAGCAACAATTGGATTCATGACTTCAAGTTGCATCTTGGGCGTGAGAGGCAACAAGTAGAGGATATGTATTTTTGTTCTATGTCAGACAAGACGAAGCACTGCCGTTACGAATTATGCATTGTACCTGAACATGTGACATCGTGAGTCCGCAGTATTGATGGCCAGAATAACATTCACATCGGCTCAGTGAGGCTACTATCCAACGCCTCGGCAGCTGGCGGTGTGTATAAGTATGTCACTCAGTCTCGATGCTAGCATCATTTTTCACCTTCACCAGTGAAATCGAACAGTATCATGTCAAACTTGCCCGGGCCTCCTCCATCGTCGGCTGAGAAGTTGACTGTCAAGAAAGTGTTGCGAGTCATCAGTACCGGTATCCTTCTCCTGTAAGCAAACAGTTAGTAGAAAGAATTTGTGATATGAAACTGACCACTACTCCTTGACAGTTCTAATATCATCAATGGTTTCTGGTGAATTGTGAATTTCTTCTTGACTACGATGATCTAGAATTTGCGAGCCAGCATCGCAGTCGTTTTTATCTATATTGGCTCAACCATTCCGGTACTGACGCCATATGCCGACTATGTTGCCGTGTACATGCTTGGGGCGAGGACCATATTTCCCGCATGCGTGTTTTGTGTCGGATGCTATTGGTGCTGTCTTCGACTAGTAGCACCGAAGCAGGCCGGAAGCAGTATTTCCGAGTGGGGTCCGAGAGCGCGAGCACAGTTCTGCGAAGCCTTGAGTCCAAGCAACGGAAAACTAGGCAGAGCGGGGAGAATATAGTACGCATTGTTCTGCATTGAATACTTTAACGCTCTTCAGACTGATCAGTTCCGTCTGCGACTTACAGTTTTGGTGAGCTGTTCATGCTAAACCGAAAGAGTGGCTGCTGATGTTCTTATTATTCCAGTTACGACGGGGGTACTTAACGCCTTCAGTGGCCTTTATCGTAGCTTCTGCTTCTGGAAAGAACCCTGGTTCAGCGTGCGCGGGCATGTGATGAGTGTGATTTTCCTCATTTTGGGTGCCTGGTCAATCCAAATCGCATATGTAGGAAGGGTGTCAAGAAGAAGGGCACCAGAGGCGAGAACATGAGAGTGGGCAATGATTGCAGTCAACCTAAATCAAATGAGCTTACTCCAGCAGGCGAATACAACGACGACACCATAACTCAGTGAAGTGGTTGTTATACGGGAGGCAGCGGAAAGGGTGGCATGGTGATAAGTCAGCCGTCTCCTAATGCATCATTGTGCAACGTTGAATATTCCGACAGAAATGCGTTAATACATGCACAAATCAGTACCCTTTTGTGATTGAAATGATACAATATAATTCACCTCCTCCGCAGTCTCGCCACCCATACAAAGGTCATGATAGGTAAGTATTTGTATCTGAAGAACACATGAGCCGGAACAGATAAAACTCCAAAGAGTTTCTCTTTGGGCAGTGACTCACTAGTAGCAAGACATGAATCGTCCAAGAAGAACGTTTGGTGCCGAAGATTCGCGCAAGTAAACGAGGATTGATTTTCCGGGAGTGAAGATGTATCATATTGGATAGTGCCAGTAGGTGCCAGTGCAGGAGTTACTGTTGATTCAAATAAAGCTTGCAGCGGCTGGTGCGAAGATTCGAAGTTTGTTGTAAAAGACTTGCTCCAGGTTTATACACCGTATGAAAGTACATAGTAGGCCTAGTCTTCCGAAATCAGACCTTGCATGATGGCAAGAAGACAGCCGCAAGCCAGGTGGAAGCATTAAAACCTCGCGTCTCTAGAAAGAGTGCCGATACGGCAATATACATATTTGTAACGGCGCCAGCGGCCCTCGAATCCCTCAGAAAGTCAGGGATTAAATTGGCCAGTCTGGGACAGAGTCTGGGAGGAAGTATGGGAGAAAGTATGGGACATCGGCACCTCCGAGCGGAATTCAAACTCCGTTCGATGTTTCAAACGACCATGTCAATCACTCCCGCCAACGTGCCCGCCGCCACCGCCGCCTAACATCTCACTGGAATATTAATGCTGCATGTTCATGCTTCGCCTCAACTCTGCCCGCCTCAACTCCGCCCGCCACTCTCCTTGCTCATCCATCTCCTTACCCGCCCTCTCCCTTCCCGCTCCTTTTTGAAACATTCATACTCCGCTTGAAGGTGCCGATGTTAAGGACCAAATTCAATATATGACATAGTAATGAGCTCGCTCTGTTGCTGTATGGCTGTAAAAATACTCGCAACGACTATGGAAGCAAGTCCTTAGTGTTATTACAGACATTAAGGAAGCGTGAGGAACAGTGACGGAAGTCGGTCCTTGGCGCCTTTGCAGACAGTGAGCAAGTGTGAGAAACAGTGACGGATACAGAATTATTCATACTCCGCTTGGAGGTGCCGATGGGCTTGCCGATGTCCCAGACTTTGTCCCAGACTTGCTCCCAGACTTTGTCCCAGACCGGCCATATCAGAGACGCCCTCGAATCCCTCGAATACTTGGCAAACTTGTCTTTGTTCAGCTCAGTGGTTTCCTGCGTGTCCTCTCATGCCGCTAACCCTCGACGAAAGCTGGTTCGCGCTTGATTTTGTTCTCAGTGTCTGATCCGAAATCATCGATATCTTTGGCCGAGATGCACTAGCTGTTACGACCGACCACCATGCCTACAAACTCGGTACGATATCCTAGCTAGTATACCGGCAGCTGCAGTGCTCTAGTACAGCTAGCAGCTGTGTCATTTTCAAATTGCTCAATTTCCAATATGTCAGAAGGGCTCCTCGTCCACTCTCAGTCTTGATGCAATGTGCATGGATGATGCGGCTGGGTCCACCACCTGCGTGGCCTTTCTAATATTGACAAGGCTACGAACATTTACCAGCACAAGGTCGTTCCGTTGTCCTCGCTCTCGTAAAGTGATTCGAGCCAGAATCACGGCGGAATGAATTAGGGGCCTATACATATGAATATGAATGCTAGGCCAAGCACACCTGAGTACCTCGATGTAGCTCGCTTAAATTCAAAGTAAGCACATGAGGAATCAAAGTCAAACTATCAGGCAAAATATACGATCGACTATCGAGTGAGGAATGTACTCAACAAGAGAGCAAGGATTGTCGTTGGTACAGTTACCATTTACCGTGGGAGTATAATCCATGCGGGTGGCTGTGACTCACTTCGAACAACGTTTCAAGTTCCAACGCAACGTCATGCATCATTATGGTCCAGGTCTTTGTTGCTTATTCTCCATGTGTTGTGTTGTCTAAAACATAGAACATCAAAGATCGGCAAGGATGGCTTTGTGCGTTTCACCGTCTAAGATCTTTGTCCCCCTCGAACATACTTAAGTTAACCTTTTCTGTCCACTCGGCTCTAGCAAACAACATGCAGAAAGTCCAGAAGATGACAGCAAACTGGGGAGTCGATGTCCCAGATACACCACGAAATATAGTGAGTGATCAATTCCGCAAATTACCAGTACTGGTGTCATGACAATCGTCAATCGTTTTAGCTGATGCATTCACGAGTGGTCATACCAGTCTGTTTACTCAATCTCTATTTCAATGTATCAGAACTGACGCCATATTCATGATGACAAGATCCCAGGCCTTGGTACCCCGTATTGCAGGTCGCGAAAGTTTAGTCACTCTGTCCTGGAGCTCAAAGACCAGGATATCAATACCGTTATTACTGAACGACATCAAGAGTTGGACGTGGTCTCGCACGACACCTCGGACCTCGCGCATACTGTCATGGACAAAACAAAAGACCTTGGCCAGCAGCTTGCGAAAAAGCAGGACAAGATCATTGAGTCGGCGAACCTGGACAAGGGACTTCGATCGGCTCTTGAGCGCTTTCCAACTAAAGTTTTGTCCAAGATTTTTGACTACTATCTTATGGACAGCGATCATTTGAGCCGCGGATCAAACCCGTTTCCCATGCAGTTGGCCAGAGTATGCCGCCGATGGAGGGACGTTGCTGAGGGCATGGCCAACTTGTGGTGCAAACTCTCTTTTGTCGTCGACGATGACTGCACAGAGTGGAAGCGGTCAGTTTTCTACTATGATTCATGGCTCAAGCGATCACAAGATTATCCACTCTCATTACAACTCCGCCCTGGATACACCGAAGGTGGGACGGCTAAATTACGACAGCTTGTTCAACCTTACATGAGCCGAGTCTCATCTCTTGATATCGTATTCTGGGACGACGTTGAACCAGAACATTTGCTAGAAGACCTCCCTGCAGGACTTCAGGAGCTTACCGTATGCTTTGGCGACTGGTTCGATGCTTCAGCCATTGCACAATCTCTCTCGCAGCTACCATCCACTGTGCGTAGTCTCAAGATCATAGACCGGATATTTGGCCCGGACTGTTTATATTCTCTCAATCCTGTATGGACCCACCTTACACACGTCGAGATCGCCATTCGTCCGCGAAACGTGTTCCATTTCCTCTTTCTATGTCCCAATCTCTCCTCGTGCGAGCTTATCTTAAGTCAACCAGTGTCCATGGATACTCGTGCTCAGTGCATGAGGGTTACACATGCGAATCTTCGATCCTTGTGCATCATTTGTCCTGGGCGCTTCGAACCTAACCCACTCCCTATACTGTTCAAAGCACTCACACTCCCTAAGTTGCGCACCCTCGAAATTCGCTATGGATTGTTGTCATCCCCTCATGAAGAGTTGCTGACGTTCCTAAGACGGTCGAAATGTCCCCTGGAGATCCTGATTTTCGACGCTGTAGTGATACCACCGCCGGAGCAGCAGGGCGATTTTACTGCCATCATTCCTACCCTTAAAATAGAATGTAGGCTCGATATCGATACCAACTAGACTGTAATATTTAATAGAGATATGACTCCGCATATGTGATCACGTGATTATTTCTCATCCCAAACTAGGGTTGTACTATCAACGAACGCCTAGCTGTTGTTTGTACACACCGAGAGTCTGACATTCAATATTCGATGTGGTTTTCTCATAGCGCTTGCTGCATCGAACGAGTCTATATGGTGTCTACTCCCCCGACGAACAAGTTAGCGAGAAATACCGCATGCCACGGAGCAAGGTGAAGGTTGGCAGGGCCGAATGAACCCTAGTGAAAAGTATCCCTTGATGCGGCGGCTTGTCACATGTCATCGATGTCATCGCCCTGGTTCAAGTCTGCGAAGAGAATGTCGTGAAGAATTTGATCGAAATTGCACTAGTAAAGGTTGGTTCCGTTTTATTTGGAGCCCAATGTGTCATGAACTTGGTGTTACTGACGTCATCTCAATCAGAGCTCCTATAAGTACGTGCTCCCCCATCATCCTTTCTGCTCCTCCTTCAACACAAACATGCACTTCAGGCGTTCTGTCTATGTTATTCTCCTCATCGGTTCAGCATACGCATCGAGCTGGTTTGGCTCTGAGCCTGAATATGACAAATGGTCTCATTCCGATTTGCACTCCTGGCTTGAAGACCACCACATTAAGGTCCCCTCTCATTTTGATCAATCTCAGCTTCACGACCTCGTAGCGGCGAACTGGGCTTCTCCCCCTCCTCCACCCCCGTCGTTTGCTGAACAGTCTCGTGCATACGCTGACGCAGGCAGGCAATGGAGCTATGATAGATACACTCGTGCTCAGCACGCGTTCCAGGACTTGCAGGAGAATTCCTTTGACACCTGGGACGAGAGCAAATTGAGAGCATTTCTGCTTGAGCATGGTGTGGTAGCACCTTCTGGACCCCGCGAACAGCTTCTTTTGCTTGCTAAACAGAAGCATCGCTCCTATATCAACGCCGCATCATACTACTCTTCCCTTGCATCTGAAACCGCCACTTCTGCATACTCCGATGCTACGGATACATTATACCACGCATCTAAAAGCGCGAGCAGCATCGTAGCTCAGGCTACCCATGATGTCGGTCGTGCTTTCGATGACAGCAGGGACTATGTATACTCAGCTTGGGACGATAACCATCTCAGATCTTGGCTCGAAGATCACGGAGTGGTTGAAGCTAGAAAGGCTAGCACCCATTCCGAGCTCACCAAACTCGCCAACGACTATTGTCGTACAGCTGTAGAGCCAGTATGGAACGTCTGGAGTGACTCGTATATTGTATGTATATACCTGCTTCAGAGTTGTGGATTCTTTTGACATGTTTTGAAGCGCGAATGGCTGATTTCGCATAACCTTCTTTCACCTTCCGATACTGCATCGCGCTCCACCTTACTTGAGGAGATGAAGAAGTATTATTACTCCTCACCCGACAAGGTTTGGAGTGTTTGGTCTGACAGTGAATTGAAGTCTTGGCTCGTCAAGCATGGTCTCCTCCATAGTGACGCACAAAAGAAACGTGATGAACTAGTAAAGATGGTCGAGTCAGTAGTGCGCCTTCATCTTTTGCCAGATCCTGATCACTTTACAGGGACAACTACGCTTCTGCCTCCGATAGCGTATGGGATGCTTGGAACGATTCAGACATTCGTCGATGGCTTTCTCAACACGGATACACTGATGATAGAAACTTTGCGCAAAAAAAGCGTGATGAGTTGGTGAACTTGATCGATAAGCAGTGCGTACCATTCCTCCGACACGCTTTGATATGTGTTGATATCCTATTTAGATATAATGACGTTTCTGCGCGCACTGCTGCATATCTCGTGTGGCCGGATGCTCGTTTACGTGCTTACCTTCGCGAGCGTGGTGTCAGCGAAGCTGCACTCCCCACGAATAGACCCGGGTTATTGCGTACGTGTCTAAATTTTCATCTGCTCTATTTGGTGTTCATTTATTGCAGAGGAGACTCGCATCCGCTGGGTCCAGACATCTAACCGTGCTGAGACAATCTTCACAAAGTTGAATGAGATTATCAACAGTGGCGTTGGCGCGGTGGAGGATAGATTGGCCAGAATTCTCGAGGTTGGTTTACGTGCGACTGTTTCCTCGTTCGAACTGACTCTTCATTAGCTCCTAAGTGGCCATTTACACTATGCTTCCGAGAAGACTAGTGATGCCCGTGCTTACGCGGAGGATAAGAAAGATAGCGCGTGGCATTGGTGCTCTCAGAAGGGCGATGACGCGAAAGGCAAGGGTGGCGATTATGCTGAGTGTGCCAATAGGAAGGTACAAGAGCAAGGATTTGATGAGAAGGTGAAAGGCGCTGCCGAAAGCATTAAATGGGGCGGGGAGAAGACGAAAAGCGCTGGCGATGAGCTCTAGACCGAAACAATCGAAGTATGTTAACTGTCGAAATCCTTTTCCACATATGCATTCAAGACACTACCTATGTAATAATTCTGTAACATTGTATATAGTGTTGTATCTTTCTACGTAAATGAATCTCCAGTCTCCAGCTGTGATGGCGTTCACCGGATAGGGGTGCTACATATCAGGAAAAGCAGATATTTGATGCTATTTGGTGAGATAATAAATTCACTCAGCATGATTATTTTTGACTTTCAACTTGTCGTAGGAATATGTTGGGGTGATGCACTGATAGGATGTTTCCGGTGCCGGTGAGACCATCACGTTCGTATCTGTGCCCCTACGTTGTTTGCCAACCTTGCCCTCTTTCACCCCCACCAGGGCAATCTTGAATCATGACGGTAATCGCTCGTTTATTTGTGATCCGACACGGGGAGACCGAGTGGAACCGCGCAAGAATCATCCAAGGTCAAGCTGATTCCCAGCTCAATGATCTAGGAGAAACTCAGGCCGCTATGACTGGAGAAGCATTGAAGGCGATCCATTTCGACAAAGCTTTCACAAGCGATCTTTCAAGAGCTTCTAAGGTACGTTTCTTGAGAGGCACTAAGGTTGATCAAATCTAAAATGTATTACGTTGATTGCAGACGGCTGAGATAATTCTGCAGCATCATCCCGATGTCATCTTGGTGAAAGGTCAAGATCTGAGAGAGAGGGTAAGCTATGCGTTTGTAACTCCTTGGCAGTGATCCTGAGACTCACCGTTATGTGGGGTCTCCTCATAGTTCATGGGGAAGTTACAAGGAACCAAGGGACCAACAAACCCAAGTGAACCTTCTCTTGAACCCATCGAAGCCATGGTCGAGCGATCCGTCGGGTGGTATAATCGCGAGATTGTTCCATACATCTCATCACTTGCCGATAATCCTGACGGAAGATGTCGGAACATTCTGGTTACATCGCATGGATGGCTTATAAAATCATTTTTCAAGTTCATGACAGCGAGTGGGGTGTTGGAGTGCACCGAAGATCTGTTAGGAGCTTCATTGAGAATACCTAATGCTAGTTTATCAGTGGTGGAATATAGCACGATTGGATCTGGATCAGGACAGAGGATTGAGTCTACTGTTGTCCAGTACGGAGATGCCTCACATCTAACCGGGACTCAAATTCTGCAGGACAATGCAGATATGGATGCACTTAAATCGTGATTTTCCATAGCTTTGTTACACATACCAACCTAGATGATATATCGTTCTTTTCGTTTTTCAGCTTGACCTCGAGACTGTTAATGTTCGCGAAGGTGGTGTCCACAGTGTCCATCCTACTTTGTGGGAACGTCTTTTGCTACAACTACTACATAAGAGGGAAAATGTCGACCCACACGTGTCTCTGTTTCATATATGTGGGGTAGCTGAGAGGAAAATGTAGCGATACTGAAATACTACAGTACACTGTATCCAATCGCATGCTGAGATTTACCTTGTCCATTTCAAATTGATCCTAAGTATATCCTTTTCGAGCTAGGTCCTGCATGAAATTGCTATATTACATGGCCCGATAAATAATTCTTAGTTACCTCTCTTCCGATATCTCTACGGACCTTTGGCGCTTGAACTCTTTCACAGTTCACTCTTCCACACCCTCAAACATCATGAAAGCTGTCGTTCTCGGTGCTGCAGGTATCGTAGTGCCTCCCTATCTACGCGATCGCTTAGATCCCTTAACTATCTATAGGTGGTATCGGCCAGCCGTTATCGCTTCTCCTAAAGGCCAACCCTGCTGTCACAGAGGTATGTTCGAGACACGCATCCAGCTCAGATGGTGACTTATACATCTTATGCAGCTTGCTCTTTATGATATTGTGAACTCTCCCGGAGTGGCCGTGGACCTTTCTCATATTGCTACCCCTGCCAAAGTCGAAGGATTCCTACCTCCCGATGATGGTCTCAAGAAAGCACTGACTGGTGCTAATGTCGTCGTGATCCCTGCTGGTATTCCCAGAAAGCCTGGTGTGAGTTCTGGTGCACAAAACTCAAATCAATCAATAGCTCACGAGATTTCTTAGATGACTCGGTCGGTGTTGCTATTCGGGCCATTATGTATTATAAGTTACTGATTTTTATGGCGCCATGTAGTGATGATTTGTTCAAGGTCAGCTTACTCGGCTACATTCGGTGGTCTAACCCCACTTATGCACTCATAGATCAATGCTGGCATCGTCCGCGACCTCGCCACTGGCATTGCCACTACGGCCCCGAAGGCCTTCGTCCTTGTTATCTCCAACCCGGTCAACTCCACAGTCCCTATCGTTGCGGAGGTCTTCAAGAAGCATGGTGTCTTTGATCCTAAGAGGTAAGACCGTGATATCAACAGTATGACCGGCATTAATAGGACGTAACCAGAATTTTCGGTGTAACAACGCTGGATGTCGTTCGCGCTTCGACTTTTGTCTCTGAAGTTCTTGGTGATCGTTCGCTATCGCTGTCAGTATCAGTTCCCGTGGTCGGTGGTCACAGTGGCGTTACTGTCAGTTATGCTCTCGAATACTCATATTCAGAAGTGACTAACATGACATCAGATTGTTCCCCTGCTCTCTCAATCTTCCCACCCTCTGCCAGCATCCCTTGACGCCGCCGCCGTTGATGTCCTCATCAACCGCATCCAATTTGGTGGAGACGAGGTTGTCAAGGCGAAGGACGGTGCTGGCTCAGCAACCCTTTCCATGGCTTACGCCGGTGCTGAGTTTGCCGGGAAAGTGATCCGCGCCGTAAATGGCGAAAAGGGAATCGTCACCCCGACATTTGTCAACCTTGCTTCAGACAAGACAGGTGGTGACGCCCTCAGGAAGGAAATTGGAAAGGACCTAGATTATTTCTCTGCTCCGGTCGAACTCGGTGTAGGCTAACACAATCGTGCTAAATGTCTTGATGCTGATGATGTCCCAGGTTGATGGTGTTACCAAGATCCACGGTCTCGGTAAGATCACCCCTGCTGAGAAAGCGCTTGTCGATGCTGCTCTTCCTGAGCTCTCTGCTAACATCGAGAAGGTCTGTATTTTTCATGTCCGATTCAACCTCACCTAACGATATCGATATTTCAGGGTGTCGCCTTCGTCGAGGTTCCCAAACTCTAACTTATACTGCAGTGACGCTTGAGAAGTTAACTTGTATAAAATATTGTACAAATAACAGGATTTGTAGAAGGTATAGAATGAAATATAGGAATTACTCGCATGTGATCGATGTGATCTTGGACTCAGACCATCGGCCAGACCAAACAAGTTTCAGGTCAAGTCACCATAGTCGGCCATTCATCAATTTGTCTACAGTCTGTCTAGGGGAATAATGGGTCATGGCCCGATATGCATGAATACTATACGCTGGTCCAAGGGCATATCCTCATCCATATCCTTACCCTTGTTTGTATTCTTGTCGTTATCCGTGTTCGTATCCATTCCCATTTCCTTCGCTGTGCCCTGTGCCATCTTCTTGTCCCTATCATAAGCCAACGACTGAACTGCTCTGTGCAGCGCCCGAGCAGCTCGTCTTGAATCCATCTTGCCATCCCCACAAAAATTCTTATAGAATGCCTCAACCAAGTGTCGTACTGTGTGATCGTTGACGCTCCAAAACGTTCCGATGACGCTTTTCACTCCGGCAAATTGCAGGCCAGCCGCCAGGTGAATTACTTCATTAGGGGTCTTCAGGTCGCCGGCCGCGGTATCACAAGCAGACAAAAATGCAAATTCATGCCGAGAAAGGTCTGTTTGAGCGATGTCGATGAGGGGAAGTGGTTAGTCGCGCATGAGAAGGGCAGACTTGAAGGGTTTTGTGTCCCATGGCATGTAAAATGGAGCGATTGATTATCTCGCAAGGTGCGCAGAGCTCTTGACTTGGTTTATTCACCACTTGTGACCGGTCCTTGGTGAACGAAATAGTATGAGGTAGGAGGCTTCGCACCAATTCCAGCTCGGATAGCGAAAGACGCTGACAAAGATCTGTCATGGATTGGCACACCCAAAACCGCCGGGCCAAGACGCCGAACGATGATTGAACTCGGCTTTCAGGAAAGCTGTCAGAGACAGCCATTATTCCATTCATCATACTTGTTTTTGACGCAAGGCCAAAGTTGTCGAGGTTCAAAACGTTCAGGGTAGTATGTGGATCAGGTCAGCAAAGCAGTTATTATACGGACAGGGCAGAGCAGCCCCAACAACCTCTCTATAAAAAAGGAGGCAACGAGCAAACAACACCTCATCAGGTGCAGCATCCAGCTCGGCCCGTAAGCGACAGTACAGTCAAGAAATTTCACAGAATCGTGTGAGTTCGCTAATAATATATGAAGAATCAACGAAGGTCAGGTATTAACATGAAAAAATGTCATCTGGAAAGACAGGATATCGAAATATTCGAAATAAACAAGTCAGAGTCCGGATCAGATACCGAGAACTCGATTCTCCCTAACAAGTTGGATGATCTTCACTGGTGGCGGCAAAGGAGAGATAATCCGCTAGCTTGTCATACGGGATAGCGCGTGTATCGCAGAAACCGGTCCATGCGCTGATAATACCCCAGAACTCAATGACATAGTCAGTGCTTGAAAACGAAAATATATTCATAGTCATTCTCCAGAGATCTCGTGGCAACTCACGAGGTTGGATACGGCCCATCATTGTCGGTTTTCTTGGGCATCCCTTCCAATCTTCCACTGAGGGACGTCCATGTGCCTGTCTGTTGGTATGAAAGCTCGTCAAGTTATCACCACAGCTCAAGTGATAACTTACCAAGCCCCTGTAGTATGCATCGATCACGTTTTGTTGAGTCATTAACGCTGCTCCATCCGTCATATTATAGAACACTGCTTCAGAAAGCTTCGCCTCTAGAGCAGTAGTGGGCATTGGAGAGATATTTGACGGGTATACTTGTTGCAGTAGGACATCGGTGTTGCTCCACGCATAGCAGAAGCTCGCGAGAACGCAGTATTCATTTTGGAAGAGACCCTGGGTCACCCAAAATTGACACTGAGTAGCCATTTCGGCGCATGAACCATTGTCCGTTATCGGTTGGGGGACACATGGGATCACTTGGATGGTTGGTACCGTTGTGCCAGTGTTGCACGATGCCGCTGCGGGACACACTCCAGGGACAGATGAATACTCAAGCCAGTCCTGGAAAACATGTAAGGAGAAATATTATCGTTTAAGAACAACGAGTACACACAGCAAGGTTTGCATAAGGAATGTTTCCAGTAGCGCAGAACCCGGTCCAAGCAGCGATGGTCGACCATTGATCAGCAACGTAAGTGACACTGCAAATAAAATCGTCAAGAATCCGAACCTCGATATGTTGTAGGAAGACTTACTTGTCAGGGTAGGAGCCACCAGGAGCGATGGAAATCTGATGATAATATGCATCGATGTAGTTTTGTTGCGTCATGTACGAATTCCCATTTGTTATGGCATAGAAAACCTATAGTACCACTAGATCAGCAAAGAACACAAATATCAAGCGTTATTCGGACAGATTCAGCTAGCCGGGGTTGAGTC
Organism: Suillus tomentosus; assembly: GCA_016647685.1. Classification (NCBI taxonomy): domain Eukaryota; kingdom Fungi; phylum Basidiomycota; class Agaricomycetes; order Boletales; family Suillaceae; genus Suillus; species Suillus tomentosus. The sequence goes on from JABBWJ010000053.1 coordinate 16,164, forward strand.
GCAGGCGCTTGGGATACGTTGAGGACTTGTGCAGGGTCAAACATGCCTGAAAAACATGCAGTTAAGAGGAAACACGACGTGTAGTTATAAAAGTTGCTGAGATCAACCATGGTCGCATTACAGCTGTTTCGGAGCGAGACACATGACTTGAGGGCGGAGGCTGGTCCACTGATTTCCTGCCTTGGAATGAGTGACGAGGGAAGGGCAGTAACGAGGCCTATGAGAGCAAGGTAGAGAATCGATATTAGTGTGTTCATTTTTACTAGGCAGAGACACTAAGAGGAAGGACAGACAGGTTCGCCGGTTTGTCTGGTATCTTTGTGATCCTCAAAATACTTATAGGTAAGAGACCGGCTGAAATGAAGTTCATACCACATATTTCTGTGCTTGGGGTGGGTTGTTGACCCAATTACCCGCATTCAAATGTCATCACGAACGGAAACCCGCGGAAGCGGGAATGACTAGATACACGATGGTTATGTAACCACGTCGGACGCGACTGCAGGACACCCACAAGTTTGCGTTGCGATGCAACATCCTGACTCCTGTGAAAGTCAGACATGGTGGACCGTCTTGAGGGATGCGTGGCACATCACGACCTGTGTCCTAGTTTGCATAGCACAAAGTCCGCACGACCCGATCTCGTAAAGAGATTCAGCGCTGGCAGCGAGGAATGACAAGTCGGTTAAAGCAGATGTTTTTGAAGTAGGAACTCTTGCCTCCCAAGTCCATCGAGATTCGAGTTATGTAAAGTTCGTACGTTGGCATATGGAGCAAGTACGACTTCGAGTCTTTGAACTTCAAACAAATGTAGAAAGCTTCAAATTGAACTCAGTTACTACACGCTATTACACGGTGTAACGGAACGAAATTAATTTTGGGCCGACATATCGAATTCAAAAAGATAGTCACCGTTGTTCTTTTCAGCGTTCCGAGCAAAGCAATAGCAACGGCACACGCCAAGAAACCAAGATTCATGGTTTATATCAGCATGTAATAGTCAGCCAATTCAAAACCATTTATCATTTGTAATGCATGGATTTCCAAATCGTTATCGTGTACTTAGCACCTTGTAGTCAGTGCTACAGGCCTACAGCCACTTCCTGTCGATGTAACTAGTAGTCGTAATGTTCTTAGCATGCAACTTTGAGACTTTCAACAATGAACATGCCTCTCAGAGAGACATCAGATATGTCAATCAACGTCGAACCCTATGAAATGGAGATTCTAGCATTCAGATCATTGCGAAGTATCTGAATTTGCTGGTCTCTACAAAATCATCAATGCATCATAATTACAATAGATATATCAACTACAAAGCATACACACAGCCAGGCAATGACAAGCACAACATGCAGCAAACAGATTACTAAAGGACGCCACGAATCGCATGCCATAAACCAGAGAACAAAATGGAAAATAAAGGTACGAGAGAAAGAAAAGTAACGGAGAAATAACGGTATGAGGAAAATAGATAAAAATATGAGATGGCAGACATACAAAGATTCGATGCAATAATGCTGCGGTACCATGACCATAAAACAGTGCAGATGAGGGGTATCGACTTCGACTTTGAGATTTGAAATATGACTGCGACGTTATGTGTCGGATCAGTACCGTGTATCAAGAGAAAATATGCGTAGAGCAGGCGTGTCCGAGAGCGAGCGAGTAATTGAGGGGGATGACTATATGCGGGCGGGGATTAGTGATGCGCCGGGACGGGGCGGGTGAGGTCTAAATTAGTATAACCCTCTGCGGGGTCTGCATCGACGTCATGTCGAAACTTGAAGCGGAACAATTGATGCTGCGTCGTTGCACAGCAAATCTAAGCAGGTACAACCCTTCTCGTTGCCTTCACCCCTCTAGCATTCACAGCCACCATCACATTCTCCTTCTCATCAACCTCACTCGGCACGCTCGAACTAACACTGACCCTCCTCGTACCAGAGGCAACAGGCGTCTTCAAATTACTCTCTACAGAGCTCGTCGACACCCGCCGCGTCGCACCCATCCCAAGACCACTGGGTCTTGGAGTCGTGTTTGATTTGCCGAGGGACGAAGGTGCGTGGGATGTGGATGAAGCTAGGGATGTTCGGGTGGGGGGTGTGGTTGTAGCGAATGATGAACGGGATTTGAGAGCTGGAGGTCCCATTTTGCCAGGGGGGTTGGCGATGGCATTAATACGCACGTTGCGACTGAGGCTGCTCAGGCTGGCGCGAGGCGCTAAAGATGTAGAAGGCGTTTCCGATTTTCCGTCTTTTGATGCGTCTGACATAGACGAAGGAGGTCGGGATGAAGAAGGGGTTCCAATCATCGATTCACGCCTTATAGCCCTGCTTGGAACTGGGGTATTTGATGCCGCAACACTCTTCAACGAAATCTTTCTCTTGATCTAATATCATGTAAGACACAAAGCCAAGATATTGAAGGAGGACTCACGAGTTCAAGTTCTTGCTGTTTCGAATCCAAAGCGATATTAAGCCCGTTGACATCCTCCCGATCTCTCTCTCGTTCCTTGCGCAACTGCACGATAGTCACTTCACGCGCAGCACTCGTCTGCTGCATCTCATGCACTGTTCTCCTTAGCTTCGCAACTTCATCCATTAACGACCCCACGCGCTCTTTACTCATGCTCAACATAATATCGCTCTCTGCCTTTTCGCGTACTGCGACTTCAAGCTGCATGCGCAGGTCTTTTTCTTGGGTTTGGAGATCTTGGAGAGTACGGGTTTGGGAGGAAAAAGCGCGCGAATGCTCAACTTTGAGAGTGGCTAGTTCTTCCCGGAGGGATTCAGCTTCATCTCTGTGTGTGAGGAGGGTGGTGGTGAGGGTTGAGATAGAGGCGTCGCGCTCTTTGATGTTGGATTCAAGGCGGAAGACATTTTCGTTCGCAAAGGCGAGTTCGCCGGTTAGGGATGTAATGCGGGATTCGTGCTGTGATATGTTAGTAACATCAATTGGAAAGAAGGTGACGCCGCACCTCTTCAGTGGTTCGCTGGAGTTCTGATTCGAGTTCGATGCGCTGGTTCTCGCCTTCACTCCATTCTTCTTCCATGTTCAGGAACTTGGTTTCGAGAGATTCAAGGTCGGATTTGAGAACTTCGTTGTCGTTCTGGAGGTCTTCAATGGTATCGTGGAGTTCTGCAGATTCTCGGTGGGCTGCGTCGAGGTCCCCGTGCGCAATTTCGATGGCGGTGGCGTGTTCTGAGTTGATACGCTCTAACTCTGAAGAAATACGCTGAACAGCGTCAGCGAGGGCGTTCTTGTCCGTCTGGAGAGCCTCGTGAGCATTGACCATTCGCATTCGTTCTTCTGCCCAGGCCAGTTCGATGGCCTGATGCCTCTCTCGTTCCTCCCTGCTTGCTACAATGAGAGCTTCCTCCGCCATCGAAGACCGCACAGAATTAGTTGTGAGGTAATCCATCTGTTCTCTGGCTTCCTGAATCCCTTCGCGCAAGACACGTTCCGCGTCTTCTCGACCCTTCAACTCCTCATGCAGTTTGTTCAGCTCCGCTTCCTTTTCGTGGAGCTGTTCGCGCAAGTGAGCTGTATCCGCATGGTCTTGCAACGCTTCCTTTTCGCGTTCGAGCTGTGATATTTGGCGATGGAGCATGCGAAGAGCTTCACCGCTTGCCTCGTCCATGACGCTGCGCTCGAGATTTTCTTGTCGGGAAGTGTCGACTTCTTCTTCGAGGTTACGACACATGCGCTCGAGTTCACCTGCTTTCTTCTTCCAATTACGCAAGACGTTTCTGCTCTTTTCTTTTTCCTTTTCGGCGACTTCTGTGCGTTGGGTAAGAGCTTGAACAAGTTCATCTCTAGCCCCGAGGTCAATCTCGTACTGCGCACAGAGTTCCTGTGAGAGAGCTAGTTGGGTACGAAGGTTCCAGATAATGTCTTCCTCTTTCGAAGCTGTGCGGGAGTGTGTTGGTTGTGGAGGGGTAGGAGGAATCATTGTTCCTGGTGTGTAGTAGGTCGTTGCATTTGCGCGGAATGGGTCTGGTGGCTCCGAAACGAGTACGAGTGAAGCGTTTGAAGTGTCATTGATGTCAGCTTCTGGTGCGTGTTTTCTAAGCATTATTTGGAATACTGTGTCGCTGAGTGCGCGGGAGCGACGGGTTCGTGGTGGAGGGGAAGTGGGTGGGATGCTTATGTCGCCTGAAAATGTAGAGCCTGTGGGAGACAAGGCGAAGGAAGGGTCTGCGGGAATTTCTGGGAGGCCTCTGAAGGGAGTTGAAGTTTCTAAAGGGGGGCCTTCTGGGATTTCGATGGCCGTGTCTAGCATCGGTGTTTTGAACCCTTGTGGTATTTCAATTCCAGGGCTCAAGTTGAATAAATTTGAAGAGTCTGCTTCTCCGAATACGTCCATTGCAGAAGGACGAGCGACTCGTGCTAGACGATCTGCAAATGAGATTGGAGATGGCTCGGAGGTGGAAGCTGAAGCATCTGGGCTGATGGCTTTGTGAGCACCTCGAGAGAAGAAACGGACGTTTTGGCCAGTTCCTGGTGTCTTTGGATCGCGAAGAATTGACCTGACGCTGCCTTCGAGTGAGGGTCGAGATGAATCTCGAACTGTGTCAGATGAACCTCGAGTAAGAGACACTTGTGAACCTGTTTAAATGGTCAAAATACAAACCAATTAAATAGAAAACACTGACTGTCTGATCTTAAGTGAAGATGTGACCTGACTTTCTTGGGTAGACTGAGCTTCTTGGTAGTCTCGTGAAATACGGATAGGTTTGGATGTTGCTCATAGACTCTTGACAGAACGTCTGTTGGTTGATCTTGGTCGGCGTCCTTGGTTGATTTCAGAGCGTTGCTTAATTTCGACCACATCGTCGACGACGATGACGAGAGGTTCTTGCAATGGTTCAAGATTGGTTCAAGAAGAACAATACTTGGTTCATTTTGAACGCGTAATCACATGACTTCCGCGTAAAACATCACGTGAATTGTGGACTTACCGGGTCCACCGGCAACGACGACGAGCTCGATAACAACTGACATTGAGCTCGACGACGATGACAGTTATGGGTCCATCTAAACTTCCAGTCTTGTTGCTCCCTCATCCATTAATTCTACTACCAACTGCTCGACTCACGCTTCCTATCAGTCGTTCACTCGCTGACGCTATTCTCTCGCTCTTGGATGATTCAGATGCAGTTCTCGCTGCCATTCCACTTCCAGCTCCTGACTCGCCCTCAGAGATTACATACGGAACTGCTGCAAGAATAGCGCGTCTTGTAAGACCAAGAAATCAATCTTCTCCCACTCAGCCCTATCTACTTTCCCTCCACGGTGTAGAAAGAATTCGTTTCCCTTCTCCAATTCAGATAGACCAATTAGACATTCTTCCTGTTCATAATGTCGTCTATTCTTCTTCTGATGGAATTCCCTCAAGAGACACAGTCGAAGCATTCAAGCATGCTGCTCTCGTACTCCTCGACCGTCTCGCAAAGGACTCTCTACAGCCACAACGCAAAGACGACTGGCTAAGAGTAGCTGCAATAGTAGAGGATATCTCGGAGCAACGCGCTGCCTGGATGGCAGATGTCCTCGTAGCTGCTGTATCATCTCAATACCCGGACAGACTTGGTCAGTATTTTTCATTTTTTCATTTCTCATGTCCATTCATTAATCTTTCTGCAGCATTCCTCGCTGCTACTGACGTAGAAGATCGTCTCCGTCGCGCTACAGAACTCTTCGTCAAACAGTCTTCCATTCAGGAAGTGTCAAAGAAGATCGCATCAGCCGTAGACGAGTCATTTTCCCGCCAGCAGAAGGAATACTTCCTTCGTCAGCAATTAGCTGCGATTCAACGCGAGCTTCATAGTTTACAAAGCTCTCCTGCTAGCGTTGGTCCTGGGTTCGGTACAGGAGGGGCTACAAGCGAGTTGGACGATGACGACCAGGCAGATGCAGATGACCTTGCCGATTTACGCCGCAAGATTGAAGCTTTAACCGTCAATTCAGAGGAACGCAAAGTCGGCGTTCGCGAGTGGCGCAGATTGAAGAGGATTCCTCAGGGAAGCGTCGAGAATGGCGTTATTCGCTCATATGTGAGTACAATCCATATATCAAAGGTCTATACTCAGTACCGTACAGCTCGAATGGCTCACGTCTATGCCATGGCCATCAAACTCAACCACTACCCCTATTGACGTTCTAAAGGACCCCAGTTTCCTCACCAGGGCACGGTAAGTTGCTCCCTTACCGTTGGTTCTCCACTCACTCCCTGTTAGCGCGCAACTCGACGCCGATCATTACGGCCTCGACCAGATAAAACGCAGACTTATGGAATACCTCGCAGTCGTGCGTTTGCGCGCCATTGCGGATACAGCTCAGACCCAAGCTCAGGGGGACACCCCCTCGACGGATGCTTCCCTAGGTGTTACCCCCACCCCGCCGAAGAAGAGCAAGGGCGTAAAGGGACCAATACTCTTGTGCGTGCATCTTGCATATCATGGGCATAACCGTCGAATAGTTATGCAGGTTCGTCGGTCCCCCTGGGACAGGAAAGACATCTCTCGGACAATCTATCGCAAAGGCTTTGGGAAGGCCGTTCCAGCGGATATCACTGGGCGGCGTTCGGGATGAAGCAGAGATCCGGTCTGTAACCCCTTTTCTCACCTTACTCAACAATTGATTTAGTAACAGGGGACACCGGAGAACCTACGTAGCATCTGGTCCAGGCTCCATCGTTCAGGCTCTCCGGAAAGCCGGCAGAAACGATCCCGTTATATTATTGTAAGGTCCGGAATTTCAGCCAGGAATGGTTGTAACGTTGAAATTGAATGAACAGGGACGAAGTGGATAAAGTAGGACATAGTAATTTCCATGGCGATCCGGCTGCTGCTCTCCTCGAAGTTCTTGATCCTGAACAGAATCATTCATTTAATGTACGTTTCCTTCGCACCGGTATTGTCCGTGATGGATTTGACTGATTGTGGGGATGGTGATGATGCAGGATCATTATATCAATGTACCCGTTGACCTCAGTCAGGTGCTTTTCATATGTACATCGAATACCCTAGACACGATATCTGCGCCTTTACTGGATCGATGCGAGGTGGTTGAATTATCAGGTGAGTTTCTCTACCCTACAATCATCAGCATTATCTCAAACTAACGCACCCCAAGGATACACCTACGACGAGAAATTGCACATCGCGAAACGTTTTCTCCTCCCAAAGCAAATCAACGCCAACGGGCTTTCGGATTCTCAGTTAACGCTGACCGATGATGCGCTGTTACATGTGGCTACGATGTATACACGGGAAGCTGGTGTTAGGAGTTTGGAGCGGGCAATCGGGGCTGTTGTTAGGTTTAAAGCTGTGGAATGGGCCGAGTGGTTTGATAAGGAGAACGATGCCGCGGGAGGGGAGGGGAACGCGAAGAGGAACGAGAACGGGAACGAGAAACAGGACGGGAACACGAATGTGAACGGGGTTGGGAATGAATGGCGAGCAACAGTAGAACCCCATGAACTCGAAAAGATCCTTGGTATACCCCGGTGGGACGGCGAAGAACGCGATCGGGAAGAAAAACGAGGCGTCGTATACGGGCTCGTAGTCACCGGTATGGGTGAGGGGGGTATCTTACCCGTCGAAAGTACCGCTCTTCCGGGGACGGGAAGGTTGAAGCTTACGGGGAGCTTGGGGGATGTGATTAAGGAAAGTGGGGAGATCGCATTGAGTTGGGTGAAGACGCATGCTTTTGAGCTGGGGATCACGGCTGGGAGGGGGGTTGATCCGCTCAAGGTTCCGGATGTGATTGATGTGCACTTGCATTTACCTGCTGGTGCGCAGAAGAAGGATGGGCCCAGTGCGGGCATTGCTATGGTGCGTTTTCTGTGTGGTATTTTTTGGAGGGAACAGATTGATGGGTGGCTAGATATGCGCATTTGTGTCTCTTTTGAGCGGGGCGTGTGTTCCAAAAGATATTGCTATGACAGGAGAGGTGCGTGCCCTGATACAGAATAAAGCGCGTTCTGATTCGGATTTCTGTCTAGATCACACTTCGCGGGCGCGTGACGCCCGTAGGTGGAATTCGAATGAAAGTGCTCGGTGCGCACCGTGCACAGATCCGCAAGGTGATCTTACCGTGGGCGAACCGGAAAGATGTGGAACACGACGTGGCTCTGGAAGTCCGTCGGGAAATGCAATTTTTCTTTGTCAGGACTATCGACGAGGCTCTTGAAGCTGCGTTTGGGCGCGGTGCGTTGGGGTGGAGGAAAGAGACTGTTTTGTTGGAGAGCAGACTGTAATTTGATTTCTCTTCGGATCGCTTTGTGTACCATTCATCTTGGCTTTCGATCTTATCGTTATGTGTGTACTCCCTGTATTCAATCTTGTATTACACAAAGATTCCTGAACGATGCCTCTGACTCTGATTACTCGAAGGAATGATAACTAACTAATTGTGGAATAGGAAGAGGATTCGATAAGGGATACAAAGGACAGGGCGCAAAACCGCTTATGTAGAGACTCCTACTTGCAACACCTCCAGCTTTCGAGTTCGTTGGAGAAAAAAAGAACAAAAACAGTAGTAAGACCGTCTTCTATTACATGCAGATGCAAAAAATGATATCCATGTGCCTCCTTCAGATGGCGATTGAACTGACGGATGAGGAAAAACAAAGTGACAGAATGAGAGAATGAGAGATAGATCACGTGCAAGGGATGAGATGTATATTAGCGTGGAAGGGGTGTCTATGCGGTCGCACGTTTGATCATCTGGGTGGTGGAAGGTTAGTGTTCTTGGAGACGAAGAGACGAGAGGAGAATACTCACTTCACGTGCCCACCGCAGCGTCTTCTTCGTCTCTTGCTGCATACCGCGCTTACTACGGAATTCATGTGCGATCCATTCTTCTAGCAGGTGTTCTTTGATCTGGCCGTTGGGGAAACAGTCTGCGAGGTCACCGATGAGGCCAAAGGAGAGTTTCACAATGGAGTCGGATCTCTCCTCGTCTGCTAGACATTGGTGGACGAGCTCGAGGATGCTGGGTACGTGAGGGAGTAGTGCGGGTGCTAGGGACGGTTGTGAGTGGCAAAATGAGTCTACAAGAAAAACGCAAACTTTTCTCGGTATTCTTGAATCCAGTGACAACCCCAGTGTATGCCTCTAGAATTCCTTCCCGTAGTTGAGCGACATAGTCCATGAGATCAAAGTCAAGCTAATGAGCACCAGTTAGCACTGAACACGTTCAGAAATAAACCAGCTCACAGGGTTAGGTTGCACAGAGCCCGCTTGTCTCAGCACGTCCATGGTTGTATTCAAATAAGGATCAAAAGCAGGTCCAATAGCGAGCGCGATATCGCCAAAGCAAGATAGTATTGATATCTTGACATTGCGGTTAAGAACGTTGCTCTGCAGGTTCTCTAGTAAAACGTTCATGAACGCGCCTGCGTACTGGGCGCTCTGATCGCCAAGTGCACGTGAGATATCTCCGATGATGCCAACAGCAACCATGCACAGCTGGGTATCTTCATGTGCTTTGAGGGCGGGATACAGGAATGGCAAGAAAGCTTGAATGTATGGTGCGAATCCAGCTTCCAATGCTGGCGAAGAAACTCAACATTGGCGTGGGCATGATCGAGAGGGAAACGTACCGGCAGCTAGCGATCCAACAACCAGGAAAGCATCTTCAAGCACTGTTGATGTCTTTCCTGCTCCTTGGATAAGCTGGAGAACGAGGGTCATGATTCGATCTGCCATTGGTTGAATGCCTCCGCTGAGCCTCCGAATAACGCTCTGTGGATGTATGAGCTACAATGCGCGAAATAACGAACATGATGGCTTACGATGACAACACTGCAGAGATTGCTCTGTAGCTCATTCCAGTTATTGCGGTCGTCAACGCCGACGATTTGGTTCTTGAAATGGACGTAAAGATACAAGTAAAATCATGCAGTGATGAAACGCACCTGCATGTTCAAAAGTTGCTCCATTCTCTGCAAAATAGCAATGACGGTGTTTTGCACCACAGGAATACAATCTGTAGTTGAATGGGATACATAGGACGTGATGGCTTCATATGCAGAGGTTCGGAAGTTGGATTCGTTCGCGGTCCTATGAAACAAGATCAGACTGAAGGTCACGTGAACAAACAAAAAAGTGAAAAAGTACGGACGTCTCGGTGACCCGCAGAAGGGCGCTTACTATCCCCTCAAAATATGGTGAGAGCGGGCTCTCGGAGGCAGAAGTGATATATTCGTCGAGGTATATTCCGATCTGATCAGCGAGGTTCATGAGTGCCCAACAGCAGTTGGTCACGATGCGCGGGCGATCCGAAAGACCGTTGACGAGTGCCGAAATTAGAGGATGAAGATGCACGTCGGGCTTGATCGTTATAATTAGAAGATCGCAGATTCGTCCGAGTGTCCATGCTGTTGTATCTTTCACATGCAAATTCTCATCGTTCATCATGCCGATCAGAAGGGGAAGCGCCTGGTTGACGAGAGGGGTGAGAACCTGGGGATCAGGACCGTCCAAAATAGAGCCAAACGTCATTACGGCTGCTTCGCGCTGGTGCCAGTCTTGAGCCTTGATGTGTGCCTCGATGAAGGGGATGACAGCGGGAACAATTGCATCTGCTACGGCTTGAGCCATGTAGTTGAGACAAGTACCGGCGCTCATGGCAAGGTTCCATTCGCCTTCGTCGGCGTCTTCTTCTTGTTGCGTGAGGAGATTAAGAAGAACCGGGATTACTTCCGGCAGGGCAACCTTGGCAAAATGCTTGGACTCTAATTCGGGCGGCTCATCGTATTCGGCAGCCTGCAGAATACGTGATTAGTTTGAATAGTATTTGTGCATCCCGCGTACCTCTCGTGCCTCATGGGCGAGTTCAATCTCTTCCTCACATACAGTGGTCCAGAACTCTACGGCTTGCAGTGCGACCCGTTCATCAGAATGTTTCATGCCCATCACAGTAAGCTGGAAAGTATGTTCTGTCAGGAGGACTCAGGGTAGGATAAACAAGCGGTCGTACGCCAAACAAAGCCTGTTCCATATAAAATGCCATCTTGTCGTAGTACAGTGCCATAATCTTCACTAAACATTCGAAAGCGCCGACTTGGACTGATACTGACGGGTTCTGGGTAGCTTCGCAGACGACCTGCATGATGTAGTTTCGCTCTCCCTGATGCACATCAGTAAAGCAAACGCCAGAGATTGAAAAAAAAAGTACTTCTCGGTCGAAATTGTCCCGTACGAACTCCAGGGAGTTGAATAGCGCATGGACCGCAGCAAGCTGTACTTCCGACGATGGCTCCTCCTTGCGAGCGCCATGAATTACAGCCGTCAAAATCTCATTCGACCTCAATGCCAAGACCTCCGGTTTCTGTGGCGCGAGATGAGGACAAAGTGGTTGAGTGGCACAAGGTAAACATACTATAGTTTCACAGATGTAACCAATAGCTTGCAAAGTGGCGATCTTCAAGTTCGTGTCATCAGACGTGTTGATAAAACCGAGAAGAATTTCAACGAGATCTGGCCATTGGCCGACAGGTAACTCTACGGCTGCGATCGCAGAAACGACTTGGGCAGCCACAGCACCTGCTCTTGGTTGAGGAGATGCAAGAGTTAAAAGGGATGCCTCTTTGATCTTTTGTCTAGCATCGACATCGAGAGCCATCCATCTTGCAGAGTACTCGTCTTGCCTTGTTGAATCCTATACACGATGTTTAAAGATCATGACAGGTCACGAAGAACGCGTTTTACGTACACGGGCAGAGAGAGCATTTTTGAGTGCAAGACCAGCAGCATTGCGGGTATGGATTTGAGAATTTTCGTTGCGGAGCTCATCCGATAACATCAACATATACACCGGCTGTGAAAAGTCTGAGCATACTAAAGGCTAATGAACAAAAGGGTTATTGAACATACATAGTTCTCCCTAGAAGCGCTCTCAAGTTGCTGAGTGGCAGTCTGACGCGTTGTAGCATCTTTCAAGGGCAGATATCAGCTTAGAATGAACGGTCATGAAAATTGAAAAGTGACCTACCTGGAGATAGGGTATTAGCAAGGAGTGCGCTGGCGTTCATGATTGAAGAATCGTCGCAGCGTGACAGTCGTTGATATTTAAAGAGAGATAGTTTGCGATTTTGCAAGAGGAGAGATCAGTTAAAGCGTCGTTGGTGCTAGGAGGAGTAGCAATGATTTGGATCAAGAGTAGAGTCGAAACGATGAAGAAACCCTTCAACTCAACAAACAAGCGGCTTTTCAATTTTTGTGTTTTCTTGCCAACAGCAGCCTGCAACAGTCTTGCAAGCAAGTAACCTGTGCACAAGTCACTCAATTAATGGCAGATCGCGTACGATTCAATGTCTTAATCATTTCATCTACTAATTCAATCACAGGGTCGTGCTCCAGCTAGAGGTGGTCGTGGAGGTCCTCCACCGCGAGGTAGACCAATGCCAGCTTCATCTGATGTCAAGTGAGTCACCCCAGAACCCTTATCTGAGTGGCTCCTCATGTTGGAAAGACTTAAGTAAAGGCAAGCGGGAGGCTATCCTCGACCTGTCCAAGTACGTCAACGAGAGAATAAGGGTCAAATTCACTGGCGGTAGAGAAGGTAGCCAGTCGACTAACACAATCGATCATCTTCTGATCAGGTTTTTTTAAAATTCAGTGACAGGGATCCTGAAGGGTTACGATCAACTGCTCAATCTCGTTCTTGACGGGGTCGAGGAACAAATTAATGGTGCTGCCATTACAACTCCCCTTTCAGAGTACACCGCTGACAGTTGATCCCCAGAGCCAGAACCTCAAACCCGCTTGCTGAACCTCGTAGTCCTTCGGGGACCCACCATTACCCTCCTCAGTCCTGTCGACGGCTCAGAGGAGATTGCAAACCCTTTCGTAGCTCAGGAGTAGACAGCACCATTCCTCTTTAGTAGTCCATGTATCTCCATCTACTGTTTGTACACCCAAATGCGACCGCTTGATGCCTGACTACATTTCGAGAGCAAATAATCCTGAACTATGGTAAGGTCAAACTGAGGTCCGAGTAAGCACGTGTATGTAATGTCTCCCCATTACCGATCGATGCGAGCCTAGCGCTATCGCAAAGCAACATCAGGTGTCAGATCCACCGTTGCTGGATCCGCACGAATGCGTCTCAGGCGAGGAGCAACCATCTTGAACGTGTTGTAACGTGAAAAATCATCAACCGCATGTTGTTGGTGCAGCAGAGTCGGTGAAGGAGATGGCGAGCAACTTCCGGATGTCGGCGAAGATGAGTCACTTCCAGGCCCGCATACCATGCCTATGCGTCCGTGCATGCTATTGCGCAGCGGAGAATGAGGTGGCGAGCCCGGAAGATGTCGTGGTATGAGTTGAGCGCGGGAGGTGATCGTAGCAGTGGAGGGTGTATGTGCATGTGCATGGGTGAACGGCGCCTGGGAGATCGACGAGGGTGGAACGTCTCTGGAGATATCAATTGTAGCGGTATTGTTAACGGTTTGATCAAGATAGTTTCGCATGTAAAATGGCACATTAGATGACAAGTGAGATGGTGCGGGTGCGGGGTAAGTGGGAAAACGCGGCTGCGTGCCCGTGGTTTCATAAAATACAGTGTTGGTCGAAGCAGACGTGTCTGGAACATGCAAGCGAGAGGATTGTGACGTAGATATCGATGGTCCGAATGTAGGAGTATATGCAATGGATGTAGCGGAAGGCCAGGAAAAACGATTAGACTTGCCATTTGGAGGGCCAGAGTGTGAACGACGAATGAGCTCAGCTTTATAAGCAATTAGGGTAGCCTCGTTCGGCGGAAGCGCATTTTTGTCACTGGGACGCGAGGATCTCGAAGGCACCCTGCCTCGAATGCTAGGTCCAACAACAGACGTTACGGGTTCGGTAAAGGATGTGGATGCTAAGGGAGTTGCACGGGATCCTTCAGTAAAGGACTGAACAGATTGGACTTCATCGGACTCAGTAGCATCTGATCGACGCTCTTCATCGCTGAGGAGATCAAAATGTTCAGGAGATGACGTTGGCTTCCCAGCCTCCCGCGCCATTGTCGAAGACGTTGCCAACGCCAGGCCTTGGCCAAGCTGATCTTCAAATATGGCGTGGTGGGCAGGCGGAGCCTCGGGTGGGGGCGGGCTAGTCCACTGGGTCCTTTTGGGTGCCATGTGCTCGGGTGGGGTACGAGATGGAACACAATTATCGCCCGAATGTCTATTTTCAGGCTCAAAGAACTCAGGTTGGGGTGAAAGTCGCTCAGCGGATGCTCCCTTGGGCCTCATGGAATTACTACCAACGGTGTACGGTGTCTGGGGGGGAATGGAGAGGCGAGGCGGGACGAAGACGGATGGAGGTGACGTTGTTTGTGGGTCTTCCCCTTTTTCTTCACACAGTTGAGCAAGTGCGACAGAAGCCCGAGGGCGCATCGCAAGGATCCTAGATGCGCGCATGAATTCTCCACGAATCTAACGCAGACGATAAGTAAGGTTACAATAGACTGAAAGGCTAACATACTTGGTAAAGCCCTTCTTTTGTTACGCATCGGGCAACATTGAAATCGATCTCAAACGGATCCTATGATTCGGAGAACTTGAGCCGATCATAGGGAAAAAGTTACTGTGCGCGTACCTCTATACAAAACCGATTTCGCTCTCTGGAGTCATTATATCGGCCGGCTGCCAGCTGCATGGCCCATTAACACGTAAAAAGACGCAAGGATGCTGAGCTACTTGCCTCGTTTTGCCATCCCTTGCTGTCCTTCTTCAATAGGCCTCCCCGAATGGAAGCAACGCCTGTATTGTAGGTAAAATCACGAGAATAATATCGGAAGAAATCAATCAACCTGTTTATAAATAAATTCAAACTCTAAACCAGGAAGCGACCGAGTAGTGACTTACAAATCAGCCACGCTATCGGTATTAGATGATTGCCATCGCTGGCGTAGAAGTTCTATGTCGTCAAAAAACCTGCGGCGTGGAGTTAGGGACACCTCGTTGGTGATGATAACCAAAAAGACCGACCAAGTATTATGCCCCCCAATATGGGTGTCCTCCTGAAACCGCTCGATATCAGGTGGAATATATAAGAATGAGTCTGCGCACCTGAGAAATTGGCCGTAGGGGAGGCATTTGTTGTAAATTTGGTAGCACAGGCGGATTCTTCACATGTATGAGGAAATATATGACAAGTAAAACGTAGCCGTAAGATGATAGCGTCCCCTGGTACGGAGAATTGATGTTTCTGCTCGAGATGATAAGAATATGCAAAAGCATCGTATATCTAGATATTCCTACCTCCGCTTGCTCCATACCTTGACTATCACAGAGCCGTTGAATCATCGAAGAAAGCTGATAATCAGAAATTGGACTCACGGAAGAGAACTAGTGTCCGTACACGTGTGGGATCGATCATAGCGTAGCACATGAGCAGCCTTGTATTCTCCAGGGCGAGTCTATTCTCAAATCCGATATCGCAAGCGATACCATGTGGTAGTCCAGGAGATGGATCTAAGGAGAGCTTGACGATTGGTATACGTGCATGAGGTAGAGGTTTGACGTGAAACTTGGTTTCTGGTAGCACGATAAATGAACGTCGACACGTAATTCCAATGCCAACTAACCGCGTTCAAGGAGGTCGCCGAGCATCGTAACCATGTCGGATGCAGACAGACGCTCGGCAGAATCGATGAGGCAGCATAGATCCATATCTATAGCAAACTGTAGCCTATAGGAGCAAGAGACAAGCTATCCCAAGCTCACCTGAGTTACGAAGGCTAAAGCCGTTTGCGGTGCTTCCGAATGATAGTAGTCGGCTGTCAGGTTCGATTGTGCGAATCAACCTCTCAAGGAGTTTCCTGACATCTTCCTTCACAGCCATCTCTTCTTGGGCTGGAAGAAGGCGGATTACGAAGTCGAAAAGAGCTTGTGACAGTTCAACCACGAAGAAACGGTGTTTGGAAGCATGTCTCCGCTGTGAACTATAGGGACTAGACTGGACACTGGATGAACTCTGCGCCATGCTAGAAACAGAAATCTAAAAGCTTGGGGGACTGCTCTGGTGGGCAACAGAGACAAGCCCTTGGTGCCTAGGGAGATGGGAATTGCTTCCACAATAATTGGCCTTGAGGAACGTGATGGTCAGCAACTTTCCAAAGGGTCTGCCCAAATGAGGAAGCCAGCTTCAATTCTTCTGCATCCGGGCTTGCCGCTTGGAACTTTTATACACCAAAATTATCACAATGGCTATGACACTAGCTATGGACCTCAATATTTATGGAACAAGGTAAGTGGAATTATGATCGATGGCAATGATCAACCGGGCACGGCTGAAGTCGACAGGGGCATGATTTTCATGTCATACAGTTTCTTCAACCTTCAAGAGTACCTTCTTCCCATACATTCCTTGACCTAAACGCGCTACGAGGTCACGAATCTTTACAGACGCACTGGCATCACTCTCCGTCCCGCGAATCGTCAAAACTTCACAGTTAGGGCCCTGCAGCTGGATAGCCTAGATGAGATGAAATACAAGCATCATTGAAGTTCCGTACCTTGCCATCTCGCATGAGGGCGGTCAATGTCTCAAGCAGTTCCTGACGTTGTTCCGAGGATTTATCGCTATACCAACGTGTTTGCCAAAAACCGTGACAAGTAAGGTTTTTGAAAATAAAGAGCGACGTCGGAAGTGAAAGAGGTTCCTTGGACATCGCCCCGTATGAAACAAGATGCGCGTTGTTCCCAAGTAGTCGAGCCATAAGGGTGGTCGTTTTGCCGCTTACGCAGTTGAGACCAAGGCGGATGTCCTACAAAATACTAAGTTCGTCGAAAGGAAAGATGGAGAAGTCAATACCTTGCCTCCAGTCCACGTTTTGACCTTCGCTCTCAAGGACTTCTCTGCGAGTTCGTCATATGTCACAACGTGTGTTGCACCCAGTGATTTCAGATGTTGTTTCAGCATTCCAACATCATCTCTTTGGTTGAATGAGACAGGCCCGTAACTGTGGTAAATATGACATACCGGTCACGAATGAAGTTGATGGTCTTGTATCCCTTGGCAGCTGCGATTTGAATCACGGCTTGACCAACCTGAGAAGCAGACTGAGGTAAGGGTTGCCGCCAGCGCACGATTAAGACCATACATACAGCACTGTTCGCACCGTTTTGCACAATCCAGTCTCCTTCTACAAGTTGGGCGAAGTCGTGCAACATGTTGTAAGCTGTTGGGGGGTTGACCTTCACCAACGTCGGAACTGAAGTGATCAAAATATCCAAGTGACAATGAAGAGACGTACGGTAATCGTAGCAGCCTGTGCCTCAGACAGACCCTGCTTGGGAACCTTTAGGACATCCGACATGGCAACGTTCTTCGCCGACGACCATGTTCCACTCTGAGCTTTGGTCATAACGACCCAATCATCCTTCCGCAGGCCGACAATGCCATCGCCCACATCTATCACTTTGCCAAGGCCCTCATTTCCCCCCACGAATAGTGGGTAATCCTTGGCCTGGGAGAGGGAAACATCAGGCTCTGGTTTCGCGGGGTAAACGCCCTCAATAACGTTGATGTCTGCAGGATTGATGGGCGCAAGCAGAAACCTTATGTTCACGGTGTTTGGAGGCGGAGGTGGCAGTTCGGGGAAGGAGAATGCAGATAGGACACGAGCTGGGTCACCATTGGTATTGTAGACGATAGCTCGATTACCTGCCAACACCGATGATGTTGAGAAAGTATTGCTTGACACGTTACTTTGTAGTCGCCATGCGTGTTGCAACTGACAAGGTCGCTGCCAGCGTGCAAGTACTCTGGCACATGGGTGAACTAAGCTCATCGTAGCTGCAACCACAATTTTCCCTCAGCCAGTTGGAGTTCGGAGTTGTGGTATGATGACAACACGGCAAACTATGCTCATCATCGTCGAGATCAGACAGATGAAACTATCAACGCAGTAAAGTACTACGATGTAACCAAATTGAAATCATAATTTTTGTATTTTTCGCGTCTTTTTCAGATTCTACCTATTTTTGCATGTTAGAAATCGATGATCATCGCGATGCCCGAGCTAGATCACTGAATGAGCGTTAGCCACAATGAGAACGAGACAAGACAATGGAGTCCTACCCAAAGGCAACATCGATGCAGGCTTTCACATCTTTGTAGCTCACAACGAGACAGCTCTGTTCATCACGGGAAACGAGCATAATACGCTCGTCCGTGCCAGCGTCGAGCTAGCAAGAGCATGAGAAATGTTTCCAAGCAAATAAACAGGGAGTACCTTATTCAAACAAGCTAAGACATGCGAAAGATTGATGACTGGGTTACCGTTCTCGTCCACTTGATGAAAGACGTAGTCTCGGAAGAGCTTGATGATGTATCTATCGCCTGTTTCGGACCAGCGAGGCTCACGGGCGAACCTAAAATCAAGCTTGAGATGCTGTTCAAATTGAGCAGTGGTAGACGCACACGGGTCGCTCGTTGATAAAACCAAATTTGCAAAGAAGCCGAACCAGGCGCCCGTTTTCGAGCTCACTCATGAATTCAGCTTCAAGCCTGTTGACGGAACTAAGTCGTAGCATGAGCACAAGCGCTAGCATACATCTACTTTCATTTACCTGTGCATATCGTCCATTTCGTGGAGCAATCGATTCGTTCCGATCATGTCTATTACTTGTGTGATACTCTAAAAAGTTATTAGACGCAGGCTATACCGATAATGAGAAAGGCCAACCTTGTGTGGACCTGGTTTAGAGATCAAATAAAGAGCAAGAGCCTTCACATCAGCGGAGTACTGGCGACCTATCATGTCAAGCGCTTTAGGGAGTGTGTTCATGGCTGCAAGATTATTACAGCAGAGAGCAAACACAAGACGGCCAAACATTGCGAGGTCCTCTTGTTGGGCGATCGCAGAATCTTGGCGGGGATCGTACATCAGAACGTCTGCAATACCGCACGAGCCAATATGAATTCTGCTCGCAGACATAAGATGAATCAGATACGAGATGAGAGAACACACCTGTTCTTGCCCGTGACCATGATTTTGGTTGCGTCAACCATGCGTACTGCGAGGCCCGCTTCATGCACTACTTTGATGGCACTGGCAATTTGGATGATGTACGACCATAAAGTCGCCTCGGGTAATGCCGCTGAGAAAGTTGAAAGACGGCCATGCTGAAATACAGGTGGCCTCTGTTTAATGTGCATTTCAAAGAGAGTCTGAGCATCCGGATAATATTCATACGCGACCACCAAAGCTGATTTACGTTTGTCAGAGCAAGCGAAGTTGAATAAGGGTCCAACGTACAATTGTCGTTGAATGCACGAGTAGTGAATGCTTCGCGGACACGGACGATACTTGGATGCTCAATACGCGACCACGTTTCGATAGCTCCAAATGCAGCTTGATGCATCAACCTGAAATCTGCACAAGTCAACAATATGGGGTAAATGCTATGGGTGTAACTAACTTTCGATGCGACGAAGAGCATATGATATACCATCGTTGGAACTAGTTGCGCGATAGACGGTAGAGTACCAACTGAAGAACTTGCGTCGCTCGGTGACAGAAGGTTCAAGAAGAGCTAGGGAATGATATCCCTGAAGTTCATCAGGTAGGTTATGTCCAGGTAGTGGGACAAGTTGTGAGGCTTCCGAGCGTCTGTGCAGCTCCTCGCGAATTGTATCAGAGACAAAATGCGTCGAGGGAAAGGCATCCGGAGTAGGGTGCGAGTAGAGATGATAATCCAACTACACACAATAAAGGTAACACATCCTTCCATGCAGATTGGCAGGAGAAGCTTACAGGTTGCCTTACAAACGTAGCCTGTTGAGATTGATAGAAATTACTCATTGGTGAGGCATGGTCGTCATAATCCACCTGAAGTAGATGTGAGCCTAGTGAAAACATATATAAGGACATATTCGCACCTGCTGATACTGATTGACTAATTGATGCTCCAATGTCTGAGGTGTCTGATTGGAGACAGAATCTCCATAATCCTCGTATTCGGCATGATTCGGATAAAAGGTTGAAGGCGAGGGGCTACACAAATCTCAGTAGTTGTATGGTAATGCATAGAGGTCTTACGAAGGAGTGAATGGCGACGCCGAAGTCGGAGAAGGAGATGTAATGGCATGAAAAGGTGCTTTTGGCACAAAGATGGGAGCATTGACGGCCTGCGCAGAAAGTGAAGCAGAAAGAGGTGATTCTGGACATGGCCTAGAGAGATCATGAGCGCTTGAGGCAGTCAAGGATCGAAAACCTTCCGTACAGGTTGTTTGAACCTTCAACCTGAAGAACATTGAGAGGGTATACTATCAACTAGTTTGCACTGCACATACCGGTGGGTGATAATAGATACAACCTTTGTCCTGATAACGACAAGATCTGCGTGACACATTAAAATACTACCTCGCCGCTGAAGGGTTGATTTTACCCATAAATCAATATATTCCTACATTGACGCTGAGGAGAATCTGATGAACCGGGTTAAGTTATGCATGGATATTTGCGTCAATCGAAGGTACTACCTCTCTTGGCCTGCAATTTAGCCTTGTCATCATGTTCTGCCGGATTGACAATCTTGATGGCAGAACTTGAGGACTGTGGCCTTTGGCTTGAGAAATAGGCCATAGGAACCTCCAGATTGCTGCCGCCAGGTGATGTTTGTCAATCAACAGGATCTGAGAGCGCTGAGCTACAAGCAGTGACAAGCAACTTCTGCGGGGTTAGAATTATGACATATGTACGACTACAAATCTGCGCTGCATGCGAACCACAAATAGGATGTGATGATAGTACGTAGGTCGCGGTATACTCGCAACAAGTTATTCAATTTTAAACTTTTTGCACTCTATCTTAGGACTCTTATTCACCTTCCCGACTGGCTCAGATTGCATTGATGGTATGACTGGAGATGGACTACGCTTGCGCTTGATGCCTTCCTTATTTCCCTCCTGTTTAGCGCGTTGCTTTGCAAACATGGCCTCGATACCGTCTTTGCGTGTTGCAACGGGCTGGACAAAGGCGGGAGATTCGGCACCAACTTTTCCAACTTCCTTTGGAACTTGATAGCTGCATACAATCATCAGTGCTCGAGATACAATCAAGGAAGAAAAGGGCACACCATATTAGACCTTCAGCCGGTCGTAACAGTTTACCAAGTTCGGCGGACCAAGCATTCGAGCTGGTATCAAGCCACTTAGTGACATCGGCGTCGGATGTAAGAATGACAGGTTGGCGGTCGTGCAGCCAACTAAGTGATGTGCTGGCGCTCGTTGTAATTATAGCAAAAACGTAGTTTGGAATTGTTTCCTCTTCAAGCCGTCAATATTGTGGGCGAGTAGTGTCCGCTGGTCAGCGATGATGCGCACCTGAAACGTGATAAAGTCCAGCCATGAGCATCACCTTCCCATCGGCATTTTTCGTAAAGTGTGGAAGCTTGGCCTTGCCTTTTGTCTGCCACTCGTAGTACCTGATAGAGGATTAGTTCCAGAAACATCATGATCTTGAATTGCAAACTCGAATAAGCGCGCACCCCTGGCTAACAACGACACAGCGATTACCGCGTCTGTATTTGTTCCACATCCCTACACTTTCCATGATGTTTTCCGAGCGTGCATTGATGGCTTGTTGACCTTTTGCATGAATCTTGCCATAAGGGATGCCCCACCGCATGGTCTGCATTTGAAGGTCGGGTGAAGAAGCATTACGCCTGCGAATGACAGGCGCCTGAGAGTTTGGCGCAATGTTATAGCGGGGCTATAATTCAGGAAGTATCTCATGGCTTGCTTTCATGGGTGTGGAGAATAGAACTCACCACGAAACTGTCTTCGTTTACCCATTCACCAATTTCGAGATTGGGGTATCCAGGTAAAGCGCGTATTTCGGCACGCTAGTTACGTTAAACAGCTGAAGCAAGTTGTGATAGAAACTGACCTGTAGACCTAGGGCATATCGTCCACACATGGTTAGAGGATAACTTGCATAGGGGGTGGGCTTGGTCAGCAACTGAAGCAGACTTCACGATCGGCGCTTGCCGTACCTTAGGTAAGTAAGAATTAAGTGCTACATCCCACTACATAGTAGTAGTAGCACTTACCTGCCAGGCTGCCATGGATCGACTAGTGTCACAGTCAGATCCACCGAGCTCATCGACATTACCCGCCGCTGTGTTTCAGGGTAAAGCTGCGGAGTTGTCAGACAAGTCAATACAACCCCCTGCCAATTGTAATTTGGTACCCAAGTTCTCTGCGTTCAACAAGTTCATTTTATATGAGAACAAACTGCGCTTCTATATCGTCGCCTCTAATGCCTCTGACTCGCGGCACCGGATTGTCAAGATTGACCGAACCTCACAAACCGACATCGCCATTGTCGAGGACGACACCGACTATAGCGGCAAGCAAATGAGCAACATGCTCAAGATGCTGGAGGATGGTAACAAGGGATCTGGCGGGCTTGGTAAGGCACGCATAATCTTTGGTATTGCAGGTATGCCGCACCAGTACGTTTATCGTAAGTCGCTGACCAGACCAAGGATTTGTGAAGTTCACCGCTGGGTGGTACATGATCGTCATATCAAAGCGTTCTGTTGTGGCACTTCTTGGTGGCCACTATTTATACCATTGCGAGAACACGGAGATGATAGCTGTTGCATCCAATCACAAGATTGACCGTCCTGCCGAGGAGCAGCGCCTTGCGAATATGTTCAAGCAAGTTGACATATCGAAAAACTTTTACTTCAGGTGGGTAATATTCAAGTGTGTGAGCTCTCCTAATTGGTTCCACTATGCCTCAATCCAGTTACTCATACGATATCACCTCTACGCTTCAAAATAACCTCACCAAGCCAAAACGTTTCAATGGTACCAGATGGCCCTTCAATGATCGATACGTTTGGAATTTTCACATGATCGCTGCACCTCTCAAGGATTCCCCCGCCACTGGCGTCCGTCGTCCATGGCTACTGCCACTCATACATGGTCATGTGGACCAGGCCAGTAAGTGCATCGGCCGTTTGCGCTCCTGCATCATGATGCTTAGTGTGCTTCCAGAACTTACTGTACTTGGGCGTGTAGTCTTTGTAACGCTTATTGCCCGTCGGTCGCGCCATTATGCCGGAGCTCGATATTTGACCCGCGGTGTCAATGAAGAGGTACGGAACTAGTATATCAAATAATCCTTTTCCTCAGGCATTTACCAGGGAAACGTTGCAAACGAGGTTGAGACCGAGCAAATTGTATCAGAAGCACTCACGACACCATTTTACTTTCCTCCCACCGGTCCCTCAACAGGCGAATGCCAACGTCGGCCGAGCCCTCAGTATACCAGTTACGTTCAGGTACGGACCAATGCAATCATGCGATCTATCATAGTCTTACATCAGTCGAACCTTCTTAGTACAGGGGCAGCATTCCCATATACTGGACACAAGAAACTACTAGCATGACTCCCCGACCGCCTATTGAAAGTACGTCCGTTGAGACCATCAACTTACCTTTATTTTGACACATCCCAAGTCAATGTTGTAGATCCATTCTATGTTGCTGCTTCTCGTCACTTCGATGACCTTTTTGCACGATACGGCGCGCCAATCACAATTCTTAACCTCATCAAACGACGGGAGCCGCAGCCACGCGAATCGAAGTTGTTGGATGAGTACACCCAATGCGTCAAATATTTGAACCAATTTCTGCCGGATGAGTACAAGATGGTTTATCGGGCTTGGGATATGTCACGGGCATACAAGGAGTACGAACTTCATGCAATTTTGGCGCTGCGCTGTCTCAATATGACTGTAGGAAAACACAAGATGTTATAAGCTACCTCGAGGACATAGCAGAGGTATCCATTCAAATGACTGGATTCTTTCATTCTGGCGCGGAACCACTCGCTCATGGTCTCCATAATGGCAATTTGTGTGTATTGCACTCGTCTTTTTTAAATGTCATATTGACTTTGTCATTCCTAGTGAAGAGAACGAACATTTCCGTCGTTCCATCTTGCTGCAGAATGGTGTATGCCGCACAAACTGTGTCGACTGCCTAGATCGTACGAATGCAGCACAATTTGTTTTCGGGAAGCGTGCATTGGGCCACCAGTTATATGCCCTCGGTGTTGTTGCTAGTCCGAATCTCCCATTTGATTCAGATGCGGTAAACATGTTGACTGAAATGTATCATGACCATGGAGATAGTTGAGTTTGTCGTATAACTTGTGTTGGCTATCGCTGATATTTTGTTTAGCCATCGCGCTGCAGTATACCGGTAGCGCACTTGTGAATCGGGTAGAAACATATCGCAGGATGCCTCACTGGAACAGTCACTCGAGGGACATCATCGAAAACATCCGCCGTTTTTATGCTAACTCCCTTCTTGGTACCTACTTGTCTTGTACTCACCCACACCATAGCTGACAAGTCCATCTAGACGCAGACAAACAAGCAGCAATAAATCTATTTCTCGGCGTGGCAGCTGAACGCAGCTTGGCGCTTCCTCCGAAACGTGGTCAGTACCAGAAATGGTTCCAGAAGCGACATCTCCAGGTGTTGTACGACGTGATGGAGTGCTCGTCAGCATTGTGCAACTTTGTCAACGTAGGCGGAGAATTTTGGGCGGAGTACTACCGTCCACTTTTATTCACATCGCTGGGAAAGCACTTTGCGTACTCCATGAATAGCACATTGAAGCTACCAGGGTAAGCAGTACTGTACAGGAGCGAGATCATTGCTAATTTGTCCGTCATCATCCACAGGAAGACTCTAAAGGACATTGCTTACAGTCCATTTCTCCCTCACAGTACTCATCCAACACACCATCCACGGTATGTATCCGATTTAGTCTATGATATTTCATGCAGACTGTTTCCCAGGCTCATGGCTGGAGTTCGTCGTTGGATCGGCACATATCCTTCGTCTCAGCATGAGTTTTCCAAGAAGGCATTCACCTCCAAACAAGAAGTCTTAAAATCAGACTTGCCTTCCACTGATGATCCTCGCTCATCAGCTGCGCTTGCCAAGAGGTTGTTGCATCCAGACGTGCCAGTCGAGGAGCAAACAGAGTATTTGAAGTGAGTTTGTCTGGGTTATAATAGAGACAGTAGCTAAGCTTTTTTCAGATATGTTGATCAGTGTTTTGCTTTGCTAGAGGCATGCAATGATGAAGCGGAACCTGAAGACAAAGAAATATATGAAAGGTTTGTCAGAAAGTCAAAGGGTGTTGTGGAGGAGGGTAATTCCTGTGACATTTATGTCACCTATGTTAGAACCATGCAAGCAGAGGATGTAGATACATATGGAGAGGACTTAGTAGCTACTTATGAGCAATGGCTGGGATAAACAATAGAAGAGCTCAGAGTATGATGCTGTTTGCTTTGCTGCTGATGCATGCAAGTCCAAAAGTATATCTGTGTTGATAAAGCTCACCTGTGATTCTGTAAATACTCTTATTATAGGTGATAGTAGATGGGTGTTGCATCTCTGGGGTGAGGCAAATTCAGTGGACCACTGTCTCCTTTAATATCTCCTGGATAAAGAGGGACTGTACATGCCAACAGGACCGGGTGCTGCTGGCATATTGGCAAATGACCTAATGTGTTCCCAGCATCAGCTAAAAATATCTGAAACTTCAAGCACCTGGGTTGCCCAATAAGTAAGCATTATTTTACTGGGCGATCAAGTGCCTCACCAACTATTACATGGCTTAGTTGCATTAAGTCCTAACACCAGCATGAAAACCTGCCCCAAATTATCTTTTATCTTTTACCTTTTACCTTTTAGGGTAGGCCTCATTCATACACCAGTGCATCACATGACCTAGTGTGACATTTCAATAAATTTGCATATAAGTCATTGTACACAAAGTGTGGGTGAAATCTGTTTCATGATTATGTGTAGATAGTCTGTAGCAATATGGGCATGTATTTTTTATGATCTAATGTGGGAAACTGAGACATGAGTAGGCATTATGTTGTTAATATGTCCCAAGTGACCACCAATGTGACAGCACCTCAACCAACACTTTTCAGTACCTATAGAGGGTCTTACAGACCTGGTCACTACTATGTTATAGGACACCTATCTGCAAGACCCTTTCTTTCTCTATCTAAAAATAGCTGAAATGTAATTTTAGCTCCTTGCACCTCCCATGTACCTATGGTACCTCCTGCACTCTCTTTTGTAGGCTCCGTAGGCTCTGTCCATTAGTAGGCTCCCACAGTATGCAGGAAGGTCTTGTAGGGTTGCTTGGTAGGCCAAGGAGGCATCCTTGGTAGATATCTGCTTATATCAAACCAAGTACTAACTACAAATAGGCAACTGCACGGGTATACCCCCAGGTATTAGCAGTGAAACCCATACCCATACCTGTACCCGCAGATATACCCATACCCCAACTGCGGGTATGGGTTTTGCAATGGGTATCTGCAAAACAGACCTGCAGTATGACCCATGGAGGGTATACCCGTGGATATCTATGAATTATACCTACGAAATAACAAATGTAGTAGTGTCAGTTATACTATGAATACTGTCCCATCCCTCATCCATGGCTTCGTCTTCCCCCACAACATCTGGGAGCTTCGGTACCTGAATCACGTCCTCAGACTCGACGAGGCCCAACTCACTCCATAGGCCAAGACAAAGAAGCACACGCGTCGACTGCGCCAATAGACGACTTCTGACGTGCAACAGGATGAGATGTCCACAGCTGAACAGCTGTTCGACGTCAACAGATGTTGCTGTGGGCAAATGTAAAGTTACAGCGTGTCAAAAAAGCTAGTTATAACTTACATACCAGGGATGGTCAGGTAGTCAATAGCCATGCATGAAAGTCGGGGAAAAGACTTTCGATGTTCGTATCACCAAGCGATAGGGTTAGGGACATGTTCCACATCCATATTGAGGTACTGGTCAAGTTCAGAGCTTGAGTTGACAGATTTTGAGGGTGCAAGCGCTGGGAGGTTGTCGAAGATATTGCTGCTCTAAGAATTATTCAATACAGATATCAAATAAAAATCAAACAAAACATACTGTTTGCACATTGTTGTTTGACTCCAAGATATTGTCCTCACATCCCACATCGGAGTCATCGACAATTGCCAAGTACAAACATTCAAATTTGTCACGCATGAGTCTCTCCACGGTTTTGATCCAGTCATCTTCCCATCATGCAGCCTTGAAGTATGTAAGTTTGTGCTGTGGATGTAAGACTAGAGTTATATAAATGTTAGTAATTTTTCAAAGACTGAGATTGAACAGTACATACCCATTGAGATTCAATATGTCAGGGACTTATCGGTGAGCTCATAATAGCAGTTCGCATGGCATCAGCATTTGCGGCTGTGCCAAGTCCCAGAGGATGCTGTGCCATGCAGGAAGAATAATGGTAGTCGAGTGAATGATTTTATATGCCAGCTTGCGCAACTGGGATGTGGATTGGGATCAATGGTAAGTTTTTAACAGTCGCATTGCACTTACTTTGGCAAGCGCTAATTTGACCAGTCAAATATCTTTTTGTAGTACTGTTTGTTCTTCATCGTCCAACAGCTCAACCTCGTCAACGAAACCATCATTATCATCTATATCATCCCCAATCCCTGCATCATCATCCTCCATGTCCACACTCAAGTCGTCCAGCTCAAGGTCAGCATCCTGTTTCTTCACGTCAAACTCTCGGATCAGCGATTTCGCCACAAGATTAATGGTGTGGAGGAAACATCGCATATGAGTTGTTGCTCTGCCGAACTCAAGCACCTTACCACTCAGTTCAACAATCATCGCGTCATTGTTGGACGCATTATCGCAAGTAACACTCAGGATCTGTGCATTGTGCATTTAGCCACATGTATGTTTTTTTTTTCCGTTTGAACAATACCTTTTCTGATATGCCGAATTCCTCTAGCATTTTGGCAAACATCTCCGCGAGCTCCTCGCTGGTCTGGGACTGTGGTCTCATTAGCTCATCTATGTGTACTAGAATTGTGAGTTGTACCTTCCCGACTTCGATAACATCTAATGGTATACTCAGTGGCTCCCCTTTGTGCTCAAAGTGGGCCGAAAATGCGACCAATGCGCGATGGTTGGGTGATGTCCAACCATCAGTAGTAAAATTAATCTTGCCATCATATTCCTGGTATGTGTTTAATATTGAATTTTTCTCTAACCAAAAAAAAAAACACTAACCTGCAACATTTTAGCCACCCATTTTCGAGTCCGTGCAAAGACAAGTCGCACATCACGAGAAACTGTGGACGGGGAAGGTATGTAGTATTCGGGTCTCCCTGTTTTCATCAACGACTGAAAAGCACGGTCCTTGACTATATTGAATGGATGTAGGCTCTTGGCCACCCAACGAACAATTTCTGCCCTGAATGCATCATTAGACTTGGACTCCCAGGACCATACTAGGACCATACCTTGTTTCGGCGCGAGTGTGTTGATGGTGTGAGTACATTATTTTTCCTTTGCCTTTCCGTTCAAAGGATGCAGTGATGGATCCATTTCACAGAATGCTACCGACAATCTTGAGGTGCACTTCATCTGCATCCTTCGCACTATCTGCAGCTTTCAAGACTTCGCCTCCCCAGCACAAGCGCACATGCTTCTGCATGTTACCTGTGGATCGTGCATTGCCCTTATTGAGGAACCATCGTACTTTGACCTTGCAACCCCTTGCTTGGCACTTGAACTCATGCGCACGGCGGTCAGCGATCTCAACGATGTGCAGTGTGGGATCAAAAAACACGTAAACAGGTGAGTTCCATTCTTTCATTAGCTGCTCTGTATAATCAATTGATCTGATATTGATGTATAGGTTGCTGGACTCACTTAGCTCACCTTCAGGATCCTTGTCAGCATTTGCGGGCGCGTTATTGTCCAGGTTGATATATTCATGCAATGCCTCCTCCTCTTTCTCTGTGCGCACAATGGCGCGCCTACTCATGACTGGCAGTGGAGTCGGTGACGGTGAGGATGTGTTATTGGCCAGAGTCATGCTCCCTGCTGGTACATTTTTTTTGGCCTTTTTGGGTAGCAGTGGATTAATGTTATCTCTACCATCAGGTTTACGCTTCTTTGAAGAAGCCTTATCTTCCAGCACGGCTTTAGCTTTACCGGTCATCTTGATGACACATTTTGCTGGAGCTGCAAGGCCTTCGTCGAGTTGCATGGTGGGCAGTGGTTGGGCGATGAAAATTTGCAAGGCTGGAGTCATCACGCCGGTAATGTATTATATTGTAACTGTACAGTACTGCTGTTTGTAGCTAGTTTTGATATGATATTATTTGTTGCAAGGCACTCTGTTTTTGATCGACGGCACTCTATTTCGATCGAAACCTGGCGCAAGGGTACAGGTAACGCAATACCAAACCTATACCTATACCCTGCACCCGCACGGGTATACCCGTACCCATGCAGTTCCCTAACTACAAATTTTCCTACAGTCATTGTGTGCATGCAACAACCTTTTATGGCAGTCTCTGTCAATCTATTGTCATTTTATTGCGCATTGTTTGAGTGCTCTTGCAATACCATCAATGCTCTTGCATCAGCACTCAAAACTTACTATTCATGTCAAGAGTTTCAAGTGACTGACTCATGAGTAAGTCATATTTATGTATTTATTAATGCTGCTAAAGTGGATTGAAGGGTGAGGTTGTGCAAGAACCCTTCCATCATGGTCAAGGTCATGCCATACTGTGGTCTGCAGGTCGAAATCGAATGCCAGGTTGATGCAGTTCTCCAGCAAAGTCAAGACCATGTGGCTGGTCTTCAATCACCTCAACCAATCACCTAAATACATGCAGAATGTTTAGCTGCAATTGGCTCACACCATGCCCAATGTGCATCTCTTCTCATATAGTGATATCCAGCATGTTTTGGTGGCACACTTTTTGGAAGACCCATTGACCAAGGTGGTGACATACATGTTGCTACAGATGGTAATTTTCATCATTGCCACCAACAATCTGTGGGTGACTGTCCTCCCTTTTATGAGCCAACTTACTTCCTTTCTAAACGGTTTGTTGATGTGGTTGGGCATTGATGCACAATGTAAGTGACTTGTGAAGGCACACACACCCCTTGTCCCTGATGAAGCTATCCACTTGTGTGAGCATGCATACAAAGCTGCTGATGGAAAGAAGCAAAAGGTCGCAATGGATAGCTTCGATGACACGGGATTAATGGCTCGTATTTGCTGTCATGATATCCCCATTTTTTTTGGTAATATTGATTCCCCTGGTGTTTTCTTAGATAGATAATTTATAGATAAACACCTACAAAATCAAATATCTCCATGATCAGCAATTCAGACAAATACTGATGACTGATAACATGGGTGTTTGTGAGTGGCTGTTTACACTTCCCCAAGCTATGTTCAGACAAAAGTACTTCTGTGAGGTCAGCAACAATTACAGTCAATCCAATAGTATGGCAGTGATTGGAGAGAAAAAGAGAAAAGTCAGCCCAACAGTATGGTGCTGATAAAAAAGAAATAGAATGATAAGAGAAACCCTTCCTTCAGTGACAATGCTTCTTGTAATAAACTTTTACTACAGAAAGTTGTGTGAAGTTATAGTGATAACAATCACCCCCTCAGTTCAAACAGGTAGAATCGAAGGTCAGGACTAGTCAATGTTCAGTAGAACTCTTAGCTCATTATTGAACCTGCTGCCAAGGAACTCATAATAAGTATTAAACAGAATCAGGAACAGATATCCTTGGTTTTCAGTACCAAGTCCCCTATTCAACAACTAGAGCCTAGCAGACAAAGAAAACCCTGGCTCAGTATCACTACTCAGATGAGTGAGGTCAAGTGTCACTATCAGTGTTCTGCCTGTCGCTGAAGGTTTGCAAAAGTCGGTGAACGTCTCTATGTCTACAGGTGAACGTGAATAGCTATGGTACCAGGAGTCCAAGGGAAAACATTATATAATCAGATCTGATTGGCTAAGGCCTGCCTAAGTGATCCGAGTTTTTACTCGTCCAAAATCTCATCTGCCTGTGGAAATTCTGGGTCATCTATACCCTTGGCATCCAAATCTAACAGCTCATATAACTCAATCTCAGCATCTAAGCCTTGAACAGCTGTTTGGTAGAAAGATCCCAGCCAGTCTTGAGCACAAGAGAAATTGAAGAGATTTTTGATAGGAATTCATTGGAAATCTGAAGGATTAGCGACTGCCTCCATAATCTCAGAGGTCATGAGTGACTCCTCATCCTCAACAGCTTGAATCAATTGTGCAGCAATTTGCTGTAGCCCTCTGTGCCTGCGAACTTCACTACTTGTCTGCTGGGGATCAACAAAGGCATCTGCATCATCCTCCGCAGTCACACAAGATGATTCTGCTGATTGGTTGACCTCACTGGTTGTATTCTGGCAGTAGCACCGTTTGAGGTGTTTCCTGACAGATCTTGCACGAAAATGTTCTTTGTGGAGGTACATCTTCAGCTCTGCAAGTAGCATGAGATTCTGGGTGGAAAGCCAATCTTGCCATTTCATGAGGATTGCACCAAAGATACTGAAAAGACGCTCGCATGAAGTGGAATTTGAACAGATGGAGAGAATTCGCTGAGCAATTTTCTGGAGTGGCTTGATTTCAGAGTTGCTATGCAAAAATCCATCCTAAATATCAAGAGGATCAACTGGTGTGCCCTGTTGGCAGAAATAGGTTAGATACAGAAGAATACAGCTCTAGTAGACAGATTACCTGGTCATTTGCGCGGGATACTAAGATCCATGTATATATGTCGAGTGGCTGGAACTCAGGCGAACTTTTCAAATAGTTATCAAGATCTGTAAAAAGCTCGAGTGGTGGTGTTCCACCATAAAGAAGTGTCCAAAGGCAACTGAAGAGGGACATTAGCCCAGCACGTGTTGTCAGAGGAATGTTGCTGGATGGTTTGTCTTTGTAGAGTGGGTCAACAATAACAGCAGCAACGAGGACTTCTTAATCAACTTGAGCCCAGCGATGCTTGGCACTCTCGAGGACCACATTTCAAGCCACAAGGTCAGATTTATCACCAATTCTTGAGTAACGGTAGTAAAGAAACCCAAATGAGATTAGAATATGCTCAGGTTTTGAGTGGGCAGCTTGGTGAATATTCATCGTCAAGGCAATTGGCTCCAAAAGGTTTTTCCATCTAAATGGTAGTGCAGTGTCAGTTAAAATTGCATTATGTTGCAATGAAAATATCCCCACCAAGCCATTGCATGCCAGAATGTTGGATTTCTTATTGTTGCAATGGCAGCTGAGGTCTTTGCTCATGAACAAGCATCACCTGTAGACCATATATCTACTTCGTGCTTCATTATCAATAGCTCTAGAGTTGGTCAAACATCCAAAAGTTGCCGGTATGCTAAATAATGCAACAACCATTGAGTGAGAACAGCACGAATGATGGCTAATGTCTTTCCCAGGGTTGACATTTGCAATTCACGAAGGAGTGCGAGAATGTGCTATGAAGCCATGTAATCAAATCTTGTGTGAGGTCACCATATTGCCCATAGTCATCCTTGACTAACTGTAAAAAATGTGAAGCTAACTCACATACTACTATTCTTGCATCAACAACCTACCTGATGAGCTAGACAGTCAGGTGTTGCCAAGTGTGGAAACTTGCGCGAAGGAGTTGCCAAGCCTTACAAGACTCTCCAGATGCATCAGTAGTGCATGCAATAATAATCACTCTCCACTCAGTCTTGACTTGGTTTATTGATTCAATAATCTGCTTGAAGAGTTCTTCAGCATTGCGTGAATTGCCTGATGCATCATGGACACGGACAGCATGCAACTAGTAAGGCAAAGAAGTTTCAGTTGGCTCAGTTGTTACATGGAAAAGATTGTGGAAATAATGTCCGCAGAATGCTTACCTTTTGTTTTATGGTCATCATAAAACCAAGCAAATGATGGCTATTTTCACCAGTCCAGCCATCACATTGCAGTGTTCCGACTGCACCACAAGATTATTTTTTTGCAGTGGCTTTGATACCACGAAGGACTTGAGGCATGACACATTTCATAAGAACCTTAGCTGATGGTGCTTTGGCTCAAGGAATAAACCTATCATAAAGCTTCAACCACTCTGGATTTTGGACCCATCATAGTGGCAATCCTGCACTCACAGTTACCCATGCTAACCCTGCTTCCCAATCTGCCTGGTCAGCATCAGTCCAAGTTTGGTTGGTTGGCCAGTGAACTCCAATGAGTGGCAATAACATAGATCCAGCAGTGACGGGCTGCGAAACAGAGTGATATGCATCTGAATTGGTCAGGCGCTGGCGCTTCAAGGGAAGGGAAAGGAGCCCGATATCAGACATTGCAGGACTGGGTGTGTGAGAATCAGGTGCTGGGCTTGGTAAAGATAATAAACCCGAAGAGGCACTGGTAGATGGTGCCAAAAGACCCGGAATAAAGAGACCAAGAGCTGGTGGTGTGGAAGATGGAGGACAAGTTGAATCTATAGCTAAGGATGGCCCAGCAATCTGACTCAAGGAATCACCATACAACTGAGGTGCAGATAGTGTGACGTGTACCGCTATAGGCTGTATCACTTGATTGAGGCAAGAGCCCTCTGCTACAAGGTCACCTTGTGCGCATGACCAAACACTCTATGCATGTAGCTCGCAGTCCTGTATATGTGTCAGAAGTGTTTTCGGATGGCTGACATGCCAAATCCGTTGCGGATCTTATTGCCCAGTAGCCCATACTACAATAGCAAGTGTCAGAAACAAATGAATGGTACAATTGGAGCTTACCTGCTCCCTTAATTGCATGCTCGTCTCGTACATGATCTCATGATCCAAACTGTACCTCATGTTCATCGCAAGCCTGTTCTGCTGCAATATAATGCTCGAGTTGTCTGGTGCAGATTACCTTAGCCTTCTGCTGCACCATTGCTGCAGATTCAGAGCTCTCGTAGCCAGGGTGCTCTGTGAATTCTTCCCACCACCAGCCTCAATTAGTACTCCGAGTCTTTTTCCTGCCACCATTAGCCATGAGATGATGGTTGTGAATTAGCAATGAAGGAGAACGAGACAAAGGGTGGGTGCATTTTGTGTCAAGAGCCACAACAAGCCATATATGTGGGGGCACAAGGATGTCACGTGGATTATTATGAGCGCTAGCTGTAGCAGACTGATTATCGTGCAATTCAGTTTACATTAATACATCGTGGCTAGGACACAAATAGTGATGTTCCAGCCTGGCTTGGCCCAAAAGCCACAGCTTTGGCCTGGCTTCAGACGGCTCTGGCCTGCAAAAAATTCAAGCCAGGCCAAAGCCGCAAATGACAGCTGGCTCTGGCCTGAGCTGCAGCTCGAGTAGGGAATCTGTGATTATGACAAAGTGAGCATGAACAGGTCATTGTGAAACCAGGATTCAACCACATGACTCACCTGCATGCCTCAGAACACAGTTTCGACCTGCGCCTACATTTCATGAATGTATTTTGATGATGGATCATGGCAGTCGAGAGTGGGGATGAGATGGTCAGCGGCTTCTTCGTGATATGCACTACCCAAGGCTTTGATTCTGGGTTGAATGAGTAGATATGCCTGATGTACAAGTTGTAAAGATGAGTGTTGATACCAAGTATAGATGATACTTACTTGCACGACATGACATGTGAGAGTGTTGGTATGTGGACAACCTTGGGCAAGGTTGTAAACATGAAAGGTGAGTGGGGGACTCTGTTATCATTAGAAGGAAGGAGCCTGAACCAGCGATCACACCCTGTTAGAAATTTGAGGGATACACCCATTTGGTCGAGGAGGCCATACATCTGCCAGGTGGAGAATGGATAATGACTTGTTCTGGTTTGTGATGGGAGAGCTCCCTTTGTGGAATATTGGAGGAGGATAGCAGTGGGCTTAGTTTGTCGGACTGGGCATGCATGACATTCATCATCGCTGCCTGTGTGGACAGTTCCAGCCATCAGAGGCAAGTAGTAGAAGGTAGATACAAAACACACAAAAACTCACCTTGATCAATAGAAAAACTATATGATTGATAACACCACCAGATGCAGTGGAGAAGGCTAGGATGTCATGTGAGACGAAGTGACATTTATTCATATGTGGCTAGAGTCGCTAGTAGACATCATCTGGACATAAGTAATCGCACACTCGATATTAGATTTCACAAGTCCATTATCATTATTCAGTGTCTATATAAGGAATACAAAGACCCATGGCACCCAACACATTCACAATCAAGTGAACATTGCCGACAGTCATTGACTTTCACACCCTTTGCGTTGTAGAGACTCATGCCTCCCATGGTGTGATATGGTGCTTTACACTAGGGAGTACATAGCACAAACTTGCAGCACCATTATGTGTGCTATCTGCAGCTATCCCTATATGAGGTGCAGCTTTCCCGCACAACGTGCACCATGCGCGCACCATTCCTGCGCTTCACAATGTATACATGCACGCGCGTTCCCGCGCTTGAGCGCCCTATAGCGCCAGTCCACCAAGCTCCCTAGTGTGTATATTTCCATCTCCTTTATTAGCATATTGTTCCACCTTTATTTTTATCATGGATTCTCACTCATATATATCTTTACATACCTACTCGGTAGCGCTTCGGCTCTGCATGACAGCACTTAGGCGCCTATATAAGCGCCAGCAGTACATACTATTACTCACTTACTTTTCCTACCACTTCACTTTTAACGGACTTTTCCTACCAGTCACTTACTGGTTACCACCCACTATTTACTTAGCAGAACATAGTAGAAGTCTATTTGTCTACACTTCGCATCTCACATCTCTTATCTTGCTTTATATCATCACTTAAGCTTAGTCTCTCATTTCTGCATACACGTGCGCACTTTCCCGCGCCTTGCGTGCACCTGCGCTTTCTCACGCTTCACTTCAGCGCATACCTCTAGATCTTTGCTGCACTCCCTTCCCCTTTAGGGTCGAACACGCTTGTCATCTCAAGCATAGCAGACTAGGCAATGCACGACCTACAACATTTACAGATACAGTCAGGAGCCTCTTTTGTTCCTCTCAGTATTGTTGTTTCTACAGCGTTCACTGACAGAACACTGGTCACTATCAACTCCTAAAGTCTTCCCACTCAGCCTTTGCTTAGATGGACGTAAAGACAACACAATGATTCTGGAATAAATTCAGAACAATAACACATAGACTTAAATGAAGTGAATAGAAAAAGAGAACAAACAGAAACAGAAAAAAACAAAGAAACTAGAGGTTCACCAGTAGAAAATCATAGAAAAGTTTGCTCACTGTTGAGCACAGTGAGCCCAAGATATTCTCAATTGTTGACAATGAGCTAAGGGTGTTGCTGGGTGTTGCTCACAATGACCTCTCAGTTAGTTGTTTAACAGCTCTTGCCACTGTTGTTGACACTGATCACACTTCACACTCGATTTTATTCTGAAAAGTGCGGCTTGTTATTTTTTATGGGCAAAAATTGGGGTCTTATATATAGACAAAATATGGTGGCTGTGCTACTGTTTCCCACATTCCAAGAGAAATGGGCTTATTCATAGGGCCATTCACCATACTGCATACGACGGGACTTTATGGGGCCATAATACGGTCACCGTACCTGTACCGTTGGCTGTTTAGACCTTCAGTTGACGGTTACGGTGTACGGGTATCAGGGGCCCATATGTTGCCATAATACGGTGTGAGTATGGGTTTGTTTATTGTGTATAAACAAATAGACTTAGCTTGATACATACAGTAGCCATATGTCTTATTTCGCAGCAAGTCATTCCAGACCTGATCCTCACAACATGGAAATCCTCAAAGTACTGGTGCATCTTCTACTATCTATAATCAATCATATTCTAACATATTCTATGTCATGTCCAGCTCACATGTTCTTCAATTCTGTTGCTCCAATTCTGGAGCCACGACATCCGTCAAGATATCTACTAGCGCTGTTGCTTTTCTCTTGTTGCTTGCTTTCTCCCCCTCCAAATGTCATCTGATGCTCCCACCACAAGTGTACCTGCTGAGGATCAAGCCTTTCAGGAGGTTCTTGGCCATGGGAGACATCCCAAAAATCCTGAGCATATGAACACTCTTATTTGAGTTGAACATGAAGATGATGATCAGCCTCCGCGTTGCCATCACCGATCCCGTCATCTGCCCAAGAAGAGCACTGTTATCAACAATGACAACTTCTTTTCAGCTCTCCCAGTTGAGGATGCTTCAGATGCTGATGATGGTGATTTCACTGGGGATGACTCTGGATCTAGCTCAGAGTTATTCTCGTTGGGCTCTGACAATGATATCCAGGAGATCACAAATGTGGAGGTAAGTTAGTTCTTATGTTTTTCTTGACTAGTCTTATTAATTATGTAGCTTGCTGCAATTCTACCTATAAAAACTGTACCACAACGAGGGGGCAATGATATGTGCCAACTCTGACAGAAAGCGAAGCGCAAGGCCAACCAACCTTTGCCTGCCACCAGCAACTCCCAGGCATCAAAGTGTGCTTAGGTGGAGGAAGTAGATGATGAGGACAGCAGTAGCTTACAGCTGTCGACAAGCTCAGCTCTTCCCCGATTATCAAAAGTAAGCTCTTTCCTGTTGTTCATAGTATCTAACTTAAGTCATACCAAATCATTAGCAGGCCAGCAAGCGCAATCCGATTTACTACTTCTACAAGCTTGTGGAGACAAATTCCGATGGACAAGCAGGTGATGTTGGTGACAAGCACTACAAATGCTATTTGGGAAACTGCAAGGTCCTTACCATCACATGCACAATGAAAAGCAGCCTAAATGGTATGTTAAGTTTTTAAGTCATGTCTTGTATCTTACTAGTCTCAGGTTTAATTGGCCATCTGAAGACTCATTTTCCACCACTATATCGACTATATCTACTCTTGAAGTCCCATGGAACTGCACCTACTGATGATGAACTCAGAATTGCATGGGGAGAGAAGGTGCTTGATGCAATGTCTGCCGCACAGCATTTGGTCCAGCTTGAACAAGCATCAGTAAATATTGTTGACGCATTCAACAAACAGGTCACCAAAGCATTTGGTGACTGGAACCAAGCAAGGTTTGAAGAGCTACTTGCACAGTGGCTCGTCGCATGTGACCAGCCATTTGAGGAGCTCGAACGACCAGAGTTCAAAGCACTCCTCGACTACACACATGGAGGCTCCCCGCTCCACATCCCTGGAAGACTTGCTATCAAGCGCCGGGTTATGAAGATGGGAGAATATACTATTCAAGGCGTTAAGGACATGATTGAGGTAAGTCAAGCCAAGCCAAGCCAAAGATGAACAACTAATCATCTATATGATGTGACAGAATCTCGATATCAAAGTCAGTCTCTCTCTCAACACATGGACTTTAAGTAATCAGTTCACGTTGCTTGCCATTGTCATGCATTATATCACGAATGACTGGAGCTTGGGTATGTCGCTGCAGCTATAGCTTGTAGTACTGAGTTATAACTGCACATTTATAGAAGAACTTTTGATCGATTTCTGTGAGATCATCAGCAAGCATAGTGGAGCTAATCTTGCCGAAGCAGTTTGGCATACCTTGGAGCTATATGGACTGAAAAGTCAGGTCATGGCCATTGTATGTGATAATGCCTCAAATCACGATACTCTACTTCAAGCACTCAGAGAGAAGTGTACCAATGAAGAAATTGACTTCTCCGCTATGCACTCATGCATCTGTTGCTTGCCGCACATTGTCAACTTGGCTGCCATGCAGCTGCTTGAAGGTATTGGAGCTATCAAGCCAGACGCAAAGCAAAATCAACAAATTGCATATCAAGATTCAGTCACAGCACCACTCGATTGCGAGCATGACGACTATACAGCTCTTCTTGATGAGGCTGAAGACAATGCCAATGACCAGCCTGCCAGGGATAACTTTGAGTCATTGCAGCAGGTACTGTTTGCTGTTGCAAAGGTATGATTGCACTGTGTGGTGCATATTCAACTACTAAGTGAAATAGCTTCGAAAAATAGTCCATTCTGTCCGTTCAAGCCCACAGTGACGGAAAGTGTGGCTTGCAGAAGTCACAATGTCTCTTAAAAAGGTTGATAATGCAATGAGTCAAGTTGCCCTCATGCTCATCTTGGACGTCAAGACTCGTTGGTCATCCACACATCAGATGCTAGTCGGGCACTTGATTTTCGTCAAGCTATTGATGACTTTATTGCAAAGACTTGTGACCTCAGGCAATATGAACTCTCTGATGCTGATTGGGCCGGGATAGAGCTAGTCATGCAATGGTTGAAGTCCTTTCACTCTGCTACCACTCAAATGTCCACAACAAAATGCCCTATGCTATCATCTGCACATGCAATATTCCATGGACTCCAGGAGTCACTTCAAGAAGACTTAGCAGAGCTTCCAGATTCAGTGCCAATGAAGCTTCAGTCTGCACTGACGAGCGCCCATCGTAAGCTCAGCGATTATTACTTCAAGGTTGATGAGTTGCCTTTCTATGTTTGGGCTTCAAGTATGTTACTTTTCATTGCAAGTCAGTTTGGCTAGCTAATTGTCTATTTTCTGTGAAGTTCTTGACCCCCACATTTTGTACTATGGGTGGGCTCCATGGTGACTGCAGTGGTGATGTCATTGCACAAACACATATTGAGACACAGAAGAATGATCTACACGTGCTTTATAGAACACAGTATGCTACAGCACTAGTAGTCCAATTGGTCCCTTCTCCCATTGAAATGGGCCCTTCAGAGAATGCTAGACGGTCTCCAATGAAGGTCAACTTCACAGCAAGGTACAAGAATTGATCAAATACCTCAATAGATGAATTCAAGGAGTACTTGAAGCTCCTGCAGGAGGATTTCGATACTTGTGACCCCATTCAGTGGTGGGCAGGCCACTGCACACAATTTCCCAACCTTTCTCATCTCACATCTGACATTCTTGCAATCCCTGTTGAGTGTCATATAGCGTGTTCAAAACATTCATATTTAATTATTGTCTTCGCACTGTTTGCAGGGTCTGCTGTTGCTGTTGAACAATTTTTTCTGGGGGTCGGGACACAGTCTCCATGCGGCGCACAAGCCTCAAGCCTGAGACCATCAGGACACTGATGCTTGTGAAAGTCAAGCTTCGTTTAGCTCGTACTGCACTTCAAGATCTCATTTAAGGCTCCATATGTACCATATACAGCCATAAAGTACCCCATACCGTACTGTTAAGAATGTGCTCAAGAGTCGAATCCAAAGGGCTTGGCTTCAGCTCGTGCACTGCACCCCTTACCCAAGTATGTGCCCCTAACTTCCGAAAGCTGTTGAACAATGTCTGAAGGTTACCGGACAATATCTGGAGGTTGCCGGGTGATGTCCGATGCGCGGGAATTCTGGCAGATGTTCAGGAACAAGTGATAAGACTAATCCAGACAATGTCTGAAACTAGAAAGGAAACAGCAGAGGACTGCCAGAGGTAGAGGTGGAGGTGACAAGTCTTATAGGAATCAATCCTAAGACTAACAGAGGATGACGAGAGAGAACTCATGTCAGATGGAGGAGGGAATGAGCAGAGTCTAAGATAATATTCGAACTAAGGAAGTACAAAGATTCTACAGGGTTTATATACTACTGAGGATTTAATGTTTGACTTTGTACGGTTGTACACCATATATGGTATGGCCGTACACCATATACGGTACGGTGAACAACCCTACTCATTCGGACTGTACCAGTAACTATTTACATGAGTCATTTGTGGCATTAGTCTTTAGTCATCTCAAGATATTGCTTTGTCATGATTTGGTTTAGATTATAGGTCACCTGACTGTCAGAGTCATATAGCTTAGTATCATGTGACCAAAGGTTATGTGACAAGCTGATTATGTCATGCAAAAGAAATATTTATAATCTGTTGGTGTTGTGTTCTGATGTTACTTTGTTGTCCATTGCAATGATGTAAGCCATGTATTTAGGGTTTTAAAGAAATTCCCACAGGGTAAGTTGTGTGAGAATTATTTTTCACAGTCACCTGACATGTGTGGAATTTATTCTGAGTGTAAGATTCATTGCAGAATTAAATGTACAAAAATATTCATCCTGTCTAAGTCCAGTGAAAAAAATAAAATAAAATTTTGTCTGAGCTGCATTCTGACTTCAGAGTAGAGGGAAATTTTTTCATAGTAATTTCTAGGGTATTAGGCTCATGAGAGAGCATTGGTCATCCATGCATCAAACCAGTTTGGTGCAGGTCACTGGCAAGCAACAGAAGTATTCCATTACACTGATTGAACATTTGTTCACATTACTCCTTCCTCAAGCCACAGTTGTGACTCTATGATGTTGGATGTGTTCTTGCATGGGCCCTTTCAAAGGTATGTACATGATCTCAATTTCCTTCATTTTCTCATCATTTCAAGTTCAAGATCCTCCCCCAGGATATCTTATTACACCTGCACTTTGTGACCATAACCATGCATGCCTACAGTCACGAATGGGCCTGTCAGCTTGTGTACAATCCTCAGATGTGCATTGGGCTAGGATTATCTGA
Source organism: Suillus tomentosus (assembly GCA_016647685.1). Classification (NCBI taxonomy): domain Eukaryota; kingdom Fungi; phylum Basidiomycota; class Agaricomycetes; order Boletales; family Suillaceae; genus Suillus; species Suillus tomentosus. Next base: position 57,628 of record JABBWJ010000053.1, read on the forward strand.
TGGGTGAGGGGACTGAGTGGCTGTGGTCACAATTTGTTTGCTTGATAAATGTTGAAAGGTCATCATCAGTATGTTATTTGGTATTGTAATATGTATCCTACTAGCATGTATTAATTGTCTTAATTCACTTAGCATCAGTGCTGTATCTGGTTAATTGATTGTTAAGCAACTGCAATAGGATTAGAAATGAAAGCAGACCTTGGGACTGGATCAAGCACCATCTTAAGCGGGGTGTCAAGGACCAGGGTTCTGTGGTGCTCGACATCATCAACCACTCCAAAACATCTGTGGAGGACCTCCACTTGAACATATTGTTAATGAGGACAGACTTTGGTCATGTGAGTCATGGTGTTGGGGACTAGTGCTGCCGTGGTCCGGTCCTGAACCATGGTTTGAACCGGACTTTTGGTCCAGTTCTCCTGTGGTTTGGTCCATGGTCCAGGTGTCAGCCAGAACCGGACCATAGTACGGTTCTCGGTTCTGCCATTGGGCGAACAGTTCGACTTTGGTTTGGACCAGTCCCAAACCGTTCTGAACCATGAACCGAAAGAAACTTGCCACATTAATGAAGTGTGCTTTGCATCACCCTTGCTCCATGTCTACTGAGACCACCTCCACCAAGTCACCTGCTGTGCTGACAGAGGCCAACTACTCTACCTGAAAAGGTGAGATGAAGGCCTATCTGCGCACCAAGGGACTCTGGCTGCTTGTCTCTGGCAAGGAGACTCGCCCTCCAGCCTCTCAGGCGGAGGAACAAGCCAAGTGCATCTGCCAGGTCCACCAGTTCCGCCTGCCATTGTGCCAGCGCCCCCTGCATTGCCTCTTAAGCGTGCAGTCGACCCAGCTGTCCCAGATGTCCATCCTGGTGATAGACCTGGCGTCTTAGGGCCTGATCCAGCGCCTCCTCAGCCTCTTGCACACGCACCAGTTGCGCCAGCGATTCCAGTGCCAGCTCCTCCTGCACCTGCCTCTCCAGTTGGCATTGGTGCCAGACTGCCAGCAAGAGAGCGTCGCCCTCCTCGCGAGTGGTGGAAGCTCTCTAATGCGCAGTTAGATGATGAGGTAGATGATGATGTGGAGGATGCTGATATGGGCTTTGAGGTGTGCTACTCTGTGGCCGCCTTAGCTGAGCCAATGTCATTTGCAGAGGCCCTGCGTCGTCCTGATGCAGAGCAATGGTGCCAAGCTGCGCTTGAGGAGTTGGCTGACCTTTGCATCCAAATCCCTCACTGCCATCGACCAAATCATCTCTCAGCTCTCCCAGCACTTCAAACTTCGCGACCTTGGTCCCACCACTCAGCTTCTTGGTATCAAGATAGACAGAGACCGTCCCAGTCGCACCATATCACTCTCCCAGCGTCAGTACTCACTAGACATCCTTGAACACTTTGGCATGGCTGATTGCAAGCCTGTCACCACTCCCATGGAGCCCAATCTTTGTCTTTCTCGTTCTCAATCGCCTCAAACTGCTGAGGAGGTATCATTCATGCACTGGCGGCTATATCGTCAAGATAGGCACTGGTGCGGTCTCGTGGAGCTCCAAGCTTCAAGGAGTCATTGCTCTGTCTACTACTGAGGCAGAGTACATCGCTGCAGTCGAGGCAGGTAAGGAGATCAAGTGGATGCGCAAACTGCTGTTGGAATTGGGTTTCCCAGCGGGCGCTTCGTCTGTCCTTAGGATAGACAACCAGTCTGCTATCTCTGTGGCCAAGCACCCAGAGCATCATGGACGCATGAAGCAGCTGGACTTGTGCTTCTACTGGCTGCGCGATGAGGTGGACAGACAGGTAATATCCCCCGCCTTTGTCCCCACTGCAGAGCAACCTGCAGATATTCTGACCAAGGCATTGCCTCGAGTCAAGGTGGACTTGTTCTGTCAAATGATGGGACTTGTCCGATTAGGGGGGAGCTCTTGATTGTGAGAGGTGCACAATCAGGGGGGAGTGTTAGTTATATGATTATTCACCTCTACAATACGCATTTCTATGTCTTCTATGTGTCTGATTGTGCCTTCATACTCATGGTATTATTCCTGGCACTTTACTTACTATTTACATGACTTCCTGATCTCCCTAGGACGTCCCTAGGTCGAGTTATTACTTACCTTTTGATTGTGGCTTGTCTGTTTACATTTGTTTACCATACATCGCCCATATCCCAGAGTCCAGTGCTCCCTGCCTCTTTGGCAACTTACTCTGGACTCTAGGTACTGTACAACTTCACTACACCATTCAATAGATTGGCAACTTACTCTGGACTCTAGTCTGATCTCTTCTGGTCTCTCAGTAGCCTCTAGAAGCGGCCCACTTCAATCCCATCTTAACACATAGTTCACTCGCATCAGAAGGCCTCATTGTGTCATAATGCAGAAAGAAATCAACATGCTTCCTGATTTATATGCACTTCAATCTTCAATACATTCATTATTTTTTTTCAATGTTTTGATACACAACATGCAAGGAAATCTCTATCTTCTAATTCAATATTTTTTGGATGTTTGGTGGAGGAAAATGAGGAAATGCATGCAGTGAAACCAACTGACATACAGCATTTTATCATGGTTCACAGCAGGCAATCAAATCATTTGTGGATATAGAAGCAGCTAATGCAGGCGATGCAGCCTTTGATCAATTCCAGATCAAACTAAATGAATTTTTGAATCATGCATTCACCACCAATGATATACCATTTCCCAATGGAAGACATATCCAACTTGCTACTAATGACATGATGCATTGAACATCTGCAGCCCTCAAATGATGTTACTGATAATATCTCACCCTTGCTCAGATAACCAAGTTCAGATTTATTAAAGTCAGCTATGAGTCACTCATTGACTGGTGAATTTCGGTGGACTATCTGAGATGTAATCCAATGTTCCATGGATCACCTTGATACAATTGTGTCATTCTGCAGGCAGAATCTGGTTCCATCTTCACCAAACTGTTGTTAGTTGTTAATTATATGATCATTCACCTCTATAGTATGCATTTCTATGTCTTCTATGTGTCTTATTGTGCCCTCATACTCATGGTATTATTCCTGGCACTTTGCTTACTATTTACATGACTTCCTGACCTGCCTATGACATCCCTAGATCGAGTTATTATTTACCTTTTGATTGTGGCTTGTCTGTTTACATTTGTTTACCATACATCACCCATATCCCAGATTCCAGTGCTCCCTGCCTCTTTGGCAACTTACTCTGGACTCTAGTCTGATCTCTTCTGTTCTCTCAGTAGCCTCTAGAAGTGGCCCACTTCACTCTCATCTTAACAGTACTTCCACTTGTATTCAACTGCCTATTGCTAATGCTTACACCTGCCCACTATAGCATGCTATGCCCCTCCATCTTCTTCAATACAATGCCTACTCTCAAATTCCACAGACAAAGTGAGTTTGTCAATCCTCCTTCGAGTTTGAGCCATGCTGATCCAAGTTGTTGCCCACTGTTCACAGTTCATGAGTCCATTAATCCTTTTTCTACTCGAGCCATGCTAATTGAAGTCATTGTCTGCTATTCGCAACATGTTGATCCTCCTTTGAGCTTGAGTCATGCCCCTAGTGAGTTTTTAAAAAATTGAACTCGCAAATACTACAGCTGATAACATCTACACCATGTTGCAGATTTTATAGTAGTTGACCTGCTGACACCCAGAGGTTCACCCATGCGGATCCCTAATTCTAAGTCATACTGGTCTCAAAAATTAAAGGTGTGTTTTTAAAATTTATGTAGATATGTACACTCAAACAAGCCAGCTGCAGATCAACGAGAATCTAGCATTGAAACACCTGTGCCCGTGCTCACCAGTGGTACTCTAGATAAGCTCATTGTCCCCCACTCTTCCCTAGGTTTGCCATGGTCTAAACATAAGGTATTATTCTACCTGCACTCCACTAGCAACACTGACCTCCCCAAACCCATTCCAATAAGTAACCTGGCTGCCATCCATTGGTGCATAATGTGTGAGTCAGTGCATAGTAAACAGTGCTAAGATGGAGCAGTGTTAGTGTGTATTCTCGACCACATCAATGTCCCTGTGCCTGTCTGTGTCTGTAGTGCATCCTTGCCATCATTTCATACCCTTGGTATATATGTTTGTTAAGATGGGATTGAAGTGGGCCGCTTCTAGAGGCTACTGAGAGACCAGAAGAGATCAGACTAGAGTCCAGAGTAAGTTGCCAATCTATTGAATGGTGTAGTGAAGTTGTACAGTACCTAGAGTCCAGAGTAAGTTGCCAAAGAGGCAGGGAGCACTGGACTCTGGGATATGGGCGATGTATGGTAAACAAATGTAAACAGACAAGCCACAATCAAAAGGTAAGTAATAACTCGACCTAGGGACGTCCTAGGGAGATCAGGAAGTCATGTAAATAGTAAGTAAAGTGCCAGGAATAATACCATGAGTATGAAGGCACAATCAGACACATAGAAGACATAGAAATGCGTACTGTAGAGGTGAATAATCATATAACTAACAGGTTGAGAAGCCAGTCAACCTCAAAGTCTTATTTGGTATCAAAGAAGACAAAGATGTATGTGAACCACATTGTCATTCTAAAGCATAGATTGATGTTTCCCAGCCAAAAAAAGGTGATTGAGAGATTTCCGCTTACAAGACCATAGCAGAAACCATTTTACCCAATCTGTATGCTTTGGATCCAAGGACAGCAATAGGGGAAGTCAGAGTTGGCGATCTACGCTCGATCCAAATTGCGATTCAGAGGCCGATTCAAAATTTTAGATCGTCCTTGAATCGTAGTTAACTTTGACCACCCCCGATTCAACTACACGATTCTGCTCCCTTTGAACACATATTTATTATGTAATCATATTCAGCTTGTCTACTACTGTTCTCCGTCTCAGGCTTCAAATACACTGGCGATAATGCCCCGTTTCACACCTAGACAGCGACGGGTTGAAAAATTACTCAGCGCCTTTATCAGGTATCGCATTGCTCAATTTAAACGTGCTCGACGTCGTGCTGCACGAAGCCGGCATACTTTGCTAGCTGTGTCAGGATCTCATCAAGCTCCCCTTCTACCATGTCAATCGTCGAGCTCTGAGTCAGAAAGCCTACCATCATTCTCATTGTCTGACTCAAACACCGACTCATGTCAATTGTTGAGCTCCGAGTCAGAAAGCCTATCATCATTCTCGTTGTCCGACTCAAACACTGACTCAGGCACCTCCATATCCGAAAGCTCCACCTCTGAAGATGAAGACCACAGCGGTAACTCAACTTCCAGTGACGAGTTTGAACTAGACTCAGATTTGGCAAATGATGCCGACAACGAGGAAGAAGTTGGACTTGGAGCATACTATACTAGTACTCGTTTATCCCACCATGTTCGACGCACCTATGAGGACATATATGCACATCGTTATGATGCCCCACGCGACAAGCCCATACCCAAAGCCCCCTCTCACCTTCCACATGTTCTCGAGGTCCTGAAATTCGAACGACCAGCTGAATTCCGTGAAATTCTCCGCGTAAATCCTCATACCTTCGATCAAATCGTTGCAAAGATATAGGATGATGCAGTATTCTTCAATAATTCAAATAATCCTCAGCAGTCAGTCGAAGAGCAGCTCGCCATCACCCTTTTTCGGTTCGGTCATAATGGTAATGCAGCTGGTCAATCCCCAGTTGCACGATGGGCAGGATAATTACAAAGCGAGTCATGACTGCCATATTGCGTCGTTCCTTCATGGAAGAGGCTGTGCGTTTCCCGACTGCCGAAGAGAAAGAGGATGCGAAGTTGTGGGTTGAAATGCACTCGTGTAAAGCATGGCGAGATGGTTGGTGTCTTGTTGATGGCACACTCATTCCATTATACGATCGGCCTCATTGGTACGGGGAAAGTTACTTCGATAGAAAATGCAACTACTCCCTTAACATACAGGTATTTTTCAATCTTGTCCGTGCAAATTGAAAGCTAAAATACTTCAGGTTATTTCGCTACCCAATCTTCGCATTATCGACTTCGGCTATGGCCACACAGGAAGTACTCATGATTCAACAGCATGGGACGAGACCCATCTTGCCCAGGAGCACGAGACCCTGCTTGATGACGGAGAATTTGTCTGGGCAGACTCTGCATATCCGGTAAGTTGTCTGTTGATGTGGTGTACAGCAGAAACTTACTACATCAGTCAGTTACAGACATGGGTCATTGCTCCGTACAAGAAACCCGAGAAAGACCTTGCACAGAATGAAGTTTTCAACAATCATGTGTCGATGGTGCAGATTCGGTCGGAGCATGCTATTGGGTTTCTGAAGGGATGTTTTCAGTCACTAAAAGGTCTTCGGGTAAGAATCAAGGACAAGAAATCTCACCAGTTTGCTACATACTGGATTGCTGCTTGTGTTGGCCTTCATGCATTTGCAATGCAATGCGAGGCTGATGAGCGCGAAAGGGACAATTCCGATAGCGAAGATCCTTTCATAGCGCAAGGCCTTTCATCAGACTCCGATTCCGACAGTCATGCAAACCTTCCTAGTGTCTTGCAAGGCCCGGCCAGTGGGTTACGTCTCCGCAAAGCCAAAGCCCGACGTGAGCAGTTGAAACGTCATTTGTTCAGAGCAAAGGATTACAAACGAAGGCAGCAAGACTTAGAAGAAGATGGGGACATTTAGTTTTTATGTAGTCGAAAACAGGATTTGAACTAAGTACTTGGAATGAGATTAATCTGACGGGAAAATGATGGATGATGCATCAAATGACCCAGAAGCTGTGTTAGCTGTGTTTTCACTTGCATAAGACTCGGCGGCAGGTGATAAGGGTGTCCGGTAATATGCAGAAGTTGGTGGATATGGCAAGTGTGGGTGAGAACTGCTTGAAGGACTGGGAAAGGTATTGTGCATGTTGAATTCGGGGAATCCATGTTGTTGGCTCGTTCCTTCCATAGTAGTAAGGCGCATTCTCATCTTCTCTTGTCGCCGCTCCCTCGCATAGGCCAACTTTTCCTTCTGCAACTCAAGCTTTGCCAACTTTGCTTTTGCCCGTACAGTGTCCTTCTCTATTCTCGCCTTGGCCACTTCAAGCTCTTTCTGTCTAGTCACTTCCTCCGCTTGTGCAATCTCGGCAAATTCATCCTTCTTTCGTCTCTTCGTTGGATTCTTTGGAGCCTTAGTAGTGGTGGCAGGTTTGGACATCCCAGGTTGCGGGCCCGTTTTGAAACCAATAACACTACTCTTACCCTGCCTTTCTCCACTCGTCAATGCCTTTCGTTTTGAAGGCACTTTGTCAGCAGCGCTGTCTAAATCTGACAATGGCCACTCGTCACGATCAAGCTCATCAAAGCCTTCTGAAACATCTGGTTCATCAGACATAAACCCACTATTGGGTTCGGAGCTGCCAACGGTCAGAACTGACATGTCATAGTCCATCTGACTGTGCCCGAGACCAACAGGAACTTGATTTGGGCGCTCAGCTATAAGCTCCCGCATGTCGAAGAACCACGGGCATGCTTCTTTAATAATTGCTGGCGTGAAAAAATGTTGAACGGTAGGTGCTGGTTGTCATAGAGGTACGCACCCCACTTTGTTGTAAATGAATTTTTCACGTCCATATTAATCTCGTCTTCTCGAGTTATTCCCGCACCTGTCTCGCCCATTTTGTCCATGTACTTGCGCGTGATCTCGGACATTCTGTGGGACCATATAGTAAGTGCACGCATCACTTGATGTCATCAGGATGACACTTACCTCTTGATTCGATTTTTAATCTTATTAGCCCAAGTGCCTTTCTGTTTGGGAGTGATGGCATGCGAGAATGGTGTATGATAGTCCGGATGGTTCTCGAACAGTGTGACACATATGGCCCAGTGGTACGCAGCCTTTGTCTTGCCACCAGTCCGTGGATTTGCTCCAGGAGAAGGAAATAGCCCTTGCTTGATATTTGTGTCGTCCGTAATGGCAGACAGGAGAGCGGCACTCATTGTTGGGGTCCAGCTGGACTCGAATGAGTCATAGGTAAATGAAGGTAAAAATTGGCCCAGACTCGGAGGTACGTACTCGATATCAGTTTTATCTTCAAGATCAGGCTGACCATCATGATCAGAATCCACCGGCAGCTCGCTATCACTTGCATTTCCTTTTTTCTTGCTGGCCTTTTTACTACCTTTGGCCTTCGATGGACCTTTCCTCGAGTTCTTGGGTGCCTTCGGTGCTTGATCTGGAGCTTGCTCAGCGGCCTTTTTCACCATTGGTTGAGCTTGGAGTAGGACTCAGAGACGAGTGTTATTTTGCAGTAGTGACTTGTCATATGTATTTATTTAAATAAAAACAAATTTAATTACTCGGATGGGGAGAATCGAACACGATTCAAGAGGTGGAGCGGCTCGGGAGGCGTTCCAACGATCCAGCTGCGATTCACTGTTCCCACGATCCATCAACGAAAAAACCAATGATGGATCGTGATGTGGAACGGCTCTTGAATCGAGCGTGGATCGCCAACTCTGACTCCCCCTAATGGAACGGACTTGGAAAAAGATTCAATCATGAGTTTTCATTAATGTGTCATCCCCATTAACTTTATGTAAGTATTCAGGCTTTGTGTTACATATGTGAAGCATGCTGTGGCCTTGAAACGGACTGGTGAGGGGTTGCAAGATGGCGAGAACCCTCCAGATAAAAATTCTGATGTGGTTTTCGACTTCTACATCCCCCCCCGGAGTGGTCTTGACCATGATACGCCGATGGAAGCAAAACATCTCTGGGGCAAGTTGTAGTTTTCATTATTTGTTCTACTGTGATTTTTATGTGTGTCCTGCAGGTGCAATCACTGCGAAATGGCCGTTCTTTCCAAATTGTCACCGAATTTGGGCAACTCGCCCAAATATCAACCCCCCCCTGCTGTGACCACCGGTGTTGGACCACATGGTCATATTCACCTTCATGCAGCCCCCTGATGATGGGCTCAAGAACATAGACCCAGTTCTGCTTGCTGAGTCTAATGCTGCTCACAGTTCAGCAACAGCTGTGCCTGAGACTCCAAAGTCTCAGACCACTTTTGGCACTGACATATCTAATACTCCAAAGACACCTACTCACAAGGTTTGTCATGAAAAAAGCCTCTTCCATCTCAGCAAGTGCACTCGAGAGGGCGAGAGCCTTAATTAAGAAGCTCCCTCAGAAGCGTTCTTTTGAGGACTCCATTCTTGATCTCCAACAGTGAGTGATGTCTGACGAAATTTTATATCTAACTCTATATTGTTTGCAAGGAAAATTCGAAATCTCTTGATACTCATCATGTTGAAGAATGAAAGCTCAAGAAGCAGCGGAAGATACTCATTGAGGAGCTCAAGCTTGGTATCTGGACTGCTGACAAGTATCGTACAAAGGTAGCTAGCTGCACTTGAAGAGGATTCCGAGAATGTCTTTGTTGAACCTGCAGCATGTACAACCCGTTCACAGTCTCCATTGTGTGATATCGAGGCAGGTGGTGAACTTTCCTTCTGACCAGGACGACTTTTAGGATACCCTGGACTCAGATTACCTATTTGTTAATGTCATACTGCTAATCCTTTATATACCATAGGCTCTGCAACCAACTGTTTCTGTTTTGCATCTCCTCCATCTTCGTCGTTATCAATAGGTTCATGTGCCTCACCTCTATCCTCGTTCTCCTCTGCACCTGTATGTGCCGCAGAAAATATACCACCTGCTGTTGCTCCGTCAACATCAATGACCAAATTATGAATAATGATTGCAATTGTAATCCACCGACACGCCCTGATATGATCTCTGTTGGAGTTGATAGTGACTCGAAGGCCACGCAGGCACTGAAAATGTCCCTTGAGAGCCCCCATACAGTGTTCCGAACGGACACGGAGATGAGAACTGCACCATCAAAAGCAGTGTTTTCCGGATGAAGTGACGCAGGCTGTTTATGGACAGGGATAGTGTAGCGGTTCAATGCATAGGCTGAATCTGCCCATGCAAACTCATCACCTTCGAAGAACCAATGAAAGTGCTATGCAGCTGCAGTGTGCTCAAATGCTACAGCATCATGAGCAGACCCAGTGACACCATGGGAGTAGTCCATGATGCGAAGATTGGAGGGAGTATTGCCGATCTGTTTGGTACATATCTGTGTTAGCAACAATTTTAATTAGAGCCTTATGTCGATATCTGAACATTGAGTCCATAGTTTGCTTTGCGAGTGCAGTAAGCATCACCATTAAGGCCAGGTCGAGCGAAAAGGACTACAATTGTTCCATCATACATGACCCACCCATCTCGCCACGAACCACAGAACCCAAGGTGATTGTCAACCCATCTCTTCTCTACCTCCTTCTCTTCTGCGGTAAGAGGTCGAACAAAGAGATTGTGCAAGCTTTCAATAGCTTCGAAGCAATGTGCAGTTGCATTTTCTACATCACATGTACATATCACATCAACTCAATGTAGCATGCAATGTTCAAATCCTCGACACCTTCAGAGCTGCCTGCCATTTGTGCAATATCCTCAAGTGATGCACCATTTCCATACCTTCCCATTCGGTACAGTGTAGTTGCTAGCTGAATTTGCACTGGCTTCTGAGGCACATTAGAATTGTTCGAAAAGACAGGATGTTCGTTCTTCAATAAAGTGCAGAAGCACCTCGAAGGCAGTTGGGGAGATATGAAGCATGTGTGCAAAACAATCATGATCAGATGGATTTCGAGCAACAAGTCTTCTTGATGCCCTCCAGTACTTTTAGATCAATATCCAACTGTTTGGCTTTCCTGATAACATCTGTGGCTACTTCTGGTGGGAGAGTAGAGTCCCAAAGGACCATAAAGATTAAGTATGCTCATAGGACTTGTTTTCAATGAGAGGGGAGAGGCATTTATATCACTAGGTTAAGTACTGTCGTAGGTTTGGTAGCTTATCTAATAAAAGTTAGGCATAGGCGTAGGCGTAGGCAAAGTTAGGCGGCTGCCTGCATTCTGGCGTGTTTGTTATATGAATACTGACTGCTCATTTAGTTCGGAAATTGCCCTTAAGACAGAAATCACAGCGATAGGACATGGTGTGGAATGGGCATGTGAAGCTTGGAACAGTGAGTCGAGGGATTTGGACATGAAGCCAACAAATCCGAAGTTGTGTTCATTGGGTTGAAATTTTTTCAGTCAGTCCATTGATCTCCGTCGATATCTTCTGTAGTTCATTGATTTGCTTTCTCTTGTTAGCTGCACCTTTGCCTTGAACGCGACCGCGTCATCTTGTTGATCTCTTCAGTTCTTCGTTGATTTGTATTCTCTTGTTAGGAGCTCGTGGATCAGCCTGGCGTCCGACATAAAAGGACTGGTATGTCTTGCATAATCTTATATACGATTTTAATTTTTCTTACACCATGTCATCCAAAGAACCCACTCGACAAGCCCTCAGCAGGATTATCAGCCAAGATGATACTGCACCTTCTCAGTGTCAACGCCATGAGCGTCGCCCATCAGAGAGAGCCTTATATCAAGGTATGTATCTGTTACATGCACAGTTCTGTGACTCACTATTTTGTTTTTTTAGCTGAGGAAGAACACAAGCAAGAAGTTCGATGTCGAGTTGTGGAACCTAAAACTCACAAGAATCGCAATCGCAAGACCATAGGTCTGTTAGTTATATGATTATTCACCTCTACAATACGCATTTCTATGTCTTCTATGTGTCTGATTGTGCCTTCATACTCATGGTATTATTCCTGGCACTTTACTTACTATTTACATGACTTCCTGATCTCCCTAGGACGTCCCTAGGTCGAGTTATTACTTACCTTTTGATTGTGGCTTGTCTGTTTACATTTGTTTACCATACATCGCCCATATCCCAGAGTCCAGTGCTCCCTGCCTCTTTGGCAACTTACTCTGGACTCTAGGTACTGTACAACTTCACTACACCATTCAATAGATTGGCAACTTACTCTGGACTCTAGTCTGATCTCTTCTGGTCTCTCAGTAGCCTCTAGAAGCGGCCCACTTCAATCCCATCTTAACAAGGTCTGCTTGCTTTCTTTTTGCTCTCACCACCCATTCATAATGATTTTGAGCCAGTACACCATGACGGGATGCAGGTATGTCAAAATGTTTTGCATAAATTGAGGACTCGGCACAGACAATGTGTACCTATGTACCTACAGTTCTCATCTGAAGATATCAACCTTTTCCCTGCATCAGCTGTCAATGCATCACTGGACTTGCAGCCCTGCATGAGCAAGTTCCCACCTCATGAGAAGCAACGTGCATCGGCCACCTATGGTCGACGTCCATCATCGGACAATTCATTTGAAGGGACTGTAGAGGTACATTACCTGATCTGGCAGCTAACCTACTCTATATGTTGACATTGTGTACGACAGTCCAGGAAGCAAACACCACGACGGACTAGACTCAAGGGGGGTTGGCCTGATGATGGCCTCACAAAGGTAATGTCTCATGATATACGCATCCACTTGGGCTGACGATATACTATTATTTGAGGAATCGGGCTTTATCAACAAGACTGCCACCCAACCCCAAGCTGTTCAGTTTCGAGCACCCGTCAAACCGCGATGTGACCAGTGGCAGTGCCTGACAGCATATGTTAGCAAGCTCTTGGAATTGTTGCACATGCTAATATACTTTCAGCCAAAGTCACCCTTGCATAGACTGACGGCAGGGCATGCACGAGAACCAGTAGAAATCCGACGGGCAAGAGCGTTATTTGATGATGCCTTGGATGATGAGGATGAGAGATGGCTATGACGATGAAGACCTTACCAATGGGGACAAGGACCAAACTGACATCAGGCTTTCTGACAATGGTAAGTTGTATATCCTTAGGCGAGCTATTCCTTAATTGTTTTGTAGATTCTCACAAACGCAGTTGTGCATCCTCGGAAGATAGTGACAGCATGCGCTATCATAAACGTACCTGCCAGGAGCACCAGGAAGATCAGTCGTCCCTGCAACAAACACACCAGCGACTTCCCCGCAAGGTTCGCGACAGCAAGGGCCGAGTGGCTGCCCATGACTATGAGGACGCAGTGCAACAACTGATTAAATATGTGATCGGTGACTTTCGCAGCCGGCTTGCATCAGATTATGCTTACCCTGATCGTGTCACTCAAGTTTCATGGGCAAAGGAAGCATGGAAGGAAGCATGCAAATATCACGAGACCGACATGGCATTCAACAATGACATTATACAAATGGTACATTTGTTATTGTGGAACAGGCAGGTTGTTAATTTTTTTTTCAAGATCACACGTTGCACATCCCATCTCACTAGCGAAATTAAAGCCAAGGTCAGACCACTTGTCGAGAGCATCTATGGTTTCGAGTCAAGCACGAAGGAGTCGATTAAATCTCGTAACCACCGGCTCGCTCAGCAACTGAAACAGAAGTTTGGCTTGTGTTACCATGTGAGTCATTGATGTTGGGTGTGTTTTATGGCATACTTATGACTTCAATGAAGAACCTTGGTGACGTGAAGAAGAAGGTGCCTCGTAGTGGCCTGTTTCGGACCAAGTTAACCCAGAAGGCCGCCAATCTAATCTGGTACCGCAACAAAAAGGATGAAGGTATTGTTTTTGCAAAGTATTTTACACTGTTTGCAATACCTGCCATGGCCTTGTGCTACACAGCGGTGAGTGATGCAATTCGAGTCCTGATTTCACACAGCGATGTCCATCATAGGCCGAATGCTGCATTGACGAGTGGGTCGATGGGGATCGTGTTGACATCAGTTTTTCGGGCGATGAGTACCAGGCAGTTTATGACAAACATCTTGCCAACCTCAACAGGTTCCATTTGCATACGAAGGACTTGGGAATACTTGATGCCATCTGTAAGGAGATCAATGTCACTGGCTAGTATGTTATTGTCTTGTTGTGGCTACAATGTATGCAATTTTTAACAACACAGCAGGATACATGCCAAAGTTGACCCGATCAACGTCGCAGACGAACGAACGGTAGCGGGGGAATCGAGAGGGATCAAGGAGATATGAGTGATGGTGAGCAGCTCAGTGATGGGGAGATGTCAGAGAATGGAAGTTGAGTAGAATAGTCCAAGTCACTCAGTTGTTTCCGAGTCTGTGTTATTAGGGGGGGGGGTTGCAAAACAAGGGTAATGTAGGTCCCATAGCTCGATATTGCAATCACTGTTTTTGCTGATGTATGTTCAACTTTGAAACTTGTCTTCTCTTATCTCATTTACACACTAAGTAGACTCCTTCTGGCCCTTCAAGCTAACATCCTCTTCTTCTCCTGCCTGGTCCTTCCACCTTCCTAGTTCTTCACTTTGGTCCTCCTCCCTAGTCCTTCTTCCTTCCTGGCTCTTGTCTTTGGTCCTCCTTCCTAGTCCTTTTCGTTCCTGGCCCTTCTCCCTGGTACTTCTCCCTGGTCCTCTCCTTCCTAGTCCTCCTCCTTCCTGGTCTTTCCTTGTGGTCCCTCCTTTCTCCCTTGAGGCAGGTAATTGTCATCTCTCTATCTCTCTACTTTCTGTTCTACTATGTCTCTCTTCTCTCCTATATTAGTACTACACATGTATGCTCCAGTCCCAATTGAAAAGTAGATTGATTCATGAAGTGATAAAATGAGTATTAAGTTTGAGAATTTGAGAATTTATTGGCAATTTCATCAGGAAAAACCTCCCCTGGGAAACTCAGTTTTATGCAACTTTAATCAGTTTTTTCAGTTATTATCAGGTAAAACTATGTTTTCACGAGAATTGTGTGTCCTATCCTACATTGAAGTAAGTGTACATGGTTTGAAAACATTCAAAAGAAATGAGTAGCATGCATCAAGAACATCCAGACTCATCCACTCTGCAGGAACAGCTCCTCTCCACTTAGGCAATCAGTGAGCACTTTGACAACTTAAATATATAGGCACAATGGACACTTGGTGTTCACCATTGCGAATCACTCACTTGACCTTATACAATCTGGACTGTGTATCTGGTAAAGCACTGAAAGCCAAAAACCATTTGACATAGGCAAGATGCTGAGGTGGAGGGTTCTGAGGATCAAAATACTATTTTAATACTGTTTGTGGCAAAGTGAAGACTGTGTGAACCTGCACGACATGTCAATCTAACAATTATTTCATATCAGTACAGGATCCGGCAGACTCAAAAAATGTTACCCTGTATAGATGTGAGAGGTGCATCAGGATCGTGCACCTGTATAAGGCACGTACTATGTCAAACGGGGTCATATGCATGCGTGCATTATTAGTCCTGAAGTCACGTGTGAAACCACTTTCGTCTGGCCATAGCAGTTACTCTTACCAGGGCATAGCGCCTGATGAGAGGCATCCTCATCAAGTAATCTACTAACCCAAACCTGTAACACCTCCCTAGATTGGGTTGTGCCTCAGATGGACATTACGTTTCCACCTGCCCTAATCACAGGGGTCTGTGCGCCAACTCCCTTTCTACATAAAAGGCTTAGCATCAAGATCACATAGTTCATGTTGAGAGGGGTGGGTGTTTGCCAAGCTCATTGTGGAGACAAGTGCAGAGGGACAGTCTCCGTTTATTGTCCCAGTAATGAGACACTGCTGAGGGTAATCCCCAATAAGAGCTGCAAAGATTGGATGACAGCATCATATGATGCTGTTGTCACTTATCATTACAATGCCATCCACACCAGCTAACTTCAATGGCTTCACAATGCATGACATGCACACATGGAAAAGATTGGCCAAGGTAGTCTTGTTTCAGAACAGAGTGATCTGTGTCTTGTCAGATGAGATGATGATGGGAATTATTGTGGCCCCAGGCTTTGATTCTTCCATGACTTCCTACAGTTAAACATGAGCCAGTCTCTGAATATGATATATATAGAACATGTACTAGGGTTGCCCACCACCATTCACCTGTATACATGTCATAATGTAGATGTTGAGTCTTGCCTGCATCCATGTAATGTCTCTCTGGTGTGAAAGACAGGTATTGTGCATGTTCAGGGTCATTGTACAGAGCCTGAACACATTCCAGTATATCTCATGAGAATAGGTTATATGTTTCCCCAGCTATGCAGGCCTTATGATGAGTGAAAGCAGGTCGATATGGTGGAATTTTGGTATCAATAATTTCACATATTGATTCGAGCAATGTACTCAATATATTGACAATAACAGCAAGTCAAAAGTGTGCCAACAAGATGTTCAACTACACACAGAAGTAGAAGAGTCAAGTACCAAAAATGAAACACATCAAGGGTAGTGCAGATGAGAGCAGCATCAACATATAATAGCAGAACAGGGATGGGCAAGAAGGTAGCAATGACCAGACTAAAACTTGGAGAGCATAAAAAATGTAAGCTGGAAAGCATAATGAGCTGGAAGGCTGAAGTAGATACATATAATCAAGTAGAAGGAGATACTTTGAGTTGGAGTTGGGACTTGGTCCCATAGTATGAGCTGTGTGAATTGTGACTGGCCCATCTATAGTCTGTGTTATATACAAGTTGTCTCCCATACATGTGGGGATCATGATAGCAACCTCTGTTGGGCTGGAGAAGAAATCCATGGCTGCAATTGTCAAAATCATCATGGGGAGGGTATCCATAATCACAGTGCATGTATCCATAGTCCAACACTGTGTGTTTGTCCCAAGCAGCAATTTCAAGATTTCAATGACTCATGTATGATTACAGAAGCTCTTTCCCTGAGGGTGCACTTCTGCAATGTGACCAAACTTTGGCCAATGTGCAGTGGAAGATATATTGGCTGACCTGAGACAGTGTCTGGAAGTGGCTGAGAAAAATTCCAATCATTACTTTGAACTGTACAAGAAGTACCATTTGAGATGGTTAGAGGAGAATTGGTGTGCAGATATTCCAGAGAAGTATGCACCCACTGATGTAGACCATCACAGTCCAGCCCAACTGCAATAGGATATACCATCTCCATATTTAGGTGAGATTGCAAATTCCATATTGTGGTCTACAATTGAGATAAAGGTCAACAGATGATTGGGAAGAATTGGGAACAACAGTGTAACCTTTCTTCAGTCATGTAGAGACAGAGTTTCAGCTTCCCACTGGGTGTGTAGCTCATCAACAACATAATGAAATTAAGGAGGCATAAAAATAACAACAGAAAGTCTAGAGTGTCTATGTAGACAAGTGGTACAGTGATTAGAAGAATAGCAGCATGAATATCTGCAACAAGCAATGTTGCGGTCCATCTGTAAAAGAAAAGGTGCGAAGGGCTTACAGAGTCAAGGTCTTCACTGGAAGCTAGAGTGCGACAGTGGTGGAGACTGACTACAATCTCCACAATATTGAGAGATGAAGGCTGATGCCACATATAGCTTGAATGTAGGAAGAGAAGGATGTGAGAGAGAAAGCTAGTGATGGCATGTAGCGGGAGAAGTTGAGCCATGCAATGCTATCAGCAAATTTTGAACACTACCTATGATATTCTCACTTCACATGAACACTCGACTCTAACAATTCACATATGTAATACATATCACACATCCAGTAAGTAAAAGTTCTCCCTGCACTCTTCAACTTCAACGGTGAGCTTGATATTTTTCCTCTCCCGCCATTGTTTCTCACTGGACCCTTATCGCATCTTGTGCATTGGACAGCAGATGACATTTTTAACCTATCTACATTGTGTTCCCCACAGTAGGATTATTGTCAAATGATAACTACACACTCCCAAGGCTCTCGCTCCCTGCGTTGTCCTGCTCATTGTCCTGCTTGTTGTCCCGCCCTTCATCTTTGGTGTCTGTGTCACAGACTGTTTGGGCACTCTTGGTACTGTTGATGTTATGTCATTGTCTGGCTTTGTGTGGTTTGTAGACTCATTCACCATTTGCTTGACGCTCATGGTTATTGCTGATGCAGTCTGACAACTCCTCATCAGTCAACAAAACCCAGCGGCATTTTTGTCAGTGACTAATGCATCAAGCAGGGTGATTAAACACTCTCGACGGCCAATTTTCCCAGGGTTGCAAATATTGTTCTCATAAGTCCATCCACCGATTGCGACTGCATAAACCTCTATGATCTTCTTCTCATAGTTGTTGTAGTTCATTGGCACCTTCTTCAACGTTAACTGGTGCTTTTGCAAAATATTATCTGTATGACATATTAGGCTAATAGAAAGATATTATCATTGGCACATACCCAACCCATCTTGAATGGTTTTTCTCAATTGCTCAATCACCCGAATAAACTGTCATAGTAAGATAGGCTAGGGCTTACTTGTATTTCAGATCATCTGGCTGCCATTGTTCCGTGATTGCCATGTGATGCTCAAGATCATCAACAACATTCATTTCAACAAGCAGCTTGTGATAAGCCACATTCCATTTTGCCTCTCAAGCTCTGGCAAACCCTTGTTGGTCCTTTTGTAGACCATGAGAAAGCGTGAAGTCTGCTGGTGTATACATTAAAAATTGAACTGTTGTGATGTACCACATGCGGCCCTAAAAAGAGACACATCAATACAAATTAAATTCTATCAAATGTTACTCACTGGGCTCTCGTCAGCGATTTCAATGCCTCCATGAAAGCCATAGCTTTGACGTCTTCATCAGATTCTTCTGCTATACTTCCCAAAAATTCAAGTTCTTCAGTGTTCTAGTGCTCAAAGTCAACATCTGTAATCTTCAGTGCCAACTTGAGCTCTTCAACAGCAGGAGTAAGATCATTGATGATTGCGAGTGCTTGTTTATAATATTGTACAAGAATTTACCTAAAATTCAGTCAATCTCACTTCCAGAATATCAAGGACTTAAAATGCCTTACTTAGCTCAAGATATCTATCAGCGTCCCATGGCTGAAAATGAAGATCAACGAACTGGAGCCAATGAAAGTAAGAGGCATGGCGGATAACTGGAGTAACAGTGTTCGATCCCGAGAAGCCACACTCACATGTCTCAAGGTCCTCAAGACTGAACCACATCGGTACAGAGGGTGAAACCAAAGTTGACATTGGTGGTTGTGAGCATGGCCGAGAAATGAGTTGACGACAAACTGATGTTGATGGGAGCGTGCCTTAGCAGAGATTCAGCTAGCATTCACAGTTGTCTGATAGGAACAACCAATGTCATATCCTGTTGCTCCATTTGGCCCATAGACATTGAGAATCTTATTAGTAGTTGCAAGAGCTTATTTTGCACTACAAAGAAATTAGACATCAAATCGTGAATAACAGGCAGGGACTTACAGCTCCCCACTCCACCGCATTCAACTATGGTTTGGATCATAACATGGTGAAATGTACTTATCAATATACCGGTTTGCTTGAAAACTTTAATGGTGTTGTTGGTAATTGTATTTGCTGTCTTCCAATTATCGGTGCAAACAGACTCTGTGGCATCAGCTGGAGTAGAGTTTTCCATGACTCTCCAGGTTCCTGGTCAGAGTTGAACATCATTTTTGAATCCATTAACTTCAGAAGCAGGAATCAGATACAATGCAACAATACACTACATACCTTGTAATCACACATAGGGCATGCATGTAGCATGCACCAGTCAGGACTGTCTCATTTCAATGCTATGTTCACCTTTTCTTGAACACACCATAAAATGTTGATATACACATCAAATGCTATTGCGAATTGATCACACAGAGCATGAAAGTATGAGCGCTGAATCATAGAATTAGAATCATAATAAATTAAGGTACCAAAAGAAATTATGTGTGTCATGAAGTGCACATAGAACCTTGACCATAGCCTGTACACTAAATGATAGTTTCTGTCAGCGCATCTGATGATACAATTTGAGGCACTTGAGAGAAATGACTATGGTGGGCTGAATGGGAGAGCAACCAATGAGTCCCACATTGATAAGCAAAACATTGGCTGGTTCCTCAGCAGCTTGAGGGATGGAGATTGACATGGACACTATGATTAGTGAGACATGCAGTTGGGTTATGTAGGAATCAAAAATGCACCAAAAATATTGATGGCACTGACCTGGAACTCAAATGACCCAGGATCAACTGGAGGCATGTCTGAAGCCTCACAAAGCTTCCAGCAGAGGTAGGGCTTGGCCTTGCACGTCCCACATATTGCACCTCTGGTTGCAATAGGTTTGACCTGGACAACTCAGTATGAAGACTGGATGCGCAGCACAGGAGCATACAGTGTTGCCATGTGTCAGTTTGACATTTTGTGATAATGTTTTATTATTACAGCAATTTACAGTTGTTGACCCTACCATCCATATGTCATGGATGAATTGTGAGTGGGATGCAAATTGAGTTAACAAGGCTAAAAATTACATTATCAATTTGGTATGCCTATAATATTCAACCAACTGCACCATGAACTGACATATTTTGCAAATGTGAACCAAGAAGGTGACCATTGGGTCTCCCATCACCAACCAGGCAGATTGCCAGCCATGTGCTGTCACACTAGACTCGACACTTTATGGACTCCCTGATATTAATATGCTGCCATGTCACCAGGCCAGTATCCAAACAGTCAAAGAGGAGTCCAGTGCATACATATACCACAGCTATTCTCAACCCTAGGGGAACAAACATACTTGTATTTTGGATAGTAAGTGTCCTATCTCTCTCTATAGTTTGCACCAATCATTAATCATCAATAGTCTACCAGATGTCACAATCATTATTTCTGACTATTTTCTTAATTACCATAGACTATCTCCCAGTCCAAGCTTCTGCTGTTCCTTGTGAATGAGTATTCTTGTCTAGTGGCGAGACATTTATGAAGAGACATAACCACATCAGTCCACACCTAATGGAAGCACTGCAGGTGGTCAAGTGTGTGCTGAAGAAAGACCGACTCAACTTTACAAAAGGCTGGGCAGCCTCACAGAAGGAGATAGAGTACAACTTGATATGTCATGCCACCACAGACACTCCTTGCTGCTTTATTTATGTAGTTGTCTTTATATGAATACATCCCATCTTGTTGTACTCTTATATATTTCTCGTTCCTGCCTGAAAACATCAAAATTTACAACCAAATGGGATGCTGGAAATATCCAGCTGATTTTAACAATCTCAAGACTAGTATCTTGCACTGTCAGCACTACATCTGTGGGCCTAATTCATTCCTTTCCATGATTCTGTTAGTTATATGATTATTCACCTCTACAGTATGCATTTCTATGTCTTCTATGTGTCGTATTGTGCCTTCATACTCATGGTATCATTCCTGGCACTTTACTTACTATTTACATGACTTCCTGATCTCCCTAGGACGTCCCTAGGTCGAGTTATTACTTACCTTTGATTGTGGCTTGTCTGTTTACATTTGTTTACCATACATCACCTATATCCCAGAGTCCAGTGCTCCCTGCCTCTTTGGCAACTTACTCTGGACTCTAGGTACTATATAACTTCACTACACCATTCAATAGATTGGCAACTTACTCTGGACTCTAGTCTGATCTCTTCTGGTCTCTCAGTAGCCTCTAGAAGTGGCCCACTTCAATCCCATCTTAACAGATTCTCATAAGAGTCTCAATCATCTCTCAATCATGCTGGTACTCAACAAATCCTCTACCTGTGATGTCTGTATGGAAGGCTATATGGCTGGCAGAAATTCACCACATTGATGACTCCAATACATGAAAAATCCTACTATTGACTTGAACAGAGTGTCTATGTGCATATGAAGAAAAGGTAAAAGTAAACAAAAAAACTATAGTAACATTGAATAGGCAGGGTTTTGAGCCAGCACTTAAAGTCATAGTAAAACAACTAATATTGACAATACCTCTGTATACTAGTGGTTGCAATGTAAGGCAGGGCCTGGTATAGGACTACTAACTACAGAAATATAATGGTAGAAAAAATGTGCTTAAGTGAGCAAAGGTGTAGACGGATAAATCAAAGGTTGCAGCTCTTTAGACCAGGCAAAGTAAAATGTATAATGGTTCTGTCTGATTAATGATATGAAAGACTTCTAACATAATCAAGCAGAAAGATAATACATGTGATATAGTAAGTCAGAGTCCCCTATAATTTAAACCTAATATCACAAACTACAAAATAAACACTAGGTTGGAGACTAGGACTCAAACAAAGGTTATCAAATCGTGACGCGTCACACAGCGTTGGTTGCGTTGGTAATTCACCCACTAGTGACACATCACAGTGGGATGGTTGCTAGTCAAAAGTATGGCACAAAATCAAGATTTTCTACGAGCTCCATCTACTACGAGGTGTCTGCCTGTGCCCATATATTCTCGTGGTCTCCTGCAGCCACCAGCCCATGCAAATCACCTCTCTGTACATCGGCAACACAATATTTTGCAGTATCAGCAGCAAGAACATCAGCTGAGTTGAAACACAGAGCATCCTTAATAATTGCACTACAAGGGATGTCCGCATCATCGTCCCCAGCTTCGGCGTCAAGCTAAGACTCAGGTGACTCATCTTCGAGGCCATAGACAATGCCAGTGCATTCTTCAATCTTGTCACAGAGCTTTGGGTGTGTGCAAAGGTATGTGCTAAGTGCTCCTTGTGCCTTTTTGCTTGTGAGACACTCTGCAGAGATATTCCACTCCTTCGTAGTGCACCTCTCCCATGCCTGTTGCATATGGTACATGTCAGTATTCGAGGCTTTGAAAATTGATACAAATTGAAAGAACCTTCTTTGTGAGTTTGCGACCAAGTGGACCATAAAATCATAGACAGACACAATGTTAGCAACTGACGCATCTTGTAACGTAGGTAATGATGTTGTGAACTTGACTTGTTCTGGGGTAAGGCCATCTTTTATCTGTTGTTGGTGCAAGTCACCAAGGATTTGAATCTGGTGCTGCTTCAAATGATGCTTGATAACACAATTAAGTCCAACATCGACAGGTTGAAATATACCTGTACCTGTAGCATAGACCATCAGCATTAGGTGGCTTCAGTTTTGCGAGGAATTCACTTACAATTTGCAGGTACAAAGCATAGAATGATGTATGGGAAAGTCTCAAAGACATATGTACGAAACTCTTTGTTAGCATGCATGGGATAGCAATCAAGGTAAACAATAGAAACCTGGTCATTATCGAGATCAGGGTCTGCTTCAATGATGCCACGGCAGCAAGGCTCAAAAATGTTTTCAACCCACTGCGACACATGGCATGAATAGCGAGTGAAAATTTTACTGAATAGAAACGTCCTTCTTTCATTGTTTTTAGTGTGCTGTAATGGCTTCCCTTCTTATCACTCTCTGCAAAGGCAAAATCAAAGCCTCGTTCCTTTGCTTCCATCATCCCAGGGGCACCCGCTGATGGCAAAGATCGCTCTGAGGCTCCAGACCACACCTGCTGGAAGGGAAGGAATGTGCCTTCGGGAGCGCTTGCCACTAGCAATGTATATGCACGCTTCTCATCTTTTGCCACAATGTCAACTTGTTCTGATCCACGCTCTGCGAAGGTTGTACCACTGCTTGGAAGAATGTAATTACCAATTTGGTTGAATCCAACAAGTAGCTAGTGGTGTGGAATCAATGACTTGTGACACGGTTTGATCACAGTCTCTTGGTACTTACTTTTGGAGGAACTCCGTGCCATTTCATGATGTAGACAAGTTGGAAAAAGCCTCCTCACATCTGTCCTCAGCATCCCTAGGAATTTTAGAAAAAACATGTGTCCCTTTTCTGGGACTCCAATCGAGCACACTTTCAAGAAAAGCACAAACAAAACTCTGGCACAATAAATTTAGTTTTGAGTCCTGGTTACAAGTCTGAGTATACCAACCTCAGAACACTTGAATGTCGTAAGTGCTTGAGGTACTTTGTCATTGAGAACTGCTAACATGATGGCCCTTGCAACAATAACATTGACAGCAAGTCCTGATTTGCGCAGTGCCTGCAATCTCATGGTAATCAGCTTCACAATATCAGGATACTTTGCGAGAACCCCTGATTGCCCTGACCCAGCCAAAGCATGATGATGTTGAACATTTTCAAGGGTGGTTTTGGACCAGCATCGTTTTGAATCCTTGTCTATCCATTTCTGGACGGTCCCTTTGTTCAGATGAGAGAAAAGGTTTGGGTGGTCCCGAGATAAGCCCTTGACAATAGCTTGAGGTGGCCAGTCATATTTTTGTGCAGCTGCATCAATATGAACCCATAGGAGGGAATGGTACCAATTTGTCCTCTTGTGCCGCTCTTGCTTCGTACCACCTTTCATTCCATTGCAGATTTCCTTCCACTGAGAGTCAGACCGAGATAGTGCAATTATGTCTGAGGTACTGAGAGTGGCTGACTTGGACGATCTGGAATCATCATGGAGAACCTTGGTATGTCATTTGCATGAAAATTGTTTTCGCAGATGGCTCAGAACTTACTGTATTGATGGACTGCTTATTCCCACCTGACTGCTTCATTGCCGCATTAGCAGCCTTCTTTTGTTCACGGTGACAACATTGTCTTTCATTTGCTCCTTCGCGTTTTTTTCTCTTTCTTTCTGCTTCTTCTGCTTCCTTCTCAAGTTTCTCCTCCTCCCCAAATTCCCGTGTCAGCTCATCCAGTCTCTTCCATTGCAACACCTTTTCCTCTTCAGTTGCGAGTGGCTTCCAGTGGAGATCATCAGAGGTAAGCTGCTGAGTCCTTGCTGTAGAACTCCAGTTTGATGGAGCTGGTTTTGGATGGCTGACGAGTTCTATGTTGACCTTCAGGCGACAGTGCTGAGCAAAAGTTGTCTGTTTTTCATATATGTCTTCTGATGATGACTCTAAAAGTATGCTAATGGCATCCGATGCCTCCCCTTCTCTAACAACAGAGTCCACTAGCTGGGCTTTAGCTCGTTTTGCTGGACCAGAACTGGTTTCGTTCATTGACACATCTGGTGCTTTTTTGGCTAGTATTACAGTTAGTTTTTGATTTAAATTTTGAACTGATGAAACACACTTTGTAGGTATCTTGGCTCCCTGCAATTTTGCGGCTGATATGAGCCGTTTGACCCAAACTTCGCGCAGAAATTCATGCTTGCCATCATTGGACAAACATTTCATAGTAAGTTTCAACATTTGGATAAGCTCACAAAAGTGTTGCCCTTGCTCATGGAACACAATAGTCCCTCCCGGCACCAGCTTATGAGTCTCAAAGCAAACTTCAACATTCCTATTGAAGGCAAACCAAACACCTTCTTCTTCGACAAACTCTTCATCGAGTCCAAATTGGTACTGTGATGTTGGGGGATCAAGGGGAAGAGTTTCTGGCAGGTTTTCAAGAAGATCTGCAAGATGTTGGATTCGAGAAATGAGCTCTGAGGATGGGCCTTGTTGAGGCTTGTGTGTTGTGGGCTTCATCATTTGATACTACCGATGTTGTTAAAATTTTTCTAATCCATCCACCACTAAATGACACCATTATGCACTCCGACAGATCTACTAGGTGCCAGTTGCTATTTTTCAAAATGTCACACACCTGTCAGAGGAGGTTGCTAACTCTGCGCATGTGGCTGAGTGTCACGCTCAAGCTTCAGTTGCCTCCATACACAAAGGGATAGTATACTCATTAAAACCAGGCTGAATCTGAGTTTTAACTACTAACCAGTCAGAATAATTAAAAGTATCATATGATTCTATAAATAACTATGATGTCATAACTTGTGCTGCAGCTGTAGTAAGGCTCTGGAACATTCTAAGATTGTTATATGGTATGATGTTATCAACTTCAGAAATGTCCAGTAGGTCATGTGATTTCGGTAATTCTATAATAGACACTACAGTAGAAACTTCTTTAATAGTAGGGATAAATGCTTTCCCAAGTCCTCATATAATATAAATTCTGTTGTATTGTCAGATTACATAGTTTGTTTCTATGTCAGGAGTATGTCTGGTACTATATTATAGTACTGCTGTAGTGCTTCCATTTGAGTACTACACAGTGGGAATTAGTGGAAATATAGTGGAGATAAAGACTTGATCTGAGGTTAAATTAGTCATACATAGCTGTGAATGTCATTGAAATTGGGGCCAAAATGCTGAAGATTCATTAGATATTGGCACATGGTTTAGACTATGGGCATATTGATAAGAATATCATGTTAGTTATATGATCATTCACCTCTACAGTACGCATTTCTATGTCTTCTATGTGTCTTATTGTGCCTTCATACTCATGGTATTATTCCTGGCACTTTACTTACTATTTACATGACTTCCTGATCTCCCTAGGACGTCCCTAGGTCGAGTTATTACTTACCTTTGATTGTAGCTTGTCTGTTTACATTTGTTTACCATACATCACCCATATCTAGTGATGTCTCAGCTCCAAGCTGCATTTTTCAGAAAATGAGCATAACATGCTGAATAAAATTCCTAAATTCATGAACATATTTATGGATATAGATTGAGCCAAAAGCCGGGAGGCATCTAAAGGGAATTCGTACTGTGATGCATCATTGTCTTGCTATGAAGCAGCTCAGCAAATAGCTTGGATTTTGAGCCATTTGCTGAGCTGCTTCATAGCAAGACAATGATGCATCACAGTACGAATTCCCTTTGGATGCCTCCTGGCTTTTGGCTCAATCTATATCCATAAATATGTTCATGAATTTAGGAATTTTATTCAGCATGTTATGCTCATTTTCTGAAAAATGCAGCTTGGAGCTGAGACATCACTACCCATATCCCAGAGTCCAGTGCTCCCTGCTTCTTTGGCAACTTACTCTGGACTCTAGGTACTGTACAACTTCACTACACCATTCAATAGATTGGCAACTTACTTTGGACTCTAGTCTGATCTCTTCTGGTCTCTCAGTAGCCTCTAGAAGCGGCCCACTTCAATCTCATCTTAACATATCACAACTGTGATTGCAAGACATTGTTTGTTGCATTTAGGTGTATACTCACTGACCCTTTGAAGCTGAAGATACTTGACATACTAACATCAGTCAGCACAAGCAAAATTAATGAAGTGTATTTTCTGGTAATGCTTGAATTAGTACTCTAACTTGGTGGAGCAACAACTTTGAGGATATTTTTATCCTTCAAACCAGACAAGAGAGATTCTTAAGATATACCAATAGTGTCATATCCCATATTCCAGACCTACATCCGATAATATTCCCATGCCTCATCCGGACCTTCGGATGTCCTATCCATGTCTCCAGTACCCATCCGGATCCCTGCACCTCTGCACATGCACATGCACATGCACATGTCCACGTCCAGATCCCTTATCCTTCACAGCTAGCCTGCATCATTCATCCTTTGTCTCATCGCCCTAATGCCACATCCTATATATCCGCACATCTCATCCGGACCATATCCGATCCGGTCCGATCTGATGTATAGATCCGCTTCCGATCCGATATAGATAAGCTTTCTAATTCATTTCCTGTTCTTATAATGTTATACACAGCCTATTCGGTATTTCCTCTATTCCGCTGTGTCGGTTATATCTATTACTGGTATGCTTACTGATCCATTAACCTATGTTCATTTCCGACTCGCATTTGTTAACCTTTGCATATGCTTCGTACATAGCCTCAGACTCTGCTTATTGATCCTTCTGTTATTTCTCTTAGTATATAAACTCATGTATATGTCTTGTAGTACCTCAGTCTGAATATCATATTAGTCCTCGCACTAGATCTCACTCTAAGTCCTCATATCAGTTCTAGTCTTCCAACTTAGTCAATATCCATCTCAGGCCTAGGGAGGAATTCCCTAGGCCTGAGTTCCGATCCTCCGATCCTCCACTCATCCACTTATCCACTCATCCAATCCTCCAAAGTTTCCAGAAGTCTATCTGGATCTTTCCCACGGTCCTCCGGACCTATTCTGCTTTGGACTTTGTCCTTGCAGCCTTTCCTCTGTTTGCCTCTACTCAGGACAAGTCCTGAGTAGCCATTACACATATCTGTATCAGGACGAAACCTCATCGTAATTTCCAGAAGTTCCTCCAGAACTTTCCCGCACTCATCTGGAAGTTACTTGCACCCGTCTGGACAGTCCTTCTGAAGTTTCCTGTGCCTTCGGACATCCTTTGGACATCTTCGGACACCAATCTGAAATTAAGGACACATACTCGGGTAAGGGGCACAGCGCATGAGCTGAAGCCAAGCCCCTCAGAATCAGTCCTACCCTTTGTGCATAGTCTTAACAAATAGCCTATGTAATATGATAGCCTTCAGTTAATATAACATGTAATTCTGTCAATGAATCATTAGCAGTGCAGTAATATAATAATTTATTAACAATAGGACAAAAAAACTCATAATGAACTTGACTTTATTCAGATATAATTATCATTAGTTTAAATTCCAAGTCTTTGCAATATGCTCAGCTTAAGCCTTAAGCACTAAGTTTAATTTCTTAGCATAGACATAATTCAAAAGAGTATAATTTGGATGAAACAAACAACATCATGATATTGGTAACTATTATAGTAATAGCAATGGTCCGGGCATTATATGTACATCTAAAAATAACTAGTATTTTGATTGTTGTAATTTATATGCATGTATCAATGAATGTAATGTAAGGTACTAGACATTGTGATATAAACTATGTATGACACAATCATATTACAGTAATAAGTGAGTACTAGTGAGGTTTTAAGTATTTAGACTATATTGCTACTTTGACTACAACTTGCTCATATATATTTAATAAACAGGAATACTTCTACTGCACAATTTGCTGCCAATCAGCCTCTATCAGCTCAGCCATTAGATCCAGGCCATACATAGATTATGTACCTATATGTCATTCATATGCTTGATAATCTTTATGCTGATCTCTAGTTTTTCTAGATTTTACCAATTACTGAAGATAGAACTGAAAACTTAAGCCAAGTCTATAGTGACTCAAGATACTAATAGAACAAAGGAATCTAGTGGTAGTGGCATAGAATACCAATGCAGGAGGTCAGTGAGAGGTCAAGACAAACAGTATTGAGATGGAGAGAATAGCATGTCTGTATTACATACTAATCAGATTGAGAAGTACATATACTACAGTCAGAAAATACTAGTATCCATAAGTGTATGAGTATAAGAATGAATATAATTAAAGTATGAGAAGGCTTAGTTGGCTCTATAAATTACTTCAAAGTAACCTTGACAATACAATAAGTTATAATGATATAACATTCTAGTGGTGAGTGAATCAGGTACAGCAAGCTTGAATCATAGCACCACAGTTTGATGTTTGATGTTTGATGCTTAGCCTAAGATTGAGATAATATTATAATTATATGAAAACTCAGTCAAGGCATATCTAAATCTTAATAGTAGTATACCCTAATGTGGAAAACATAGGTAAGAATTGTGAGAATTTCCTGATATGACTGCATCTACAATACTTGAAACTGCTCATTGAGTACTTCTCAAGCAGACTTTGATTTATCTAAGTTACTTAAAAAACTCTAGGAAAGTATAAATAGCCCTATGGACAGTGGTCATGATTATTATTAGCCTCTTGCACAACTTAACATAATCTAATATTTACAAAGCTGTTAATGATATAGCAGAAAAACTCTAAGAAGAAATATCCTAAGACACAGGAAAGTCAAGAAGAGAAAAGAATTAAAAGATGTTAAAATTGATGTCTAAGGGCAGCATAGTTTGTCAAATAACAAAGGCTTCTACTGCTGCAAATCATATATAGATATGTTTTGCCTTCCTTATGAGTTTGAACTACTTTCTCTTCATGATATTATTCACATTCTTCCTTATCAAATACTATTCATAAATATTGTTATCAGGACACTTAGATTCCATATATCTAATGGTTTGAGATATGAAGATTGGAATAACAAGATTGTATTTATGTCAATATCGTGAGATGCACACCCTACAGCATTTGAAATCAGACATACATCTAAGCAACAGTAAAAAAACCTTTGAATACCATTTTTTTATCATTAATTTATCATATTAATTCAAACTCTGAAGTCACCAGTTTTAACTCAAAGGATGGTAAGTCACATCTGATTAAAGTGGCATGTGAGTTCTTTTCTAAGGTATACAGATTTCTGTTGGCATGTTATTATCATCATGAAGAAGGGTAGCAAGAGCCCTGAACATAAGATTTGAAAAACCATTATTATTCTTATCTTTCTCAGGCTGATTGCTGTGCTGTTAGGTGTTTTCTAATATCTCAGAAAGTGATTATCATTATATTTTAGATGTAATTGAATTTGATAACAATCTAATTCATAAGGAAAGTTTCTGTCTGTTTTCCTTATCTGATCTGACAGAGCATTTTCCTCAGACCATCATACATCCCTTGTCTTCAACAACTACCCATTAATCTGCTGACCCCAGTCCACAAATCTATTTTGGTGCCACTGTGTACTACAATGGGAAACACCACATCATTATCACTGCTTCCATCAGCACTCAGCACCATCCTCCATATTTCTATGAATACAATCATTGAAAAGGGTGAAAATAAGGAGAATGATAAAGATTAATACAATCTCGGTATCCCTAATATGTTTACTCAATGTAAGATGAGGGATGCAGAATTTCATCTACTATGACTTTTCAAGGTCTTGTTTTTTGTTGCAACTCACTGCTGATAAGAATCTTGATGTTGAGGGAGCTATGCATTTTCACATTACTGAGGTAGAACCATACATATTGCAAAGTGATAATTGGACTATTCAGTAGGAGTGAGATAGGAAGAAGGTTGTACATATTAGAGAGGTCAGTAGAAGTATAAGTGATAGCAGAATCATATTGTTCTTATATATTTGGCTGCATTCTATCAAAATAACTATTACAACATAGCTCTGTCCCCCTATGGGAACATGAATGGAAGGCTCTTCTGATACATGTCCTATGTCCATCTTGATGTCTGGTGCTGTGTAAGGCAACTATAACTGCAGCAGACCTCTCTATGGAGTCTTTACTTAGGAGCATTCTGGAATTCTTAGCCACAATACAATTTTCCACTAGAGTTGGATCTAGTGTGAGGTTTTATTGCTGCATTGTGATGACATAGTGCCTACATGGGTTTGTCTATCAGAGATTAGAAATTGAGGCTGGAACATTCTTCTGAGCTGAGTATAAAGCTCTGCCCTCTTTGGTACACATATCTACAAGGCTGCAGAGGGCCATGACCTTTACATTCCTGCAGGAAAATATTTGCTTGCGGATGCAGGTTTCCCGTTGTGGCCTGAACTACTCATTGCCAAAAGATACCTATTGTGGACCATCCCTCGGTGATGTGCACACTACAAACTGGGAGCAAGAGCCAGCAGAGGATTATCCAACTAAATACAATAACATACATTTGATATGTGATTGCATTGCCAAAGTGATGTGAGTGGACTATCAGCATATTTTGCAGGAAAGAGGAGATAATGATAACAATCTATTAGAATAAGATATTACAGAGAAAGATGAGGATGTATGATGCACCAACCAACACTTGAGCCTTCTTAAAGGCCTGTAACTGAGTGGAGGGCACCAATGTTAATGAAAGTGGGAGAAATGACAACTGGGGAGTAGTGGGATGACTAGATATGAGGTGCCACTGGAATAGAGAGATAATGTCTCCAGGGAGTTGAGTAAAGTATTGGTATGTGTTACAACCCCTTAAACGAATTAACGCAGGGCTGAGACTAGGACTCAAACAACAGAATAATCACAAAGAGGATAAAGTGCTTTCACATCTGCTTGTCGGTTCTTTCCTTTCAACGTAATCGGAATGTAAAAATGCTCAGATTTGGATTTAATAAATACTTCTGATACATCCGAAAAGGTAGATAGAATGGAGAAACGATTGTTTGGGTCTAAGTTTGCAGACTTTGACTTCGACCCTTCTAAAAACCCTTGCCTTCCTTAGCGGCCCAGGCTTTGAACCAGCTTGGCATAGAGTCTTCTTCTTTTGGCACTGTAGTAGCCTTCACCTGCGCCTTTGGCGCGACTGCGTCTTTGCAGTTTCTTGCTATGTGGCCTTCACCTCCGCAGCAGTAGCATTTGAAAGAACCAGTCTTTCCTTGAGGTCTTGGAGCACCTCGCTGCTTGTTGGCGTCGACGTCCATAGCGTCACTTTCCCTACTAGGACTGGCCTTGTATTCAGGAGTCCTGGGGCCTTGTTTTGGAGTCCACCAGGTAGTCTTCTTCTTGTCCGCATCTAGCTCCTCCAAGTTGCGTCCAATTTGGATCGCATGTTCCACCAATTTTTTCATGGTGTCTTTGTCTTTGTAAGGGATGTGGGCGAGCTGTGTTTTGACACGGTCTTGAAGTCCATTCCTGAACTTCAGGTGTTGGTCGCAGTCGGAAAAAGAAGTGTGTGCAGCCTTTTGTTTAAAAGCGGCTGCATACTCAGGGACTGACAAAGATCCTTGTTTAAGGGATTCTAAGTCGCGGATTGCCTTGTTCTCTTGGTCTTCTTGGACCCACATGGCTTCAAACTCTTCTTCAAATTTTGCCATTGTTAGGGTTGTTAGCCCTTGAATGTGCACCTGGGCCCATTTTCCAGCAGTTTCTTTCATGAATGACAACATGACCGAGAGTCATTGTTTCTCTGTGATGGTCGGCCATTGTGACATATAAAGAGATACTTGGGCGACCCAGACTTTGGCATCTATGGAGTCTTTTTCTCCAGTAAAGTCCAAGGGTTTGGCAAATTTAATGTTAGGGGCGTTCATGAGGGAGGTTCCAGCAGAACCAAAGGATGGCTGTTGTGTAGCGAGTTTCAGCGTCTTATCTTCTTGTGCTTTTAGGCGCAGTTCCAAGTCTCCATTTTTAGTAGCGAGTTCCTGGTTTCTTCGCTCCAAGTCTGCGATTTTGGCAAGTAATATGGCACTAGTTGCCTGAATCTGATCTTGTACATATTGTACGAATTCTTGGTCTGTTGTGGGAAATGCTGGAGCTTGGGATGTAGACATAGTGCCAGTCGTGTTCTGGAACCCGATTCACTGATGTCTGTTTGAAGAGCTGCTCGTAAGGGCTCTTCCGGAAGGGAATGATGATGAAAAGAAGAAAGTTATGTAAACAGAAAAGTGAAGCGGTCCCTGATATCTGATCGGATCAACCACGTACTTCAGGGTCAAAGGGTTCTTTAGTCAACCCAACTGATGCTTCCCTACTACTAACTAAAAAGAAATGTGTAAACTATACTCGATTGAGTGGGAAAAATTAGAAGACAGTGCAATCTCTGTTCTGAGGGTACAAGCCTAGGACAAGTTATCACTCTTCCAGCCGAAGCTTACAAGTGTGAGTCTCACTAGGGTATGTCTCTAAATCCTCATAGGTCGAAAGCACAGAATGTCAACTAGACAGTTCCGCTATTGACTCGAAACGAATGCCTACGTGCATATGAAGAAAATGATAGGTAAAATAAAACTATAGTAACATTGAGCAGGCAGGGTCTTGGGCCAGCACTCAAAGTTGTAGTGACACGCCTAATGTCGTGAACACCTCCGTATACTGGCGGCTGTGGTAAGACAGGGCCTGGTATAGGACTACTAACTACAAAAGAGGATAGGTATGAAAAGTGTGCTCAAATGAGCAAAGGGATGAATCAAAAGTCGCGGCGATTAAGCTGGGCAAAAGTATAACGGCTTTGTCTTGGCTGATGATGTGGAGAATATTCCAACACGACCAGGCAAGAGAAGAAGATGTTGCAAGAGTGTAACGCAAGTCGGAGTCTCCTATAGTTCAAACCTAATGTCACAACCCCTTAAACGAATTAATGCAGGGCAGAGACTAGGACTCAAACAACAGAATAATCACAAAGAGGATAAGGCAGCAGGTACGTCTTGGATTGCTCACTAGGAGATACAAAAGGTTTGAACTAAAGAGCTACTAACTACGACGAGCTACCTATATACACATATTGAAACTGAGATCGAAACTGAGTATGAACTAACTAACCAATCAGAATAATTAAAGGTATTGTATGATTCTATATATAACTATGATGTCATGACATGTGCCGCAGCCGCAGTAAGACTCTGGAACATTCCAAGAGTGTCGTGTGGTGCACCATAATTAGGTTCAGCATTGTCTGATAAATCATGTGACTCTGGTAATTCTACAATAGATGCAATAATAGGAACTTCTTCAACAGTAAACGTATTCTTAGATACAGGTGCTGTGACTGGGCGCTTAAAGGACTTAGAATTGAGGAACAAATAATGGTTTGTATTTGGAACTCATGACAGTATGCAGGCATTTATTGGACTAGGAGCCAGTAGTAGTAGCAGAGGCTCTGATACTGGGTGGCATCATTAGATCAGCATCCATGTCTGGCACACTGCTAGGGTGAGTGACTCCAGTAAAGACACTGCCCCTGCTGGGGTCTACATCCATATCGAAAAGATTAAGGCTTCTATCAATGTCATTGAGCATATCATTTATATTGATGGAGGTGGGGGCTTAAGTAGCAGGGTGGAATCTATGCCTTCCATGAGCACTACTGTTTTTACCTAAGATGGCCTATATGTTGCCATATGGGATGCATTGCAATTCGTGACTAGTTTAATGTCAGTCAATGTTGCACAATATATTTTATGATGACATGCTTTGTAATATGTGTTACTGCCTCCATGTAGCACTCAGAAATTCTCTTGAGAACAGCAGTATAGGCCTTCATTTTCTCACTGATAGCCTCATTCCTGCTTCCTACGTATTTCCTCACCATGTTTGATGTTTGATAACATCAAGGACTGATTGCCATTCAGTGCCTGTGTTCTTGCCACAGATATACTTTGTGGGAGCACCAGGCAGAGATGGTAGCTTGGGCACATGATGTGGAGAGATATTTTCCTTGTTAGAGTCAAAATTGAAATCTTCAAACTTTTGCTTGCAAGTTTTGTAAATAGCTTGTGCTTGTATGGCCTCATCGCTGAGTGTATAGCTATATGACAATATTCTTGGCTGCTGTTAAGAATGTGCTCAAAGGTCGGATATGAAGGGCTTGGCTTCAGCTCATGCGCTATATCCCTTACCCAAGTACGTGCCTTTAACTTCTGAGGGCTATAGGACGAAGTCCAGAAGTCCAGAGTCTGATGTGCAGGAATTCTGGTGGACGTTCAGAAACAAGAGGGAAGACTAATCCAGACGAAGTCTGAACTAGAAAGAAACAGTGGAAGACTACTGGAGGTAGAGGCAGAGATGTCAAGTCAGTAGGAATTGATCCTAAGACTATTGGAGAACAACAAGAGGAGAGACTCAAGTCAGATGGAGGCAGGAATGAGCAGAATCTAAGATGATATTTGATCTGAGGATATACAGAGAATCTACAGGGTTCATATACTACAGAAAACATAATGGAAGATCAGTCAGCACAATGCAAGGCTATGTACGAAGCATGTGGAAAGCTTATCAATAGTGTAATGGAACATAATAAAATGAAGTCAGAAATGAATAGGGTTCAGAATAATGAGTACAGGCAGATATGGACATAACCAGAAGACCAGAAATGGGACTAACTAAAAGGGAATGACTAAAAGTGGATGTACAAAAGGGGAAAAGAAGTGGAAGACAGAACTGGGTCAGATCCAGACATCCAGAGATGATTACATGATTGGTCTAGGTCCAGAACATGGGATACGACAGCTGCTTACTTTGCCTTGACTGCATCAAGAAGTGTGTCATAACCTGCTTCATCTGCAATCTTCTTGTGTGGTACACTCTGGGCCTGATTTTTAAATTTCCATTCAAATTTTGTGATAGAAAGCATTGTTAGTTGACCTTCATAATGTCTTGCTTGAAGAATTGGAAGGTGTGTGCTGTATCCATTTTGCATGGGCCCCACAAAACAATCATTACAGACACTTTGGCACCCTTGCCCATTGGTGCTTCAGACCACACTTGAACATATACTGTGAATTTTCTTGGTGCATTACCCTCCTCATTCTCACTTGTGTCACTCACTCTAACACTGAATTTTCTAGCCTTTCCTTTAGTTTTCTTTTGTTTTCTGGCAAGTATCCAATCAATGGGTTTGTTGGTGAGGCAGCCCTGTGGCACAAAGCTATTATATTTGTATTTATTTGCAGGTGCAGGGGACTTGGACTCTCACTTCCGTTTATGACTCTGAGAAGCATTGAATGGTGTGGAGTCTATATTGACAAATGTGAATGCAGTAGGATCTGCAAGTGATGAGTTATTTTTCAGTGATCAAGCAAGCAAAAGGCACCATTTAATTTACCTGAGGAAATATCATTCATATCAGTAATTTCTACCTAGTGATCACTGCCATATGTTGGCTCTTTGTCAGGCCTATCATTCAATTCATCAACCTTAGGCTTGTCATCTTCTTTGTTCAGATTTTCAGTTGACCAGTTAGCCTCAGAGAGGTTCTCCACCCTCTTTCCATTGTGTACAGAGGGTGCAGGGGAATCCGGAAACTCAAATGATTCATCAGTGCTATCATCAATAGATACAGGCTTAGCTATCCTGTTTAGTGGTCTTGCTGGTATTCTAATTATGGGCTTCTTCAGAGCAAGTTTCTTTCCTTTTGCCATAGCAAATATGTGTGTATAATACATAGTGAAAGTGGTATGGAAGGCTAACAGTGTCTGAAAAACCTATACAAGTTACAAAAGTATTTTCTAGTATCTAGGATATGTCCTTCTAAGTATTTCCTTTTTCATCACCATGGATATGAAATTTTGGCCACTGCCATTACTTTCACACACAGCTGTAATTGACAAGATAGAATTTTCCCTTCATTTTTTCTGTCAAAACATTGAAAAAAAGTAATTCATGTTTTAATGATGTTCTGTGTATGGAACATGATGCAAAAATTGGTCATGTTCCTTCAAGGATAATGCTTTATATTCCATCTATTGTCTTTGAAATAACAGCTGAAAATAATGTTAAATTTCTTCTCTATGTTTTTCAAGTATACACAGAACATTTGAAAAACACAGAATAAAATCAACATTATTTTAACCTGTTATTTCAAAGACAATAGATGGAAAATACAGCAATATCCTTGAAGGAACATGTCCAATTTTTGCATCATATTCCACACACAGAATATCATTAAAACATGAATTACTTTTTTTAATGTTTTGATATGCAAAATGAGAGGAAATTTCTATCTTCTCAATCAAGAATTTTCTGATGTTTGGTGGAGGACAATAGGAAAATGCCTGCAGTAGTAGAAAGTAAACAAAGGAAAGGCTATAGGGACAAAGTCTGAAGCAGAATAGAACTGGAGAAGCACGGAAAAAATCAAGAGAAGTTCAGGATTAAAAAAGTAAAGGAGCAAAGGAGTAGAACTTCAAACTAGGGAATTCCTCCCTAGGCCTGAGGTGAATATTGACAAAGATAGAGAAACAAGAACTAGTATGTAGACTTAGTATGAGATCTAGTGTAAGAATCAAATATAATATTTTAGAGTGAGGAAGTACAGAGGGTTTCTACAAGAGTTTATATACTAGAGACAAGTTCAAGTGGATTAGTAAGCAGAGGGGTAAGGCTATGTATGACCATGCAGAAATTTATTAGTAAGTGAGACAGATCATAGGAAAATGACCTCGGAGATGATACTCATA
Organism: Suillus tomentosus; assembly: GCA_016647685.1. NCBI lineage: Eukaryota > Fungi > Basidiomycota > Agaricomycetes > Boletales > Suillaceae > Suillus > Suillus tomentosus. The sequence goes on from JABBWJ010000053.1 coordinate 95,026, forward strand.
CAAGGATCAATAAGCAAGAAACAGAGATAACCAAAAGCCAGAAAGCAAAGATACCTAAATAGAAAAATAGTACAGATATGGACAAAACATGGGAATAGGTCCAGAGATAGAGGTTCCAGAGATATGATAGAAACAGAAACTGGGATATGGATATGAACAGAAGTTCTAGAGAAGGAAATATCTAGATATTTGACTAGAGGGAAATATGTTCAAGGTGGAGTGCACAGAAGGTAAAGGAGGGAGCTGGCTGGCTATGGAGATCTAGAGGTCTGAAGATTATATGTGAAATTAGAACACCTATTGCTGTGCAACTCTTTATCTTTCTTAATTGTATTGACTACTATATGAATATAGCTTCCAATCAGGATATTTGCCAGTAGATAGATATAGACATGAGGTTTGTTACAAATGCACTAATTATGTTATGACTGTCCTGCTTGAACAACATAATAATTTCATCTGCTTTCCTACTCTTAACTCTTATGAGGTTGTCACTATGTTCAGTCCAAGTCCTGCCCACAGTAAAGGAATGGTATTTTGACAGTTAATAAATTACTATTTAAATTCTATCAAAAGCTAGGTCATTATGGAAAGAGTCATTTTATACCAGAAAGTTTTAATATTCCCTCAACTGCTAGATGTGTTTTATTTTTACTTGATACCTCTTTGTCTGATTTAAAAAATATTTTAGGCAGTCATCCTGTCTTATAATCTCATCATAGTGGATTATTCTATTGGTTACACTAGTCGTGCACATAATGCATTTGCATTCCAATCTACTTGTATTTTTCAACAGCATGTAATGCTTCTTGGAGATAATCATGAGATTTAGACAGATAGTACTTATCCCTTGGAGCCATAATACATCCCCCCTTTTAATAAACCTTCTAATGAGTTCTTGACCAGAGACCAAAAGACTTTTAAGACTACCCTATTCAAGGTACATTTATTATTTTATTATTCAATTTCTTAATATCTAATTAATTTAAAAAAAATTGTGTTTGGATAGAACACATATTTGTTGCTCTCAAGGGCCATTTCCAGTTTCTTCAGAAGCTTCAATATCCATTGCAGAATGACAATCACCTTCAGTTCCATTCCTACTAAATGATATGTTATATCATCCTTCATAATATGATCATTTACTTTGAAGAACAGTGTAATATTTGTAGTGGTGAAGGTAGTACTACTGATTTGGCCCTTAGAGATAAGGAAAAAGACCTTATCTTTTCCAGAGCAATCAAACCTTAATATATGTCTTGTGGGTCATACTTCCTATATTGGCAATTCTAGCCATGTAGCTAATATAAAGTTAATAAAGAATTTGTTAAGGAAGTAACTTATAGGAATCTTGCAAAACACAAGACAAAACAAATAGCTGATGTATTACTATAAAAATAGGAGGCATGTAAAATATATAGGTATGATATATAGACTTATGCAAGACATAGTTTATAAAAAACATATGGTACTTTAAGAACTTGAAGTTTGAAGGTCTTTACCTCTTGTACATACTGGTGCATAATGGTAGTTTTACTGTATTCCTTATTGGCCTGCTCATGTTGAAATTTAATGTTGTGTTGGTGTCAGTGAGCATTGACTTTTGCAAGCTTGTATTTTTTAATCCTAGATATCCTGCATCTCTAAATTGACACACTTTGAGAGGGAAATTTTTTAAGAGAGAGCTAGTTTGTAAGTGGATGATGTTTGTGACTCTGATATTACTGTTGGTGTGGCATGTATGTGTGATGATGATGTAGATGACAATAATAACATGTGAGAGGGTGATAATTTGGATGAGTGGATAGCATCACTATTAGTAATATGATTTATATGTGTTTGGAATTTTCAATAGGAGTGGTTATTAAGGGTATGAGAAGCATGTGTAAGAAGTGGTGAGGATAAAAAAGAGTGCTTGTTAGACAGTATCCTCATCCTTCTAATTGGACAGCCCAAAATCATTATTTTGAAGCTCCTCGTTATTATTGGCATTATTAAAAGTAGTGGAGAGAAGTAGAGGTTTGAGTTAAGAAGGGATAAAAGTGTGATTATTATTGGAGTTAGGATCCTTGTTTATAAGTTTGTTGAGGCAGGGAGTGGGAGGGCTTTTGTTTACCAGTCCCTTAGATAAGCGGAGGCATATTCAGAATGTTATTGATGATATTACTTTTGGTATTTCTAATAATGTTGTAGGGGTCAGGAAAAGGGGCCTAAGTAACTGTCTGCTTGCCCATCCCTTAGGTAAGGGTAGCCATATTAGCAGCATGATCAACACTTGACACATACAAAATTATCTTCAGCACAAACACTATATTGCTTTTCAAAGTTTATCAAGTATGCTAAACTAGGGAATGTGTTAAGAACGTGCTCAAGGGTCAAATCCGAAGGGCTTGGCTTCAGCTCGTGCACTGCGCCCCTTACCCAAGTATGTGCCCCTAACTTCTGAGAGCTGTCGAACAATGTCGTTTGAATGTTGTCGGCCGATGTCCGAAGGTTGTTGGATGATGTCCAGAGTCCAATGTCCAATGTGCGGGAATTCCAGTGGATGTTCGGGAACAAGTAATAAGACTAATCCAGACGATGTCCGAACTAGAAAGGAAACAGCAGAGAACTACCAGAGGTAGAGGCAGAGGTGATAAGTCTTATAGGAATCAATTCTAAGACTAACGGAGGACAAAGAGAGGGAACTCAAGTCAGACGGAGGAGGGAATGAGCAGAGTCTAAGATAATATTTGAACTGAGGAAGTACAAAGATTCTACAGGGTTTATATACTACTGAGGACTTAACAGAGAGTCAGCCAGCGCAGTCTGAAGCTATACGAGGCTGTGGACGGAGCATATAGAAAAGTCTAACACTAGTCTATTGGAAAATAGTAAATGAAGACGGAAATGAGAACATAGAGAAATAAAGGCGGAAATGAAATGAGGTACGGAAAATAATTATAGTCTAACTGGAGAAGGAACGTACAAAGGGATAAGGCACAGAAGATAGATGCAGGTTGGATCCGGACGACAGATAGAAGTTGGCCGGATCCGGAAATCTGGAAATGATGTGTGTGATAGGTCTGGGTCCAGAACGCGGGATATGACAGAAAGTCAATTAATTAGTACCTGCTCTGTAGTTTATTGTGGCATAGTTTGATAGATTTCAATAAGAAAATCTTATTTCAAAGATTTTGTATACCAGCAGCATTAAGTGGATTGATGTTAGTGCCAGTCTAGTAGAAGTGAGTATGTTATTTTTTATATTTGTTTCTAAGACTAATATTTTTTAGTGAATTAATACATATGAGAGGGAGGAATATGTACTACATAATATAGTCAGAAACTGCCACCATAAATTTGTGTTTGTCCTCAGCATACATATCCTTGTACTCCTCATCCTTTTTGACAATAATTTCAGCTATTGCCACCTAAATGTGATTCTTTTGACTCTCTGAAAGATTAGATTCACTAATGGTGGGATCATGAGATTTCTTTGACTCATTGAAGAGCACACATCAGTCAGCAGAATTAGTATTAAGGAATTATACAAGGGCATTGGTGTGATCCAACTCACAGGTCTCTTACTTGACACTAAACTTGATAGCAGGAGTGATAGAGGTAGCAGGGGCAGCTACAGAGTCAGTAGTGTCATTGATGAATAATTGCTGGATAATATTGGATGCTGGTATATTCTCCCTTCCTCATCTCCTCATATTGCAAGTTATACTTACTCTGCCCCTATTAGTATGTGGAGGCCTTTATACAGCCATACATAAAGTGATATTATGTAAGTAGTCAAGACTGTCATCCCTTAACAGTTATGTCAAAAGGCAGTGATAATTAACACATACTTTGATTATGAAAAGCCAGATGCTCATGCTCAACTATCAAGCAAATACTACCTCATATAGTAATCAGACCTTGAGCACTGTATTGGGCATATTTACTTGTGTTGATCAGTACAAACCTAATTGTGTATTTGAATCTAAGTTAAGTACATAGTGATGAAACAAAGGTTATAATACATTGTAACACTATCCAAATAACATGCCAAATGAAAACCAGTATATTCAAACTACTCTGGCTTCAAACTCCTCAAGTTCAAACCCTGGCCATATGCAGAAGTGATTTAAAACATGGTGAGCCTCAAATTCACTGACCGAATTCTCAATATTACCTCCTCCAAAGATGTCTTTGCTGTTACTAACTGAAGGGTGTGTCATAATCTGTAGATCAGTCAACAGCTTGATATTGCCTGTTCGATTCTGATGTCAGAATTGCTGGTGTGCAACACATCAACGTAAAGCATATACCGTGATAATAAGAGATAAAAACCAGCCCACCTATCTTCACATATTGCACATATTGTGTGAAGGCAAGAAACAATGCAAAGTCATACCCAAATTTATCCAGATCGAGCAATTGACTGGGATCCATGTTATGAATATATTTGACGAAACTCTTGTCTCCACCATCAATAACTTCTTTGAGGAGAAAGCCTGCATGTGCCGATGCGGCCTTTGATGCAGGCTTGCTACTATCTTGATAGTATGATAGCACCAGACCAGCTTCAACAAAGCAGACACAGGGGATATCAAATGGTATGACCTCAGACACACTTGCCACTATATGGTCAATAAAGTCATAAACCAGACCTAGCAAAGCCTTTGCCCAATATAGGACATTTGCTTCCCTGAATAACTCTAGCAACTCATCTGTGAGCACAAAGCAACTGATTTTGTACTCCAAACTCACCTGTGTGCCTTTAGGATCATCCTGGAGAACTTGCAGGCATTATGGACATGCCTAATCGATGGATATCTGCTCTGATTGCTATGCTAGCTCACGGATTTCACAATGATAACAACCACCTCAATGATGACAAAGGCTTTCATCCTTGAATGATTGAACACTACACCAGCACTTGCTTTGTTGGGGTGTCAAGTGATGAAAAACAGGATGCCTCACAAGAGTGAACCACACATCTTCTCTGTCTGCACAGACTCATACATGACTTGGTAGGTCATGCATTGTGATTTAATAATCCTCAAGTAACTTTTTTTTGGCAGTGTACCATCCTCAATTGTCTTTCTGGTGGTACAACTTTGTGTCTACATCATCCAGGTGTAACTGCACCTTTGACTAACATTCATCCTAAAGATCTCAGTGCATCACTCTATATCAATCCAAAGCTTCTTGCTCAGCACACAGAATGTCATCAAACTATCGCACAAATCACCCAACTCTTCATTGAGGGATGCACTTTTTAAGTCGCACAATCTTTCCGTGAAGCTCAACTAGCACATGGATGGAGGCAGGATCTTCAAAATCACTCGGTGCAGCATGAGCATAATATGATTCCCCTCATCCCCTTACCTTCTAATGGCACTTATTCCTCTGACTTCGACATCCTAGGGCATTCTGTTGGTTGTCTTGACCATATATTTGCCATGTGAGCAACCACTGACTCCATGGTACTGTTTTCTTCTATCCATGGAAGGTCATCTGTTTGTTGGATCAATCAGCAAGTCTCTTTATCTAGCCACACTTCATTGGTTGTGAGAGATAGCACAGATAATCTTGTAAGTCAACTTTATATTGTACATTTACTTAACCAATTTCGCCTGCAGGTTAACCAGTTATGCCACATCACCATCAGATGCAATTTATCTTGCTACCTGCTTTCACCCTCAATGTATGATGTTATGCATGCTAGGGTTAGTCCTTATTTTCCAGGCAAAGTTTTGCCTCATTAACCCCCAATTCAGGCTTCCACCCAATTGTCCACCACACCATCTCAGGGCAGGCTCCAAAGCTATCCCAAGAAGCTCATCAGGCTATTACTACCTGTCATATCCCACGTCCAGACCTGGACCTATCACACAAATCATTTCCAGACTTCCAGATCCGGCCAGCTTCTACCTTCCATATCTTGTCCCTTCTCAGTCAGCCCCTGTTTCTGGACCTCTGGTTATACCTATAAATGGCTATACTTAATTTCTGTCCCTTCTTCATTTCCATCTTCATTTAATTGAGTTCCGATAGACTAGTGTTAGGCATTCCATATATGCTCCATCCATAGCCTTACATAGTCTTGCACTGTGCTGACTGATTCTCTGTTATGTCCTCAGTAGTATATAAACCCTGTAGATTTTTTGTACTTCCTCAGTTCAAATATTATCTTAGACTCTGCTCATTCCCTTCTCTGTCTGACTTGAGTTTCTCCTCTCGTCGTCCTCCAATAGTCTTAGGATCAACTCCTATAGACTTGTCACCTCCACCTCTACCTCTGGTACTCCTCCACTGTCTCCTTTCTAGTTTGGACATCATCTGGATTAGTCTTATCACTTGTTCTCGAATGTCTGCCGGAATTCCTGTGCATCAGACATCAGACTCCAGACATCATCTGATAGCCTTCAGAAGTTAGGGGCATGTACCTGGATAAGGGTCACAGTGCACGAGTTGAAGCCAAGCCCTTCGTATTTGACCCTTGAGCATGTTTTTAACACTACCCAATAGTGTGCCAAGCATGCTAATGAGGATGTTGCAGTAGATGAGGTCCTGACCTATATTGATGAACAAGCTACAGAGCTAGCTCAATAATTTGGTTGCAGTCGCCAACATTATCTGGTTCATCTTCATTCTTACTTGCTCTTATTTGCTTTTACTTGCTTTAAGTTATTTACTTGCTAGCTTTCATCTTTTCTCACTTGCTGGCTCTTATCCATTCTTATGTTCATTTGTTTTTTGCTTACTTACTTGCTTATTCTTATTTATTCTTGCTCATTGCTTATACTATAATCATTTGTTTTAGATATATTTTTCTATCATTTTTGATGATGTTTATAAAGCACCTTGAAGACTTTTTCACCTCAGTATACTTTGGTTATTTTTAATTTATGTCTCAAAATAATAATATTTTTGACTTCCTTATCTGCCTCAATGAAGGATGTTTTAAGAAAACTGCCTTAGTTTAGAAAAACAAACCTCCTTTTTCTTCTTATTAGCTCCTGAGGGTGTCTAGATATTTATTAGAATAGTTTGGTAGACTTATTAATTTCTATAGTACTGTAGATTCTTACAATCATATCATCTTTGTGGATTTTTGTTATTTCTACAATAACATTAAGACTACCATACTATTAGCAGCAAATATTGTAAGGTTGGATACATGTGTGTGTAATTAATGAACATATGACAGATTCTAGAGCTAGTCAGAGTTAAATATGGCTTTCTCTATTTTAATCTCTGAGTAGCAAGAGCTCACTTACTATTTACATGACTTTCTAACCTCCCTAGGACATTCCTAGGTTAAGCATAGGATACCTCTGATTAAGATAAGTGAGGTACCAGTAGTCAACACCAGCAATTCAAAGTCCAAATGGAATTTATTTGCTGAGCAGCTACAAGTTGAAGTGTTGACAGGATCTTCATTATCTCTGCATGGATATAAGTGAAAAATATATTAGATTGAGGGGGGAGACTGGTAGAGGTAGCTGGGCATTCTAGCCAGTCCCAAAAGTGTTTTGAGACACAAAAAATATTAGTAAGCATATTCTCATGAAGGCGAGGTAGGTTATTCCAGGTAAGGCCATGGCATGAGCATCCAGTGCTAGTAATCACCTCAACCTCACATAATACTTCCTTTATAAGGATGCCATTACCCGGGGGTAATGTCATCCTTATTAGCCTAAATCATATCAACTACCTACACTACCAATAAATGTACGAATAATGTTAGATAAATAGCTTTTGGGAAGTACCCAATGTCACATGTTATTTGTAATGGTATGTTGCTTACGCCAGCCTATGCAAACATACCAAATAAGGGTAGCAGTGCGCTAAGACACTTTGGCAGTGTCCGTCACCCCAAGCTCGTCGTTGCTAATGACGAGCTCAACAATTGCCTCAATTCTCATGTTTTTTTCGTTTTTTTTGCTACTATCTTGGTTTTATATATACTAAGGCTATTCGACGATACACTATGCAGGCCACAAGGGTGTAGTGCTTGTTGATTATGGCTTTAAGGTGAGTTTTGTCAACGTGGGAACCATGTGTATGTTGATGGCCCATAGCCTACAGGCCACTTGCTTCACACTCTCAATGTTCCACTCTCCTTACTATGACTGGCCCTCAAAGGGCCAAGGGCCTTTCCCGCTCTCTTCACATTAGGACCGTTGGTTCCTACAAGCATGCTACTACAACTCGTACCCTTCGACAATCAGATGTCGCCCGCGAAAGGATAGCTGCACAAGCCCGCTACCGTCTCGACACTTCAGGTATGAGTTCGCATACTCTTGATAGATGGTATCACTCACAGCTCAGAGCACCCAGGACTCGCAGATGAAACGATTCATGCACTAAATGACATGCACTATGAAGCACCTCTGGATGACTGTCATATGCTTATCGACACCAACGAACTTGACCATAATGCAGGTGTTGATTAGAAGGATGTGCCAGAAGAACTTCAAAGTGATCAAGCTTTCGTTCAGGCCATCCATGACTTCACGAATACCCCGTGAGTTTTTTTTAAATTACATTTGATGTATCTCAATGCACTGTAGATGGCATTCACGGCGCTACTATAAAGACTCGAGAATGTGGCGTCAACGACTAAGCCGTATGCATGCCAACTGAAACCCTCTGCTCCCCACTCTCGTCAAGAATTATATTCAGTGGAAAGCGAATGGTGGCTCCTCCTTGGGCGCCGCTCCAGGCCACCCCATAGCCACAACTGAATATGACTTCGAAATCACAGTCCTCGATATTTTTTCATTGATGACCTCTGCGACAATACCTCGACAAGCTGATAGCGTCTCCACGGCAGATGCACTTATTCAATATGGATACCTCGGCAATGTACCCTACTCCCCATCCATCGCTACTTCTCTCAGAACACTCGAGCACTTTCGACTCCTTCGGCTTCGTAAGCCATCATTCAGCGTTGAAGCATTTGCCAAGGTCATGTGTGACTCATATGGGGTACGTGCTGCCTCATTTCAATACAAAGATACCAACTTACAAAGTTTTCAGATACCTTATCGTCGACGATATAGAACGATCCTAGCGGATATCTTCGACATATATCTTACAATTCTCCGACACATCTCGAAGCAGGTTGATGCTGCACTTGGTCGAGATGCTCCCAATTGGCATGTCCTGAATGCATGTCCTCCATGTACATACGAGCTGCAGGATGAGCCTCACCTGCAGTTCCGGCGCATGTATGTCATGGACGGAGGCAATTCAGCAAAGCACATCACAACATTAGGTGACTGGCAAGTCGGTGATATGCGTGATTTCAATGATAGCGATTACCTCTTGCTCCGTGATTATGTTGACAGTTTTGCTAATGATGTATGGCACCGAGCAAAGGATGTGGTGATAGCATCAGAGCCGAATGCTGAAACCACTTCAGAATCCCCGGAGGAAGACGATGACAGACTCGCAGTTACCAGTACCAATGTCATGGCAGAAGATTGCAGCAAGAACTGGAAAGCCGCTGCAGGTGATGAGAAGAAGCGCATGTGGGCCATATTCGAGGAGACAGGGATATTTGTAGCTGTGTGCCGTCATGGGTTCATCTTGTGGTATGCCGACATGGTATGAAGCGGAGAGCTGTATGTAATTTTTTTCATTCTTTTACATTATTAATGACTGGCATGTGCAGCGCCAAGTATCCCTTGGCCATCATCTCAAAGGTTCTTGAAGTCCTTGGAGAGTGTACCCTTGGCGCATATGACATTGGCTGTGGTTTTACGTCAACTATTGAAAACAGCTCTCTTGGTGAAAATTTCTGGAAGATGGAGTCTTGCATGTGCGTGGACGCATTTCATGGCTATGCGCACAACTACGTATGTCAAACAAAGAACCACCCCCTCGGTATCACAGGTGCTGGCCTCGAAGACTTCGAAACCATCAAACGGATCTTCAGTGCCTCCAACCAGCTTGCCACTGTCACCCGCTATTCAAGTTCTTATTGCCGTCATGCTCTACTTGAGCTTTTCTTCAAGCAATGGGATGAGGAAAAATATCTTAATCTCGGCACCATGATACTCAACAACTACAAGCAAGCCCTTGGTATTATCAACTCTGATGGTCTTGTTTTACAGGAGGCTATGAATTCACTCAAAATACACCCCGGTGAACTCGAGACATGGCGTGCTGAAGAAGTCGAATATTTCCGCACGCTTGGTTCAGAACCAGAGTGGGATGTGCACGCGATGGCATATGTAGAGCTCCTTCAGCAATTGCAGGAGTACGAGTAAGTCATTCGATTAACTATTGTGATGATACTGACAGTTTTTAAGTGCTCAATCTTCAAACACTTCAACTAGATTTATCTCGAGCGCCCCATCTGATTATGTTTTTATGGCCCCGTCGCAGGGCCAGCAACAGACTTACGCAGCTGAACTATCTCAGACCCGGAAACTTGAAACTCATCGCCGATACGCTGCAGAGAAACTCGACGCTATACAGCGTGAGGTCGTGGCTATGGAAGTGGAGCTTGGCATCACTTGCCGCTGGACTTCTTCGAGTCATGAATATCAAGAGACCATGAAATATATGGCCACGTGCAAGTACCATCGTGCACTCGACAACCTACAGCGCCTTGTAGTTCAGCGCTTGTTTGAGCTTCAGAAACTGAACATCTCCCAGACAGGTAACTACTCTTATGCATGAGTGAAAATAACTGACGGTACTTCGCAGCCTATCATATGCGCACACATATCTCGAAAACACTGCAGACTTGTTGCAAAGCTATTCAGAATGCCGTCAAAAAGTACAATGACGCTGCATCTGAAATAGACCCTCCTCGACCACCACTCGAATGGTCCAGAGTATTGCATTACAATTTTCTAGATGAGTTCAATCTTCTTCAAGAAACACGACAAGATATTCGTGAGAAACCTTGGGCCAAGCCTGCAATATGCGAAACAATGTGCCAGTATCTCTGCATCAAGCGTGCTAAAGAAGAGATCGTCCGTTGTAATGTGGAGGCTCGCAGGTTGCATACTGCTATATTAGATGAAGAAGCTATGTTCTCGCACATTCTCAAGTCACTCGAGGATGACGGAGAACTCATATATTGGATTGTCAAGGACCATTGTACACATCGCAGACTTGTTAACACACAGCTTCTTGGTCACATCAGTCAACTTCATCTGATGGAAGGTTTCACAGGGTATACACTTCCAGGGATTCGCATCAGGCAAAGCTCTCCTCCTTTACCGCTTGATTCACAGGTAGCTTTGGATGATGAAGACGCACCTGGAAATATTGATGAAGATGATGAAGTTCGAGGAGATATCGAGACACTGATTGAATATATCTCGGATTTACCTGTAGCACATAGTATGTAGGATTCATACTAGCTACCATCTGCAATTGCACACATCGTTGTTTGAATTAGAGCCAGCCTCCTTTGCTCTGAGTGAAGTAAACTTGCAAGTTGATTGACGCTCAGGCTTCAAAGCTTCATTAATGGTACTACATTGGTAGCACTTTGCCCATTGTCATCAATCCACTCCATAGCCTCCTTGATGGCAGCAAAGATCATCAATCCACTCTGTAGCCTTCTCGATGATGGTAAGGGATAATCTTCTTGTCATCATCATTGATCTTGCCGCATCAATAATATTAAACAAATTAAAGCCGCCCCTCTGAGGGGCGGCTTTAATTCGTTTAATATTATTATTGTTGTTGCACTGATTGTTGTTGTTGTATTAATAGTTGCTGTCGTTTGTCTCTGATCATGCATTCACATTCCATCTCTTCAGTATCGTTGATCGTCTCTCACCGTGCACTCGCATTCTATCTTTTCTATTCTTTCAGCATCATTTCTCATTTTCAGCTATGACTAAGTGGGTTGTTATAGGTGGGCGGGATCCAGGCATTAAGGAGCAGTGGTGAGCTCAGCGCTTTTGGTTGTATCTGATCACATTGTAAGCTCATTCATTGCAGCCCCAACATCAATAGTTCAGGCCTGTGTAGTCCCCCATTCCCCATCATCATCAAATGCTTGAATCAATCTCAAGCTCTCATCATCAATGAATTACAGTCAGTAATGACGAATCTTACAGAGCTAACCCCAGCGACCGATGCCGCTCGTGCTTTCTCAAGTTCTGCTGTTGCGAAGAATACTCTTAAAATTCTCTCCAGCCATTTCCCACAGATCACTTGTTGTTACAGTGTCGCCTCAGGTCATGAAATGGGTATATTTCTTTCATGGTATGTTCTGTAGTTATTGTTATTCATCTAACTACTTCTCATTCACGATCAACATGCAGGCCAGAGTGTAGAGACGCAGTATCTGGTAACCCCTCTGCATCATATAAAAAGTTTATCGACTTTTCCGCAGCAATGGCATGGTTGATCCTCAGAGGCGATGCTGTCTTGAACATCAGTGACAATCTAAACGAAGATCAAGCTAACAACGGCGACGATTCCGATGGTACTGACATGTCATTTACAATTGTTGAAGGTAAGTATGGATGTCTTGTATATGAATCGAAGTGTGCTAAATATTAACTTATATCTCCAGCGCAACATGGCCTCTCTTCCCCTACTTTGACAGATCACTCTCAAACTCCGAGTGACTCACTGTGTATGTATATTTACACTATGTCTTTGCCTATCACGCTCACAGACCTACAGCAACTACATCCAGTATCACCTTGTCAACATCTTCATCAAGATGCCCTACTTTTTATACACAGCGCTCAGCAACATGGGAGGTCGAGCGGCCGGTTCATCAGATGGTCCGGGAACTTGGGTATACCACAGGTGCCATTTACAAGCGACCAGCTCATGAAGACGATACCCCAATCCCTTCGTTTGGTGATCTTGCAGATGCTTATATCTATGCTCATGGCTTCACTCATCGTGCCATTCTGGGCATCAAGCATGCCCATGACATGGCCTCGACATGTAGGGACTTTGCAAGTATTCTTGCTGGTAAAGGAATGCCGTGGACTGAAGCTAAATTCTTGTGGCATTTGATTACTGGCATTAACACTGAGGATGATACTGACTAGACTTTACATCACGTGAGCTATAGTTTACGGACCATGTATGCTATGCTATATTTCACTCTTTTTTGGCTCACTTGATGCTGTCCTGCTTTCTAGTACTTCTAGTACCATGCCCATAAAATTCACTTCACCAGGCCAAGTTGGCCGCTATCCGTCTATGATGCACAAGTTAACTACAAGTGCTCCACGAACTCCTTGGCGTCATCGCAAGAAAACACGCTACACTCGTACTCCAGCCGAGAAAGCAGTTTTGAAGCAGAATCGCGTGGAATGCAACACTGGGTACAGAGAGGCCTTGGAGAATATCAACCAGCTGATAATGGATCAGGCTACTGAACTCCGTGCGAAGTTTGGAGGACATAACATTGAGTATTACTATCGAGAAATTTTACAGTACGCTCGTCGCACCAAAAAAAAGTGCTCTTTGTCATGGTGGAATGCATTTATGCGACAGGAGATGAAGCTCATCAATGATGGTATGTTAGTTGAACATATAAATGTACACATGCATCAACTGACAGAATGTATTTAAGGAATTCCTGAAGGCAAGAATCGCCACAAGGCTGCACAACATGCTGCCGAGATCTCTGCTCGCTGGAAGGGAATGACAAAGGAAGAAAGGGAAGCTGCAACTGAAGACGCGATGATAGAACTTGCGGAGCAACGTGAAAGCAAGGCATGGGCTCCCCACAATGTCCCACTCAACTCATTTCAAGATGTGAACAAGACGCTGCAAAGCATAGACAACCAGGTATGTTTTTTTTACTCTTGTATCTTTAAAGTGACATTGACCTATGTAGCTCGTGGAATTGCATGCGCGTACTGGAACAGAGATCCTTCTTATTGCAGTCCGTGCAAACGTTGACCACTTCAATCGACCTCATGTCTTTCAGACCGCCCGTACCGTCGATTTCTTTGATTCTTCTATCGGGACTTCTGTCGGAGACATCGCGATCTGCTTAGAAGGATTTTGCATCTCAGGCGTCAAAGGTTCGTGTCTTCATTTCATTGTCTATTGATCTGATGATCTGATATCCTCTTTTTCATTGGCCAGGCCTTGCGAAGACTCATATACAGGATTTATTGGAGTTGAAGAAGAAATGTCAGGCACTGATCATGCAAAAGTGTCGTGAGTTGCACTACAATGGCTCCATGAGTTCTTGCATGTTGATTTGGATTAACAGAAGAAGCAGCAGCTCCGTTCAAAGTATCGAGGATGTACTACCAGAACTTCAACAGGAATATCATGCAAAAATACCACCTTGTCCTTGACAACTGGCCACTCAGCAAGTTCGTCGCACCTGGCAATATTAACTCTCTCACAGAACTCCGGGTGTTGTACAATGCCTGGGACTCCAATGCTTCACGCTTCCGCAAGCTCTCAGACGAAGAGTATGAAGCTTGGGAGGCGAAAATTTCGCCGATCTTCTCGCTTCAGCAAGCTCACTTCATAATGCCGAGGAAGAAGAAGACCCCATTCCTGAGGGGGAGAACAATGCATCACGCCCCGAGCTACTGTCCAATTCATCACCTGAGAGCCTCGCCAACCCTACTTCGCAGCCATCAGATGGTGATGCCTCCGCTGCCACTCCTGAACCAACTCAGACCCAGAAATGCAAGACACCTCCAGATATTCCAGCTGGAAGCACCGTCTTCGCAATGGATGGGGCACCTATACAGGTCACCAAGAAAACGAGGAGGGAACGCACTGATAAGGGTATAAAGCATGGTCCCCGCAAGAAGAAGGGTGTAGTGTCTAGTGATGGGCCCTCAAATTCTACTGATGATTCCAGAGACTTAACCGACACTCCTCCACATGGGGGCATGCACATCACTCTTTGACCTGTGGTTATTCTTCTGATAGTATAGTTAGTATAGTGACAATACTATGGTTCAATGTTATTTTCTCGAGCTGACAGTTTGAAACGATGAGCGCAAAGGTTTGATACCCACATGTTTCAAATCTAAATCATACAACACATAATAGTAAAGAAACGGGAAAAAACATAAAGATTTGAGGCAACTATTGAGCTCGTCATTGCTAATGATGAGCTCGGAGGTGACGGACACTGCCGAAGTGTAGCACAATGTTACCCTTATAGGGTATGTGTACATCGGTAAAGAAACGAAAAAAAACATGAGAATTGAGGCAATTGTTGAGCTCGTCGTTAGCAACGACGAGCTCGGGGTGACGGACACTGCCAAAGTGTCTTAGCGCACTGCTACCCTTATTTGGTATGTTTGCATAGGCTGGCATAAGCAACATACCATTACAAATAACATGTGACATTGGGTACTTCCCAAAAGCTATTTATCTAACATTATTCGTACATTTATTGGTAGTGTAGGTAGTTGATATGATTCAGGCTAATAAGGATGACATTACCCCCGGGTAATGGCATCCTTATAAAGGAAGTATTATGTGAGGTTGAGGTGCTAGTAATGTAACTGAAGCTTTTATTGAGAGTATTCTCCTCCTAATCTCCATCATTATCAACATTGATGATGTGCCACATAAGCACCTTGATCATCTGGCACTATACTTTAAGCTCCATAGGCACAAATAAGTGCTGTACCATTTGTGCTTGGAGAATTTGCAAGAAATTCTCACTATGCAAAGGTTTGCCAAAATGAGTGAAAACTTCAGCTTCCAAGTAGAGAGGGTCTTGTTATTGATTGAGGAGAGCCATATATCAGCGATGTGATAGAGCAGATCTGCCAAGTATACGATAAGCCTTTGGATGTAATGATATACTGAGCATGTGATGAATCTTTCCGGAAAATTTAAGAATTGGCTGGACTTGTTGTAGCTAGTAATGAAAGCTAGATGGTTAGATATAAAGTAGAGTGTATGGGGCTTTCCCAAGTGTTTATGAGTCAGTAGATTTCAAGCTTGGTACCTCTGGCTGGTCTGCCTAAGATAACATGTACTAGGCAAAAAAACAAGGTTATAAAGCTTAACAAGCTGGGTGAACCATCAGGTGATAGGGGCTGGATTAGGGTTATCACAGATATGAAGGAGTTAGGGGTGATAGGTTCATCTTGCTTGAATAAAAAGATTTCCTTGGAGTCCACTATATGATAATAATTCTCATATACATTTGAGGCCTTGACAATATTCCTCATGATAAGATACTGGAAGCTGAGAAATGAGTTCTTAGGGTCAGTTAGAAAAAAGTATCTATGAGTCTACTTGCAGAGAGGATCATTGAGTCAATAAGTAGCATTTTGGGGGTCTAACTGCTTCTTTAAACAAGCCTTGTAATCTGAGATATCAAGGCCTTTAGATAACAACATAAGGAGGTCATTAGCATGGGCCAGCTGAGCTTGGATTATGTCTCAAACGTAGGTTACAATCAGGGGCAACTCATTCACTTGAATGTGGTCATTATTCCAGAGAAGGGAGGAAAGGCAAATCTCAGAATGAGTCATAGCAGAGAGGAGATGCATCTCCTCATGTTGCATAGTAAATAGGTAGCAGTTGCCTTTAGTTAGAAATTTATGCAAGAAAATCTCATAATAACTAGGGGGATTGAGTCAAAACAAAGGCAACACTAAAAATGAGCATATACCTCAACAAGCCATAAGACTTACTGCTTATTAGGTGGTGCATCCTTCCAATCCTCAAGAGGGTTCATTTCAGGCTGCAGACATGCAGGACAGAGTACTGCACATTGTCCTGGCTCTGTCATTGGGACACCATCTGAACAGTGTCCCTGAGCGAAATGTTTGAGTAACTTGAGGATTTGCCACTCATGAATTATATGTAAGAAGGTCAGATAGCGATCCTGCAGCTCCTGTGAGCAAAAATAGATGTGTACTTCATAAATAAAATACCTTAGAGGGATTAATATCTGTGTTGTCAGATAAACGTGTGAGGCCTTAGTAGAACTCATACACGGATGCTTTGGACTCAAATGAGAGGAGATGATGTTGTTCCAGGACAGCAAAAGTTGCTGCGGTTTTGGGGTCCGTTATAGTCGCAGGAAAGAGTTGTGCCCATAGAAGCTGTTTGACATGGGTCTGCATGGTTCCGCATGCGCAAAAATCCAATGCCACCTCATGTATCCCAGTCGTGTTGATTAGAACAAAGTTGTCATTGAACGTGTGATGAGGATTGCAGCATGTATCGCCTGGCCCAACTGAATGCACAATCCTAATGTCTTCAGAGTAACACATTCAAAATAAGTACCGTTCCAACACTGCAACATAAAAATAAGGCAGGTGTTATATGAGCACAAATTTCGGCCCTTACCTGCAGACAGTGCATTGGCAGATATCAATGCCTTTTTACAGTACAAGAAGGGCAGTGCAACTCCGGTAAGAAGCAGTCCCTGCAATGGATAGTTGGAATGATTTCTTGGCACTGTTTACAGAGTGAATTGGCGATGCAATCTCCACGACCTTCAAGGCGAATCAAATCACCCAAATATATTGGGCATTTGGGCTCCCATGCCGCCAATGGGGGATCCTAGCCACTGTGGTTGTTAAGACCGTGCTCAAAGGGTAGGACTGATTCAAAGGGGCTTGGCTTCAGCTCATGCGCTGCGCCCCTTACCCGAGTATGTGCCCTTAATTTCAGAATGATGTCCGGAGAAAGTCCAAGGAAGTCTGAAGGACTTCCGGACGAGCACGGGAAAGTTCGGAAGGACTTTCCGGACGAGTGCAAGCAACTTCCGGATGAGTGCGGGAAAGTTCTGGAGGAACTTCCGGAAATTACTATGGGGTTTCGTCCTGATATGGAGATGTGTAATGGCTACTCAGGACTTGTCCTGAGTAGAAGCAAACAGAGGAAAGGCTGCAAGGACAAAGTCCAAAGCAGAATAGGTCCGGAGGACCGCGGGAAAGTTCTGGAGGAACTTCCAGAAACTCAGAGGAAAGGAGGATTGGATAAGCAGAGGAGCGGAGGAGCGGAGGAGCGGAGGAGCGGAGGAGCGGAGGAGCGGAGGAGCGGAGCTCCAGCCTAGGGAATTCCTCCCTAGGCCTGAGATGGATTTTGACTAAGTCAGAGGACTAGGATTTGATACGAGGATTTAGTGTGAAGACTAGTGCGAGGACTATATGTATGTAATAATCAGACTAAGGAAATACAGGAGTATCTACAGGGGTTTATATACTACTGAGATGCGAAGTCCGAAGCTATACAAAGCTGTGGACGGAGCATATAGAAAAGTCAAATGCTAGTCTATTGGAAAATAGTCAATGAAACCGGAGATTAGAACAGAGGAAAATAAAGGGCGGAAATGAAACGAGGTATGGAAAATGATATGGTCTAACTGGAGTAGGAACATACAAAGGGAAAAGGCATGGAAGATAGATGCGAGTCGGATCCGGATGTTCGGAAGTCCGGAGACAGGTGATTACCATAAGGGGATGAGCGCTGATTTAAGGTTTGGATTCGGATATGAAGCATAGGTCAGATCCGGAGATGTGGATATCAGATCTGGCATCCAGATATCAGATGCAGGACTACAGGGATCTGGACGGATAGAGGATTGGGTCTGGAGATGTGGACAGGAGGTCCGGAGGTCCGGATGAGGCGTGGGAACCTCGTCAGATGTTGGTCCGGAATGCGGGATATGACATTAGGGCAATAGGACAAAGGATAAATGATGCAGGCTGGCTGCGGAGGTATGGAGGTCTGATGTACGGAGGTAAAGGGATCTGGACGTGGATGTGCGGATGTAGATGTGCAGAGGTGCAGGAATCCGGATGGGTAGAGGACTGGAGACATGGATAGGGTGTCCGAAGGTCTGGATGAAGTGTGGGAATATTGTCAGATGTAGGTCTGGAATACGGGATATGACAGTGGTGAGTATTGAATATTGAACTGCTGGTCGGACATGTCAGAGAAATACTTACAGTAGCTGTACATTTTCTCTTAGAGGTCTCACCGACGATATAACCATCAGGGAAGGGCATATCTTCGACCAAATCGCCACTAACCCATACTTGGTATGGGTTGTAGGCCAATGGTGGACCCTTGTCGTGCCCAACAGTTGGGGGAATGAGCTGAGTATCTGTAAGGGACTCCATGTGCACTGACAGTTTGCCAGATTGGAATGTGTAGATTGAGGCTGTGTGCTGGCTAGCTGAAGGTGCACTGAGCTGCTCAGCTGTATGATGCACCAGCTTTTGTTTTTTCCCATGATGTGAGTAGATAAAAAAAACAGACAAGTGTACTCATCCCAACTTATAAATTCAAGGATGATCATATCAAATGTAGTATTGATGGATATCCAAAGGTGAATCACAGAAGCAGATTGTGGATACCAATGTGTTTGTTTACATCTGTTGAATTCAGATGCTTCTGCCCATTTTGGACAAGTCACTCACTACCTTTCTCACTCATGCTCATCATGCATCTGCCATGTATGGCACACACAACCTCCCTGAGAATCTATTACATCGCAGGTACCCACCTTCTGGTGATTTGCCAGCCTCCAGAATTTATAAAAGTGAGCAAGCAGATAGTAGTGTATTTTTCAACCTCACCATCAATTGCTTTTCTAGATGATGTCTACTAACTCAATGTCAGTGTCTTCTAATAATGCCATT
The DNA here is from genome assembly GCA_016647685.1 of Suillus tomentosus. NCBI lineage: Eukaryota > Fungi > Basidiomycota > Agaricomycetes > Boletales > Suillaceae > Suillus > Suillus tomentosus. Next base: position 114,606 of record JABBWJ010000053.1, read on the forward strand.
GGTAAGTTTAGTACAGATTTTCATTTTTCACATTCACTTACTTTCCACAGATGCTCTTGTAGCAGCACTTGTGGGTCTTAACATGACCCCCACAACTGCAAACACTTTTGTTACAGTCTGTTAAGGTCGTACTCTCGTAGGGTCGAATCCGAAGGACTTCGGCCTCAGCTCATACACTGTGCCACTTTCCCAAGTACTGTCCCTTATTTCAGATACGAATGATAACACATCCGAAGGTCCGGATGAGTCTCGTAGTGATATCCGGATGACATCCGGAAATTGGAAGCGCGTATAAGACTAATCCAGACAAGTCTGAACTAGAAACCAACAGAGTATAGACTATCAGAATCGATCTGAAGTCATGGAGATTGACAAGAGCTTATTAGACTCAAGTCCGGAGGACAGAAAGAGGACAAACTAAGATGATATTCAAACTGAGGTACTACTAGACATATACACGAGTTTATATACTAAGAGGATAATGGAAGGATCAGTAAGCAAAGGTCTGAGGCTATGTACAAAGCATGTGCAAAGGTTATCAAACGTGAGTCAGAAATGAAGCATAGGTTAACGGATCAGTAAGCATACCGGTAATAAGTATAACCAAAACACTGGGAAGAAGAAATGCCGAATAGGCTGTGTTTAACGTTATATGAACAGGAAATGAATTAAGAAGCTTATCGTAAATCAGATCGGAAGCGGATCTATGCATCAGACCGGATTAGATCTGAGGCTCCGAAGTCCAGAAGAGAAGCGTGAATATATGGGATATGACACAGTCATACAAGCAATTGCTTCCAGCGAGTCCTTGACTCCATTAGCCCTACCTCCATTTGATATGCCTGAACAGGCTTTCCCTGTGCAGACTTCATCTCCCCCTGCCAATACCTCACCTTTGTCTTCTGCCGATACTTCACCAATGCTCTTCTCTGGAAACCCTCCACTACAATTACTGTGCCTACCACTGTCGGTGGGGTCATTTCAGCCTTTGCCAACTCCTCACCTACCACCAATGTACACTCTGTTGCGCTCTCGCCTACATCCATTACATACCGAGGCTTCTCGTATGAGATCCCTCATGCATCTGCTCAAGCACCATTTTACTGTGTGATTGAGGGCAGATGTGGTGGTGTGCTGTCTACATGGTAATTACTGTGTTTTGCGCACTATTGGTATATGCTGACAAGAATCAACAGGGGAGATACTTCCCCCCCAGTCATGGGTGTCAGTGGTGCTATCTATAGCTGTTGTCCATCTGTTGAAGTAGGTGTAGCACGCATTCGTGCAGCCATTGAACATGGGCAGTGCCGGTACTTGGGGTAATGTGTCGAATCTTTGCGTAGTTGCCACTTTGTACGAGTCACAACCAATATTATATTTTCTTGATGCCCAACTCTGATAGTGCTCTGACCGTGTCCCACTCATAGCTAGTGCGTGTTCTCATCCCGCACCCTGAGACTTGTCAAGCATATCATTACACAACTAACGCTACACTCATTTTGGTCTTTGGTAGTACTACTGTTTCTACATATGATACAAGTGTATGTATGCAAACAAGTGACTATGTGTGAGAGTTTCGTGAACAGATTCCGCGCTATTGGTATAACTGAAATAAATCTCCCAAGAATCTGCGCTCAGCAAAGATATGCACTTAATGCCTTATTGCTACAGTATATCACCTTTATTCTACATCAGACTTTGTATTGTTCACTGATACCTTCACTAATCTTGATAATTTGTACAGTGCAGTATCATTGAGCATGAGTTCTCAAGTTTTGCATTGTATATGGTTGAACGACACCGAAACTCAAGTAAGATGTAATGCATACAGCTTACGCTCATTTATACAAACATCTCTTCAAACATCTCTTCAACATTCCTACAATGGCACGACGCAAAGTGCACCAGTCAGGACAAGATCGCCGAGAGGCTGCCAATAAGTATCGAAAGACATATTATCAGAAGTATGTTCAGTCGCGTTTTTTCCTGGTCACTGTGACCGAGTTATCATTCTCACACAGAAATAAAGCTGCCATCTTACAAAAGATGCAGTTAAAATACAAAACCAAGTCCAAGGATTCGACAACCTTAAGCTTGAAGTGTGCAGAAGATAGTGAACTTAGCCACTTGTACTATATTTCATTTCACAATTTGTGTTATTTGAAGCTAACTCTTATACTCAGATCTGACCCATATACGAGATTCTGCAAGTTAATCAGTGGCTCTACTCATAGGTTCCTAGATAACCTGACATTGCAGTACATGGGTGGAAATCTTTTGGAAGAGTCTCAGCAGCCCATTCGGGATGCACTCAATATTTCTCAGGAGGCTGAGGATGCAATTAAAGCAAGTGGAGGTGATGGCATGGAATGCTGGCAAGTCATACTTTCCCTTGAGGATGTTCTCTTGCATATTTGTGAGAATGAAGACATTCAATCTACACATCATCGGGGGCTTCTTAGGTACCAGCTGACACCTGATTTCATTATTGTATAGTGACTCAGCTTGTACTCCTAGATTAGTCTTATATCTATATATAGGTGACAATGAGATGTCCAGCCGATTACAGTAGAAAAAGCACTGATACATGATGGAGATGAATTGCATGAAATTGGGATGACTAACAAGATGTCCAGCCGATTACAGTAGAAAAGCACTACTACACGATGGAGATGAATTGCATGAAATTGGGATGACTCTATGAGTCTAAGCTACAAGAGTACTGTAATGAGGAAGTAGTAATATACAATGGAGATGAATTGCATGAAATTGTGATGACTCTATGAGTCTAAGCTGCGAGCAGCGCAGATGTGTGCTGCAGTGTAGATTTGGCAATTGCCTTGTGGCTTGATGGAGCTATGAAGTCAATATTTTATATTTTTGCATCTGTTGGCTAAACATACATTATAAATACAAAAAGGCGTGTGATGGTAAGCATTTCATTTTTATGGCACTGTGTTAAGAACGTGCTCAAGGATCAAATCCGAAGGGCTTGGCTTCAGCTCGTGCGCTGCGCCCCTTACCCGAGTATGTGCCTCTAACTTCCGAGGGCTGTCGAACAATGTCTGAAGGTTACCGGATGATGTCCGGAGGGCGTCGGGCAATGTCTGGAGTCCAATGTCCAATGTGCAGGAATTCCGGCGGACGTTCGGGAACAAGAGATAAGACTAATCCGGACGAAGTCAAAACTAGAAAGGAAACAGTGGAGGACTACCAGAGGTAGAGGTGGAGGTGTCAAGTCTATAGGATTCAATCCTAAGACGAGTAGAGGACGACGAGAGAGAACTCAAGTCAGACGGAGGAAGGAATGAGCAGAGTCTAAGATAATATTCAAACTAAGGATGTACATAGATTCTACAGGGTGTATATACTACTGAGGATTTATTAGAGAACTAAGACACGCAGTCCAAAGCTATACAAAGCTGTGGACGGAGGGTATAGAAAAGTCAAACACTAGTCTATTGGAAAATAGTAAATGAAGCCAGAGATGAAAGCAGAGGAAAATAAAGGCCGAAATGAAATGAGGTACGGAAAATGATATAGTCTAACTGGAGTAGGAACGTACAAAGGGATAAGGCACGGAAGTTAGACACAGGTCGGATCTGGACATAGATAGACATCAGCTGGATCTGGATGTCTGGAAATGATGCGTGTGATAAGTCTGGGTCCGGAACACGGGATATGACACACTGCCATTATACTCACATGACATACGAATGACATATATTATTATTAATAGATGGTTGCTACTGAATGGACTTCCAAGGAACAAAAGGAGTGGTTGACCGGTTACATTCCGGCCTATTCAAAATGTTCTACTAAAGCTAGCTATGTGAAGTTCTGGCCCCCAGTCTATGAAGCATGGGAGCAGAAATGGCCCATACATAAGGAGCTCTGGCCAGACCTTCCTGAAGATGAGGCTCTGAATGCAGTGCAATCAGATGTGATGGAGAATGCAACCAAGAAACGTCAGAAGGTGCAATAATGTTTAGTTAATAATTTGACCTCGGGGCGCTAACCGAAATGAAGCAATTACGAATGTGGGTATCGTGGCACTCTGGGCGATCTGCATCCTGCAAAAGTCGAGTTGCCCAATTGTCTACTAGGGCCACTCATCTACTTAAAGACATCCTCCAACCTCGAGGTGCAAGAGCCCTGAGTGAACCTGAAATGTATTCCTGGCTCTATTACAAGACCAGGATTCACCCAAGTGTGGAAGCAGCCATCAGTGAATGTGGGTCGACAACACAAGGCAAAAGGCTTACCATCATCCGAGACATGGCACATCAGTGCTGGGAGTGAGAAACAGATGCAACCATCATTTCAGATGTCAAGGTTAGGATGAAGGGTAAGAAAAAGTCAAAAAAGTCAAACAGGGACGGGGACAGTGAAGATGATGACACACTGGAAGATCATGATGATGACAATGAAGAGGGGGAATTGACTACAGAGGATGTACTTGAGTACATTTTTTTCTAGCTGCATTTTTAATTGGTAACATGTTGCTTTTACAGGGTATAGGAAAACTTACCTGCTGTTTTCAATACCATTTTGACTTACCTTGCACAACACACTAGGTTTTCATTCTTGGTGTTAATGGGTGGACCGGATCCCTCAAATAACAATAAAATATCTGTCTCATCTAAAATCTGGCTTTATACTATGTTGAACAAGTTGGGTACTTACTGTGCAACTAGTGTTGATGTAGGTACCACGAGGCTTGGTCATTCAGCCCCACAATGTTTGCCTGACTTCAAGGAAAATTTCCTTGGAACATATCTAAGGTTCCTTCAAGATGTACAAGGTTAGAGATTCTCTACAATGGATAGTGATTGTACTTACATGATAACAATTTAGGCTATACCTCCCCCGAACCTGAGGATAAAGGTGAGCACGAGGGCGATAATGCGGACACGGATGAGGATGAGGACGAGGACAATGTAGACTTTGAAGACCAAGACAAAGTGGACGTGGACCCATTTGCAGACGAGCTGGAGGATGAATTAGTGGCATCAAAGGGACAGGCTAAGGGGGATGGTTTGGACGGGCAGCAAGGTGGCAAGCAGGAATGTTAATACTAGCAGAAGACATTGTATGGTAAAAGAGAGGTCGAAAAAATTAGAGGCGCATTGCACAGGAAGATGGGATGGAGAAGAGAAAATGAGGTGAGTGCGAATCCACGAAAATCCCATCTTAAGAGGAGTGCACAGGCCCCAGTGCTTCACTAAGGAAGAAGAACTGTGAAGGAGGATCTCCACATGGCAACACTATGAAGGCCTGGCTTTACCTGTTAACACTTGCAAGCTCGCAATCTGTTGTGGAGCGATCAAATGCTTCTAATTTTCTTGACCCTGCTGTTGTATTCAAACTACATGCATCTGTTATCAGATGAAGTCATTTCCCAGAGAATTCACCAGAATCTCAAATTCTGGTCCTTTTTTAAGGATACCATCAGTGCACTTGATAGGAGTCATATCCATGCTACACCTCCTGCATTCGAATGCACTATCTACCATAATTGTAAGGGTCTCATCTCTCAAAATTGTTTACTTGTATGGAACTTCAACATGAATTTTACCTGTACTCTCACTAGTTATGAGGAATCTGCCATAGATACACACAATGCATATACAAAAGACCCACAGGAGGATCTGTTACAAGTAACATTAGTCTTGTGGCCCATTGGAAAAAAGGTCTATGCCATAATGGCTTATTGTAGCCATTATGGCCATTATAACAGTTATAACAATCATAAAACACTTTATGCAAATCTTCAAAAACAGATGCTGATGAAGGTTGTATGTGATCTTTACCATTGCAATTCTAACCCAAATAAGCAAAAATGCGAAAATATCACCATGCCTTATGGTGACTTATTTCTAAGTTAATATGAACTATTATTACTCTTATGACAAACTCAGACATGCAAAAAGGCAAAAATCTCATCAAGTCTCTTTTTGATGTTTTCAAATATTTTGCTTATATCTCACTAGGATCTTATCCTGATGATGTCATGAGACTATGAATAGGCTCTCCTTGATGAGGACTACAACTTTGTTTTTCATAAAAAAATTCCCACAGTCCAAGTCATAACCCCAATCAACAAAAATGCAAAAATTCTCTAAGTCCATGAAGTGGTCTTGTTTGACATTGCTTATATAAGCAAAAATGTGTTCAACCACAAGTTTTTCTTCCCTTCAAGTTAGTTCTTAATGTAGCTCTCTAGTGGTCTCTAGTGGTGACTGCCCAGTGAGTGCCTGTCTCTTTCTGACAGTCTTTCTCTTCTCTAACACTTTTTTCTTTCTAAATCTTCCATCCTTTCCCTCTGATTTTTGCCTCTTTGTAAGTCTTTCTTTCTGTCTTTCTTAACTAACCCTTCTTTTCTCCTTCCAGTTGTTGCATTTTGCCTATTGTTGGTAAGTCTTACTTTCTCTCTTCTTCACCCTTCTCTGATCCTCTTTCTCTCTAGCCCTTATTTAATCCTGCTCTAATTTTTGCATTTTGGTTTTTTTGGAAAGCTGCTATTTAAAAGACAATAGATGAAAAATACAGCATTATCCTTAAAGGAACATGACCTATTTTTGCATCATGTCCCACATACAGTAAATCATTAATATATGAATAAATTTTTTCAATATTTTGACAGGCATAATGAGGGGAAAATTATATCTTCTCAATTAATGTTTTTTGGATGTCTTGAATCTGCCTATGCCGATGTAACCCTTAATGGACATGTCAAGAGTCACATAGCCCACTGACAAATCAGTATTGTCCATAGAAAATGAATGGTGCTAGGTAGTCTTCAAAAGACCATTGATTTGTCAGGTGGGGATTGAATAAAAGTTGATGTTTTCAATTTGAAATTTGGAGACTTACATCTAGGTAAGCATGTCAAATACATACATCAGCAAACAATGACATACCCTGTTTCATGTCCAAATCAGCACCTCCACCAATCTTCAGGGCTACTTTGAGGTCATTGTGATCAGGAGAGCAGAGAAGTGCAGGCAGGGGATTACGAGGGACACTAAACTTGTAAGGAGGTGAGATAGTACCAGAGGTGAAACTTATTATATGTTCATGAGTTCGCTTGATGGATGTACCAGTGGTGATAATTTGTGCATGAGGTGATGATACATTCCATGCAGCAAGAGATGGAATCTATGAAACAGGAGTATAATTTTCACATCTTTGGCAATGTTGCCAAAGAGGCAGGAGCACTGGACTCTGGGATATGGGCTAGATCTGAGAAGTTCAGTGCTCCCCTTACAAAGACAGCCCGAGCATCGTATGCCCTAGAAGAAGTCAGGCTGCTATGTCTGGTCCTGCGGTGTGTTTCACGTCGGACCTATACCCTGGGGACCTCTTCTCCACCCTTGTCCTCTTCCCAACCATCTGATGGACTATATTGCCTATCATTATCAAAGGAGCAACTCTGTGCGACCCAGTCCCTTCTCCAACTGCTGCCAGATACCAGTTACAGCGACCTGAACTTAATCAATAGCATCCAGATGACTCTTAGCTCTATCTACATGCCCCAAAATACCCTCAATATGTTTAACGACAACTACATCAATTCTGTCATTGCTTACATTTGCCTCCAATCAGTTCATAGGGATGGGCACTTTGAATCACCCAAACTGCTCTCAACTCACTACGTCAAGACTCAATTTAACATTTGACTTCACATTTTGATATTTATTCGGACCCAATATAAAATTTACATAGCCACCGGCCTACAGCTCCCCAGGAGATGAGAGCGAAGCATAGCAAGCAGGGAATGACTGTGTTGGACTCAGATGAGGAAGATGAGCAGACAGGAGCAGAATCTCAAAAACTGCCTATCAAAACTATTTTAAAGGAAGGTCTGTTGGATGAAGGTGGGGACTTCATGGAGTAAGTACCTGACACACAGGCTCATGATTGGAAACTACAACAAGGGATCAGCTATAACAGGGCTGCATAAATGCATCGTTTGTGTCATACAGGGTGACGTGGCAGTATTACTATCAACCTTCCTGCAAGTTGTAAGGCCTGTCAAACTACTGCTTGCCCTGACCTTTTTTGGGGGGTCTGTAGCAGAAAAGGAAGCAGAGATCATGCACATCTACCGGACTCGCCTGTTTGCATCCTTCGGAAAGCTCTGGGATCCACAAGATCTCTCCCATATCATTCAAGACTGGTATGCTGACCGACTTGGAATATCTTCAATGGGCTTGGCCTTGCATAGGCATTTTGCACAGGCCCTTCAGCAATGCCTTTACTCCAAAGCTGAAGTGGACCCACACACTTGGCTGCTCTCTGAAACTGTGAATCTAGCATTGGGCCATGGGCAAGAAGCAGGAAAGATGAACTATGCGCATGAAGACAGTGATGTGTTGAGAGCGTTTTGAGAGGATTGGGAGAGATTGGATAGCATTTCTAAGGTTCGAAGTGCCTGAGACTTCTGGAGGCCTTTGAATAGTACGAAACTAACTCAGTTTTCACGTATTTATGTGTTAGTGACTTGTTTAGCACAAAGCAATCATATATTTACTAACAATTGCCATGTAAACAAATGTAAACAGACAAGCCATAATCTAACATCTTCTTATCATAGCTATGTACTAATGCATAATGTATTCTGTCACTTCTATATTTTTCAATTGCATGCCTGTTTGGTAACAGCACAACATCATGACACAATTAGGATTTTAATAGTGAATTTGTTGTGACAATGAATTTCAGACATTAAATTCATCATCTGCCAATGAGCAATTCAGCATCACTTAGCAGTACTGATTTACATTAACTGTTAATGAATATTATAGCTATTAGCACTGATCAGATAATGAAGGTCCAAATTGTGCTCTGATATTGATCATCTCTACTAGCCTCAGTGATTGACTTTGACTTTGACTTTGACTACTACATGGCAAGCCACCCACTTTGTAGATCTTATGTCAAAAATGGCAAGTATTCGTTCAAAATTTGAGGTATATTACATAAATGGTTTTCGCACAACCACCACATTATATAATTGTCATTTATGTTGTGTATATTCAGAAGCATTGAGTTGCCAAACATCTAGGTCACTTCTGCAGAATGTAGGTAACATATTTATGTGATCTCTTGCCCAAGATATAATTTCTGTCTCTATGAATGTCAAAGCTGTGATATCCCTAGCGACATGTCAGTACTATAGTCAACCAAAGATACTAAGTATGTGTATTCATGACAATGTATGGATTATATCTGTACCTGTATATCCAACCCAGCATTCCAGAGGACGTATGAAATGTGTATATTTAAATATCAAATATTTTCTTGACATTTCATATAACTATCACATCCTACATTTCAGACCCAGACCTATCATACACTTATGTCCAGATGTTCAAATCCAACCAGCTTCTATTTTTCATATCTTTCTCTTTTTGTATGTCCTCTTTTAGTCAGCCCCTATTTCTGATCATCTGGTTATGTCTATATCTGATTGTACTTATTTATTTAAATCTTGTTCATTTGTGTCTTCATTTTATTATGTTCCATTACACTATTGATAAGCTTTCCACATGCTTTATACATAGTCTTGCACTATACCGACTAATCTTCTGTTATGTTTTCTGTAATATATAAACTCTGTAAAGTCTCTGTACATGCTTCGTTTGAATATCATCTTAGATTCTGCTTATTTCTGCCTCCATTTGACTTGAGTTTCTCCTCTTGTCATTCTCCAATAGTGATTCCTATTAACTGTATATCTCCACCTCTACCTCTAGTAGTCTTACGCTGTTTTTAGACTTCATTTAAATTAGTTTTACCTCTTGTTTCCAAATGTTCACTGGAATTCCCATACATCAGACTCCAGACTTCTGAACTTTGTCCTTTAGCCCTAAGAAGTTAAGGGCACATGCTCAGATAAAGAGCACAGCACATGAGCTGAAGCTAAGTTCTTTGGATCTGACCCTTGAGCATGATCTTAATAATAACATATAAACCTCTTCTAAATATCATTCACCCCAATGTGTAATACAGTAGCTGTCTTACATGGAGGCACTACACAACTCGACTGCTATATTCAGAAAGGTCCAAAGCTGTGAAAAATGTTTGTACTCTTGAAGTTGCCTCACCATTGCCATGCATATCTATGTCTTGAAACCCTCTATTGCATGTCAGACTATTTGCCAGACTACAGTGGACTCTACTCATTACATTCTGCTCAACTCTGAGTTAGAGGAATATAGTTGTTTCTATGTCATTTTGTGAGTAACTTGTCAATTTCTGCTCTTAATGTAGTGTGGACGAGAATATATATATGTAAATAATTATCTATATCATCCAGATATTTAAGCTTAACATCAATCCTATTCATTTACATACTTGTGACAAACCCTGAAGGCTAGTACTCATCATGTGCATTTACATTATATGTGTCTGACTCAAAGCCATGTCATTGCTTAAAGACATCCTCATCGAGATCATCCTCCTCTAGGCTGTCCACATCATTAACTAAGAGTATGTGTGCTGTGGTGTATTTTAGGAACTTCTCTCTGAAGTAGTAAAATTTGCTATAAGTGATGAACAAAAAAGTTACCTAGCCTAATGGAAAAGCCCTCGATTATTTTATTCCCACTAAGTTTTGTGTTTATGTTCTGGATCTTTTGCTTGATGAACAACTAAGGTGTTTTCACCAATGTAGCTGTCATATTATCATAACAAGTAAGGGTTATGATAAATTGGATCATTTTACACTGGCCTTCCTCCACACTGGCCTATAGAACATAGTCATACCTTAGTATCTGATGTATCCATGTTATGTCCTGTGATATCCTTTAGTCAGCCTTGCAATTCTGGTTTTTGGGTTGTAAGTTATCTGAAATCAATATCAACTGGTTCATGCTAATAACAGCAGTTGAGCTCCTGCAGTTCTCCTCAGACCATTCCTTGAAGAGTAATGCTTTCTGAGATACAGAGAGTAATTAGAATATTAGATGTTAGTTGAAAGAAAACATACATTAGTGCCAGCCACCCATAGTGCAATTAGGTTCTTATTAGGTACAATTACATATATCTATTCATCAACAGTCAAGTTAATCATATAGGAACTGTACTGCCTCTTCTTTATGGTGATAGGTATGTATGGGAGAGTACCAACTCCAAGTCATGTTGGACTAATTTGAGGAGAATGCATAAGTTAATTACAGCCAGGGTTGCATTAACCAGGTTTCTTAATATATATACTTTCTAACCTGGAATAGAAGGGACTGCTATTGAAGGGCTTGTAATTGAAGTGACAATAAGGCGGAGTATTAAGTGAATGAACTGCTCTGTCTCTACTAGCTATAGATGGAGCCACACTTTCACAGAACATATTGAATCATCTTTAGAAAATGACTGTAGGTCTTGTAAAATGACTTTTTTCTTGACTTTGGAATGAGCATCCCTAGATTTCAATCCAAGTTTAATCTCCTTTTGAGCTCAAGATTTGAGTAAAGAACAAGTCACTCTAGAGCTAAAGCAAGTAATGAAGGATAGTTTGCTACTTGAAACCATTATAGTTGGCTAGGAATATAGGTTGACAAAAGAAGTTGTCTTGGGAGTATGGTGCAGTATGAGACAACTTACAAAAATTGTGCCTATTTAGTTAGCTCATATATAATAAATATATTTTGAAGAAGCTTGAATAGCAGACATTATCCAGACAGAAATAAATAAATAAAACTATACTATTCTTACAGAAAATCTAGGATATCCCATAGAATTGGATACTTGAGGGAAAAGAAATTGATATAGTACTCATTGATATTCTCTTTGACTTACAGTGCCCCAGATGCTGATCAATATATGTTGAAGGCAGTTATTATAGTAATACAGAGGATATTCCAACATTTAAACTCAAGACAAGATTCACAATGTGAAAAAAAACAATTTGTGCAGTGCAGTTCCTTATAAGGATAGACAGATATGGACACCCAAAGCAAGCACATGCAGGCATAGTCAAATGCAAAATGATGAGAAAGTCACCCATAGTTTGCTTAAATTTTTTTTAATATATAGATAAAAAGCAGAGACACTAGCATTGACAGTTGCAGGATTAACAATAAACATATTATTGAGTTGCAATGCAACTTAATTATGTACTGCAAAAGTAGTATTGGAACCTATAGATTCAGTTAAGGTGCTGCAGAGGTAGCTTTAAATCATGTAGGTGCAGCTCTAGATACTCCGAATGCAATGCTTTAGATACTACAAGTGCAAATTTAGATAATATAGATACAGCACATGATACCTGCAGATGCAGGGATTAATGTAGTTTAGGTGCTGCAGAAGCAGTGGTGGAACCTATAGGTGCAGTTTTAGTTCTGCAGATGTAGTTTTTGTGCTACAGAAACATTATAACCTGCAGTTTAGATACTTTGAATAGATCAACATTGACAAACAATCAACAATCAACAATCAACAATCATAAGATGAACATATATATATAGTGACACTCATGTGACACCTGTATTCTTCTGTCATGTAATACTTTTTTCTTATTATTCATATCTGACTTCTTATTTTGTTTCCTGGCTTAATATTGTTTTCATTCCCTCTTCTGTACTACATCACAAAATACAACTTGTTATCATTATTTACAATTGTACTGCTTTGTTTTGGGTCTATCAATGCATCCTCTCATACTACTACTCTAATGTAAGCAGAGTTCTTCTTGTCTTTACAGCTGCCTGCTTCTAAATGCCAAGTTATAACTGCTATGTCTTTACAAGTTACTATTGTACTTCCTATCATCTTCACCTTGTTGAAGTTTCATCATATGGTGTCTCTATTGATTGTGTTTCTGATGATATTTGGATAGTATTTATTTATGTTATAGTTGTGGATGCCAAATTTTCACAGATCAGCACTCATATGAAACCTTCTATGGACATATTTTATCAACTCTATCATAGTATGTATGCTTATGCCATTGTCGAGGGTACATCTATGAATGAACTGAGTGGCTACAGGTTTCATAATTTAGTAGAATCCTATGCATATATCACAACATTGCCTTTGTTATATCATTAAGAAGCCTCTTCAACAGTCTAATATATCACTTCATTTTTTAACCTTTTTTGATAGCAGAAGAATGGATATGGAGGTCAAAAATCATGAGCCTAGAAGGCAATAATAACAACATTGACACCCCTACTAGTAAAAAGGCTGAAGATGACAGAAAAATCAAGTTGAAATTTAGAATGACCTTCTTGAGGGTTGGTTTAACCCCATACACCTATATTGATGATGTGGAACTTGACAAATAAAATCAAACCTTAGAGGTCCTAGATAAAGACATTATCAGATTTTTATTGCTGGCAAATAGGCTCTGTTTAAGTCTCTTATTGGATTCTGTTGTTTGTGTCCTCTTATCTCTTATTCAGTATTGTGACTATTGCTATGATACTGGTGCAAATATCTGAGACTGTATTAGTTGGGGGTGGGAATATGCATCAACATCAACAATATCTGGCCTGTGTATATTCTGGCAGATATGCTATATCATAGAACTTCCATTGGTCATCAAACAAAATTATTTGCCTAAAAATGTTACTTTAAGGCATCCTGTCCTATGCTGGTGAGAAGTCTGTTAAGGGACAAAATCATCAATTCGACCCTCTAGCAGAGTTTGGTCAAAGGAGCTAGCTATGATATTCTGTATCAGAATGTGTGCCAGAATATAACAATGGTCCCAAAGCTATAAACTCTTATGATAGTATCACTTGGAAGTTCCTTAGGGCACTTAACCTTATATTTCTCATTAGCACAATAAATTTGAATGTTATTCATTAACTTGTACATATTTGATAGTGAAATAGACAACAGAACAAGTGTAAATACTAGTATTGTAAACAGAACTTTGTCTTTCTGCCATGTAGCAGATTCAAACTGGCACTATTAGGTAGATAGCAGAACTTCTGCACATATAGACTTGGAACTATGGAAGGATGCACTATATAGTTTAATGTATTAGTTCAGTGTATGATAGTATGTTAAACTCTTTATAATACCTATAGAAAAAATGAGGAATAGGCAGATAGGCACAATAGCAGAAGCACAGTTAATAGATTTATTCATGAAGGCTAAACAAGGTCACATCAGTGAATAATGATTAATAAAAACAAAATCAATACACTGCTTACAGAGGGTAGAGAAACCTTGATCATTATGAGTATTATGCATACACTTCATGCTTAGGATACCAACAGTCACTATTTGACTCAACACACAAGCTACATCACTTGTAGCCTTTGTGAAAGAAACACGATTAGCATCATTAATAATAGCCTTACGCTAGCACACAAGACTAACAAGAACTATAAAAAATTCATTCTTCCCTTTGTGGCGAGGATATAACTAATTTTCCACATCATATATACTCTCTTAGATGAGTATTTTGTTATACTAATCTGATTGGCAGGAGGCCCACTACATGAACTACTACTGAGGATAGCTAAGAGTATTAGTGATTGACACAAAGAGGCATTTATAGAATGATCATTTTTTATCTATACTCCAACCTCATAGAATTATTGTTTGGATGAAAGAAAGATTAAACCAATCTATGTAGATAAACAAATAACTTATTATTAGTATATCAAATTAAACCTAATATAACCTATAATATACTAAACTATAAGAAAATCCAAGACTCTCTTCCAACTTGATCCACATCACCACAATATTTATCCAAATATCTTTGAACTCAAGCTCTTCAGAAAATTCAAAGCAAGTCTTGATTTACTAGTTTGTAATTGGAATGACAGTTGATAGTTAAGCCTTTGTCTTATTTACAATATAATATTAACATTCATTAAGTTTTCAAGTACTTCTGGATCCTTTGTTGCTGACAGAGTTAGTGAAGAAGCAAGTGCTACCATTATTGCAGGAGATAACAAGATAGTTAACAATATAGCAGATACCATTGTTGTTATTGTAGTAGTAGTGGAGGACATTATTGTGGTACTAGGTGTTGCTATAGCAGCAAGTTTTGTTAGAGTAATACTAAGCTTAGCCATAGTAGATATTGTTGACATGGTGGTGGGTGATAATACTAGATACATAGGTTACAGCAGACTAGGCTATAGGTTTAGTTATAGTAGTTGATATGATACTTACTGCAGGCTGTAGGGCTATAAACTGAACAACTGCAGCAACCCCTAGAGTGAGGCTATACAATGGGACTGTGAAATGATAACCATACAACTAGTCTTCATATATATTTTATTAGCAGCCATATTGAGTGTCTTGAGTAAGAGGTCCATAAATATGTTTTGCTGTGCAGATAGAGTATAATCTTATCTTTGTATATCATAAAGGCATTTACTAACATGCTCTCTATTAGTACTTCATTCTTATTGACTAGTGACTGTTTTCTGAACTACTCAACCTCTGATTTAACCTCTAGTATCATCTCTTGAAGAAGCTCATTAAAATGTTATTATTATCAGGTTTCAAACCTACACAGTTCAAGAGAAGCAAATTTTAAATCTAATAACAACTTGACTAAGACCTATGAAATTCAATGTCTAATTAGCCACCACTATTATATGTTTTCTCATTGTCTGCAGTACCTCATGTCTTTTTACATGTACTTGAAATCTGAAATATTTTGCTATTACTTTTACCTATATATTCTGTATTTCTATATATCTACATAAATATTGGACTCCCCACAGTATCACACCTCATTCAAGTAGTAGGGAGCCATTTCCCAATGCTTAGGGGTCAAGCCTGATATTTCATAGTTCTTAGTTGACATTATAAATATTACTACTCTCTTTATCTAAAATACTATCATTATCATTATTATGCATACTGCTTGCTTTCCTGACAATCACTATCAGTCCTCACTATAGTTTCCCATAGTTCACAAGCCTAACACACACTAATCTACTAACCCAAGAATGTCGGATCTGACACTTTGGTATCAGACATTATAGTTATATCTTTGGACATTGTTTCACACTTTTGAATTATTATGTTTATGACATGAAGATACAATATGTTTGCATATAGTACCAGATATATTATAAGAACACACAGAAATACAATAGAAATATGCACTGTGGAATAGACAGACAAAGGACAAGTAATGGAGCCAAAGGTACATATGCTAATGCACAACAAAAGTACTTGTGCTAGTGAGTGTACACTGAAGCATCAGGTGCACCAAATGAAATGTGAGTCTCTATAATGTAACTAAACATGCTGTGAAGTATTAATTATATTGCCATGTGGTCTAATATAAAAATGAAGAACAATGTATAAAACTAAGGCAGTAGGTGCCATTGCAGTAGGTTTTGTGTTATATAGAGTTTTGCTACACTCACATCATGCTAGACTTTTATAGAGTAGTGATTTCCTGATTTAATGACATGACCAATTCACATATTTTATGACAATAAATGCAGCCTCATGAAGCATATCACAAATAATCTCTTCTGCAAGAATATGAATATTAGTCTCTCTGTTAATGTTTTTTTACTTCAACTGCAAACATTCTGAAGCAAACACCTTCTGTCAAGAGAACTGTAATCCAGCTGCATTCCCTAAGTTTATCAGTGAAAATAGGACATAGTCTTGCGCGTGTACAGAAATTCCGCAGTCTTAAACTTAACACGATTTCGATATGGAGCCCAGTCATTGGGTGACTTGATTGGAGGTGGTGTTGGGGGCACTCCATCTGCAAGGAATCGTCCTGTCACATCGCAAGGATGAGCTTATATTGATATATGTGTTAGTTGTAACTAGCTGGAAGGACTTCATGAAACATATCATTTAGTTTTGGATGATAGTTGTGGTATAATCTAGCACCTGGCCCAAAAAATTCTGCATTCAAGTCATCCGGAATGTCAGGCTCATCAAGTGCTGGACTTGGGTCAGATATACCCGCAGGAAAATTGTCACCACCTGCAGAGATGTCATCATGACCTGCTGGGAAGTAGCCATCCAGTACTTCAGGCTGCTCTTCAACTGTAGTGGTGTGCGAGATGCTGGTGGTAGCAGGAGCTGGTCTGAATATCGGGTGTGAAGTGTTCCAATGTTTTTGTGCCCTCCCTGAGTCTTGAAATGATGTGCACAGTGTAAGTAACCATAAGGAAACTGGAGAGAACTGTGGTCCCTGCAAGTGATGGGGATCTTGACTGTAAAATAGAGTAAGACAGAGAACTTGAAGTGCCGAACACATGTACTAGTACTAGTTTGATACTATTAAACAATGACACCCCAATTACCACAGTCGGCAGCTATTGGGGGTGGGACATATGACTTTTTTTCTCAAATTGAAACTTTACTTTTATTTTTCCTCTTGCTCCTACAAAGTCTTATCCCTTGCCGTCTCCCTCATCTGCACAGTCATGTCCATGACAGATGCTCCCCGCTGCACCTGCCCATTGACTGCAACTGCCCGACCTGCTAAGATATTGCTCAACACAAAGATCAAGAGGCAGTCCTTGGCTCAAAAGGCTGCAGATGACCTTGTCATCAAAGAAGCAAGAGAAGCAAAGGAAGCAGCACACCAAAAGGGGGTTGAGTATGTTGCTGCTCTGCAGGCTGAGATGGAGAAAGTTTAGAAGGAATTAATTATGAAAAAGGCAACACCCGTTTGGCCCAAGCCTAGGGCCAAGGCGATAAAGCCAAAAGCAGCTCAGACAAAGTCTGTAGTAGGAGACACTGGCGGTGGTGACAGTCCTGCTGATAGTGGTTTGTTGGAGGACCCAGTGTTAGAGACTGATGTTGCCAGGGATGTGGAGAATAAGGCTGCAGGAAGGGGGAAGAAGATGGTGATGAAGAAAGTCGCAAAGACGTCATTGATAAGGGACACCATCAGCAATGTACAAAAGAAGCTCAGTGAATCATCCAAGTCAAAAGTGGAAGGCGATAATGCACGTGCTGATGGGAAATCACCATAAGGCTTTTGTCTCTCACATTACCATGTTGCTCCTCACTGAATCGACTCTCTTTTTTCTAAACCTTACTTCCAGTATCAACACATCCATGAAACTCGCATTAGGTGGCCACGTGACCAACTGGAGATCAGATGTCAAACCTGGAAATCTAGAGCCGGTGTCACATCCATCCATTGACAGCACTTCAACTTGAGCACCTCTGTCATCAATTTTCTCAGAGGGCACTGCTTCCTCCACACCGACTTCAGTTGCTGAGTTTCTGACTAAGATTCCTGCAGCTTTGCCTCAAATTCCAGATGGTGTCCCAGACGATACCCTTACTGGCGCCTTTGCAGATGATATCGACAATTCATTGGAGTGAGAGGATGCTCTCTTGGGGACCAAGCAAAACAAGGGGAAATCCAAGGTACTATTGGCAGTGATTCATTGCCAGCATCCAAATCTACTAATTCCTTCTTTCACAGGTTGTCACGCTATATGAAGAGGACTACGATATTGACGAGCCTAAGGTTCTGCTAGAAGCATCAGACAAGTCGGACGATGAGCTTATGGCTCCGTTAACACAAGTATTACCAGAGAAGCGGTACTCACAGGAGCCTAAGGTGCCATTCACACCGGTAGACAATCATACACTCTTGAAGCAGAAAGCTAGCATCCTAGACGATGAGGAGTCTTTGGTATCCCAGTGGTCCATGGAGATTGATGGCAATGCAGAACTTGTAGAAGATGCAATCATGAGTTCTGATTTGGAGGCACCACTCCCTGTCAAAACTAACACAGCGAAGAAGGAGAAGATTCTGCATACAACATATTTGGTAAGGATTCTGGCCCTAATCGCTGAAGGTTCAACAATTCAGATGGTGGTATACTGAACTATGTGTTGGGTCTTGCTTGCCTAAGCTGCTATGCTTGTAATGACAAGTGTGTTCGACCCTAAAGGGGAAGCAAGTGCAGCAAGGATCTAGGGATTGGTGCAGAGGGTGCCGTTCGTCGGCCGACATGAAGCACGGGAAAGCGCTGTCTTGTTACTTAAGGGTCTTATATGAAAGTTGTGTATAATGACAACACAATTATATACAGTGAAGACTTCTTGCCAGTCCTTAAGTCCACGGTCTCCAACTTTTCTACTTCGTGGGAGGATTTAGTTTGTTGTCCTCTTCTTGTGTAGTCTTATATGAAGTGTTGTGGAACATTCTGTGTTCTGGATAAATTCATTAGGTTTGTTTCAACCTATGAAAGTCTGTTTCAACTTTGTCATCCTTAGATATGTGCCTCACTTTCCGTTGAAAGAGAGAGTCTTTTGTATACATGTAAAGCTTAGAATGAGAGCTGTTCAATGGTTATATAGTCAACCCCTGTAAGATAGTATATAATCTAGAGTAGAATAATGATAATGAAAGTTATATAGTTAACCCCTGTAAGGTAGTATATAACTTAGAGTAGATAATGATATCTTAGATTACCTCAAGGCACTTATATTGGCCTGCACTTTAAGTCTTAGTGGTCTCACACGGTTTGAGATAAGAGTCAAGTGGGAGGATTGTATTTATGGGTGAAAATAGGGTCCTTTTATACCTTTTGGGAACCCCCTTACTAAGCATGATTGATCAGATGGATTGGTAAGAATGTGGCTTACTAACCAGGTAATGAATCAGCTTATTACTAAGTACATTACAAATACAGTGTAATCTTACAAAGAAATCACAAACCATGACAAACCATGACTAAACATGTTGAGTCATGTTAAATGTTGTTACAAAGCATGACCAATCATGACTAAACATGTTGAGTCAGCTTAAATAATGTTACAAACCAGAATATTTCCCAGTCACATGATGTGATGACAAATAAAATCTGGTGGCTGAAAGAAGCCAAATAAAAATAAACAGTCAGAAATAAATAGAGATGGTGGCTGAAAGAAGCCAAATAAAAATAAACAATGAGAAATAAACAGAAGGTCACATGCTTGATACAAATACAAGGTAAAATAAGCCTGAAAAGTGAGAAATAAAATACAAGACGATGAAATAAAGGAAAAATAGAGAGGTAACTTAGTGACAGAGGGCTAGACAGTCTCTCATATCTTCCTTATCTCTCTCTATATATCTGACATGGTATGAATCACATACCATGCATGACAGCGTGTGAGGCATGAGTGTGGGTACGGAGTGCTCGAGCAGTGCAAGTGCATTACGGAGCGCTTGAGTGGCACAAAGCATGGGAGAAGTGTGAGGTGGGTTTATATGAGAGGTTCGTAATAGACGTCAAGGATATTCTTATTGCCAATAGCTACTGACTATGGCATGTGACGGATGAGCTTTACACTGATAGCGAGGTGCAGGGAGCTTCTATATGATTCAATGATGTAAAATATGAACTACAGGTGCTTATATGTATATGTCTAAAAATGTGCCCCTGAAGCAGAGCTGAAGCAAGTAGGTAAGGTATGTAATAAGAGTCCATGACATGAGAATTGAGCAATCATTAAAATATAATATGGTCTGATATGAAGAAAATGATATGAACATGTACCAGTGAGGTTAGTTTGGACAATAGATGGATGTGCGACATAGGGCGCTTTGAGCGCGCGAGAATGCAGCGCTTGGGGCGGCCGATGCGCAGGAAGGTAGCGCGTGCTTGGCACAGGAGAGTTTCGCTTCACATAGGGAATGATTGGAGAGGTATTGGCACAAGTTGTGCATCAAACTGTACCTTGAGACAGTCGCATATATAGCCTCTGCAAGGCCACAGAGATGTCAGTCTCTACATTGCACTCATTTCTGACAATGTACAGACATCCATTACTGCATCTGAGGCTATTGTCGACAGCAAGCCGCCGGCTCATACAAAGGCTAAGGTCAAATCTTCCGCACTACGTGCCCATGGTACTCCTGCTACCACACACCAGCAGAACACAGATGCTGCACCAGACAACATCAAAGCATGCAGTGCCTATCACATGGTTGACTTACCTGCAGCGATGCAAGCGGACTAGTGCTGGACAAAGAATTTTATCCCTACCATAATGCTGTGGGCTGGAAGCTATGAAGATATCTGGAGTATCCCAGATGATGTCCTTCTCCATCATGCGCAGCTTGTTTTTAATGCAGTGTACAACGATCTCGATATAGTGATCATTCATGGTGGAGCTGTTTTATTCTAGGTTTAGCAACCTGAACTATATCTATACAGACTGCACAGCACATTTCAGAATGGTGCAGCAATTTTGGCTCCACAGGGCTAGTCATCATCATGGACTTTTTATCACGAAATTCCGACATGAATCCTGTCGAACTGGCCAAATCTCTTCTTGTTGACTGGGCATTCTTGTTTGAGAACCTAAACAATCCATCTCCACTTACTACATACCGCTCACCCTTTGTACTACAGTTATTCGGCACAGCACACCTCAATGCCATCATCGGGTATGTGGAGGTTCGCTCATTCGACATGCACACACTTGCAACAAGCGGGATGTTATGGCCTCTTGCTCTTTCTGCTGCAGTGGTGAGTTCAATCTATAATAGCTTAATCATGCTCATTTTTTGTCAGATTGAGTGCGCTATCACCATGATCGCAGATGGAGAACTCAGACTTTGGGATGTCCTGTCATCCGCATCAAGAGGTCGGGTCAGCATCAGGCTACCGAAGGTCCTCAACAAAGTTACTGGGAAGGAGACCAACATTCTGTTCTTATTTTTGGCAGCTCTCTGGCTTAAACCAACCAATCCATTCATCAAATCTCTGTTAGGCAAGCCCACTGGGTACCTCAAAACCACAGTACAGATGGTGCATGCCACTTTGAATGATGTCACTGAAACACTGTTGGACTCGCTTGACGATGACGAGTCGGAGGATGACAAGTGTGCTATGATTTGTAAGTATTTATCATTCAGGCGCCCCCTCACTGACATCCATTGTTGCAGGATTTTGTTTTTGTTGCAGCACCTGCCAGTGCATGAATTTCACTGTCCTGTGGTTGTTTTCTGCTGTATATCATGTTTTCCGCCAGCTCTGCTATCATGTTATCTGCTGCTGACTGCTTTTTTGCCTGCATACCCACCTTTTTCCCCATTCCCCCAGTTCCTTATGTTACTGGGAGTCTCCTTAATTTTATGTTTATCATACTTTCTATGTATCCTCATTATCCTGCTATCAAATGCTTTAACCACTTTTCTGCTTATTTAAGTGAATTAAGTAAAAATCCAGATGACAAGTAGGCTTAATTAAGTGGCTTGCACTTTTTCACTTGATTGACTTATATGTCCCTTTTCATGTAATTAAGTGACAAATAAAGTAAAAAAGCAACTGGTAGTTTTCCTGATGCATTTCTACATCGCACCACCTTTATTTCATCATAGACCTTTATTTACACATAGCTTTACATACCTTACTTGGTAGCACATCGGCTCAGCTTCACATGACAGTGCTTAGTACAATACTTAAGTGGTAGCAGTACATATTATTCAGTAGCTTGTTTCTGGACATTCCAGTAGCAACTCCCATTAGCCTACAGTTGGTAGCTATTGGTAATCCATATCCATTTACTGCCTGCACCGTGTCCGTTACCACTCTGCTTTACATCTATTTCTATTATATATCGTCTCTATCATCACCTGAACCACCCGTGCTGCAGCCGCATTTTCCCGTGCCTTCAGCTATCGGCCACTGCTTCGTTCCCGTGCACGCACCCGCCGCTTTCCCATGCTTCGCATTGGCTGCCAAGCAACACCTTCTGCACTCATTTCTAGACCTTTGCTGCACTAGCTTCCCCTTTAGGGTCGAACACACTTGTTCCGCAAGTATAGCAGACTAGGTGTTGGACAACCTACAACATAAAGATATTGGTTTGGAGCCTATAGCACCACACTGAGTTGTAAACCTACAGCGGTTGAGGGCGCCTTGCATGCCTATCATTGCAATGGCATTGGTGGGCTTGATGCCTTTCCCTCCACTCTTGTTAGCCTCTGAATGATAATTGATGCATGCGACACTGCAGCTGGAGATCTTGGGTTTCTTGGAGTTTGACTCTCACTGCGATATTGAGGTGAATGTCGAGGAAGGAGCTATGATAGACTGTGAATTCATGCTGGTAATATCTGAGTGTGCGTGTTTGCCAATTCTTGATGTCTGAGTGGAAGGAGAAATGGGAGCGAGGTCTGAACTTCCAAAAATAGGCCTGCAGCCATCATGTAGCACATGCCTCCAACTAAGCTCTTGTTCAACGTGGGCATCAGCCATGTGAGTATCCTCCGACAATCCAGCACCAATATTGGGTACCATGGGTGCTGCAGAATTGTGGTCAGATGAGCCATCCGTGGTGGCAGGTGCTGTGGCCCTAGATGGGTGATAGGCAGCACAGCCTCGAGCGCCAACTGTCACTTGGCAGGATGTCTTGCATTAGTACATGTGAATGCCATCTAATGTTTTGAAAAGGCCGCATGACCTGGTTTACCTACACATGAGCATCAGCAACAATTATAGACGATGATGTGGACTAACCTTTTTCTCCATATATGCATCCCACACGTCACTCGCAGCTAGTGATGTCTCAGCTCCAAGCTGCATTTTTCAGAAAATGAGCATAACATGCTGAATAAAATTCCTAAATTCATGAACATATTTATGGATATAGATTGAGCCAAAAGCCAGGAGGCATCCAAAGGGAATTCGTACTGTGATGCATCATTGTCTTGCTATGAAGCAGCTCAGCAAATGGCTCAAAATCCAAGCTATTTGCTGAGCTGCTTCATAGCAAGACAATGATGCATCACAGTACGAATTCCCTTTAGATGCCTCCCGGCTTTTGGCTCAATCTATATCCATAAATATGTTCATGAATTTAGGAATTTTATTCAGCATGTTATGCTCATTTTCTGAAAAATGCAGCTTGGAGCTGAGACATCACTGCAGCCTTCCCCTCAATGCCAGCTCCAATCTGATGGTCCCAATGAGTTTCGATGTCTTGAGGCGATAGTTCTCGATAACATGCATCAGCAAAACCGTGAATTTATTACAGCCGCCATAGCCGATTACAGCATCTTACAGCGTCTTACAGCAGCACAGGCAGCCATAGTGATGTGTAGTGATATATTTATAGTGACTTACAGCATCTCGTAGTGTATTTACAGATGGTACAGTGATACATGATCGAGGTAGTACTACACAGCGTGGCACAGTGAGCCAGCTGGTACTACGAAGTCTGAGAAAATTAAAGTTTATAAAGCAAAAATACTAGGGTACAGACATATCTCAGTATCATACTACTACTAGTAATTCACAATAAAAACTGTCCGAAAGTGAATATGCAAGTAAATAGCATTGCGATCATGATGTACACTTATTACTACTACTAGTACACACTCTCCGAGTCCAATGTCTCTGCCTGAGATTCAAATGTCGCAGATAGTGTCGCACTTGCAGGTTCTGTTGGCGAATAGGAGTAAAAAATGTGTGAGTAGAAGTAGTCAAATAAAAAAATGAGTATTGGTACCTAATGCCCGAGTCAAAACTCCTTCTGGCCTGGGTAAACCAACCTGACTAGCAGATTCACGACGGTGTTTTCGAGGCTTAGTAGAGTCCTCATACAGCGTGATGCCACTTTTCCGGACAGAGTGGCGTACAAAGCCGATGTCGATATTGGTGTCTTCCAGCTTCCTCTCGGCTTCTGTAGCCTCAAACTTGTACAGTTTCCCGGGTGCAGCATTCTCTTTGAGAATGCAATCTGCCAGTGTCTTCTCTGCGAGGCGAACATCTCGCTGTGCTCGGGTTGCATTTAAGACAAGCTGTGCTTTGAGTGGGTCGCTGGAGTCTGTAGATTCCTAAAAAAAAAAACATTGTTATTCAGATAGCACATGTCAGTACCTATGAACTCACACTCAGGCTGTCTTCGTGGTTTTTGCAGTCTGACTCCCGCATTATTGGGACTTTAGGTGATGCAGGATTTTTCATGCTGAACCTATAGTTGCCCGGTGTGCTAGTCAAGTGATGCAGTAATGCAGGGGATCAGCAGGTTCGCAGCATGCCCATAGCCCTGGGAGTTCCAATTTGGATTTTCTTGGAGTTTAAAACCCCTTGTGTAGGTAGGGTTTTGCGAGAGACAGACTCAGAAATTGTAGTAGTGTTTTTCCTGGGTCTGGGCATGCTGGATAACCCAGAGGTCTGAGAATGTGGCAAAATGCTTGCCAAAATCTCTCCATGATTTGCACTTACAAGGGTCTGAGCCTCACACAAGCACTGGATTGGAGGGCTTGGAGGAGCCTCACTGCCCTTAACAGATGCAGATGTTGTGGGTCGGATGCTAGAAGACATTAACTGTAGTTGTACAAATTCGAGAAGTGTCATCACGGGCACCTGTGACTGACAACTCAACCGTGATGTGACATTTAACAGAGCGCGATACAAGTATAAGTAGTAGTACCTATGTGATACTACTAGTATAGTCTGATGTGAGGGAATCTAAACTACAAGTACACTGACAGAGACAGAGTACATCGAAAAAATGACAGCATGTGAGCGAGAATGACAGCAATGGTACTGGTAGATCAACAAGCAGCAGCGCAAGTCATAATGAGATTATTGGAGAGACTTGATGTCGAATGGGTAGCTGACCTTCGATGATGGATAGCGCTCCAGCTTAGAGCCCTAAATTCTGCTTCCCCTTTCCATTCGTCTTCATCTTCTTCGACTTAGGCTCCTCAGCAGATTGGGTCTTGGCCTTCTTTGCCAAGGGCTCGGGGTGTGCATCAGGCAAGAGCCCGGTGGATGAAACCATGGTAAGGTCAGATGAGGAGGTGCTCGGATCAGACAAGACCAATGTCAGATCAGATGAGACGGAGGCAGAGGTGGTACTAGTCTTATTACTGGTGCTCGAGGATTGAGCAGTCTCATGTGAAGACTCGTGTTTGCTGTATTTATGATGACGCCAATCCAAGTAACAACAGTAGGCTGTAAGGTATATGGCAGAAGAGATTTGATTGACAGCAGCCCCCCAAATGGGCTCAAACACGGGATTGGATTCACGCACAAGCTGGATTGCAGACACCTCTCAATTCATCCCCTCCATCAAGGAAATGATGTACCCCTTCAACGTGTTGGTGCCGTCCCTCAATATATGTTCAACGTTGGACATCTCTACCGTGGGGTAAAGAGTCTTCCAAGCGTAAGCAGGGATTAGAAAAAGAACGACAATGTAAATGTACCCCCTCTGCAAACGTGTCTGGATTCTTGCTGTTAAAGTTAAAGTGGCCATCCACGCCACATCTGAACATGCTGTATCGAACCTCGCTAATGTCGATCCACAAATGAGAGTAAAGGATTACTGGACCAAACTTCAGATTCTTCTTGATGCATGTAGGGATGAACTCTTTGTATTCCAAAGCGGGATGCGTACGAAGAGTTTGAGTAGTGATGCTCGTCTCCTTGGGCTGTTGCCATGTAGCCCGCTCTTTGAACAACATGATCAAAGCAAGATCAATGTCGCGATGGCCGTCGCACGTGCCACTCAGTTTCCATACCATGAAGTTATAGTCTGATGAAAGCCCGCACTCTCCAACCCATTTGGAGACGAGCTTCAGAATCTCGATGTCATCCACACTGTCATCATCTGGCGGTTGTGTTGTGATGGCGAGGAGTAAATCCGGAATGTTTGTTGTGTCCTTATTTTGAATGTGATGGTTGAGGTGCACGGTAACGTCGATCAAGAGCTTGTCATATGGAAGGGTATCTGTGTATTTGTTGATGGCCTTGGAGAGGTGGGCAGCTGGTTGTTCGTGGACGGGGAGGGGAGGCATGATCTGAAGTTCTTGTGTGTCCTCAAAATAGGCGAATCTATTTTAAAAAAAGAATCAGTAGTGTAGGTATCAGACAGCCGATGATAGTGCATACTTTGCTCAAACTTCAAAATCTCTTTCTTCAGATGTAAATGCTAATACCGCTGCGTACTCTGCAGGTGTGATACCAACAATGACCTTGAAGGTGTCAGATATTGCTCAACAACAATAACAAAGCAACCTACAATAGTATTTGATTGAGGGTTTTGAAGGGCTTCAAGAATGACTGCACAGTGTTCTGTAAGACGATCAAGATGATGGATGGTCAAGAGGAAGTTTGGAATCAGATAAGTGATCTGAAAAATACTAACCTAAGCTTAAGCTGGCTTGATTATCATCTGTAAGGTTGAGTCTTGCTTGTATTGCTGTTTTGAGGTCTGCAAACACCTTTTTTTCTGGAAGTTGTCTTTCTGTTGGGGATGTGATACTGAGTTTTGCTGGTTTCTGAAGTTGTAAACATTGTTTTGCAGGGGGGAAGGTACTGGTAGTGTTGGAAGGTGATGGGAGCCAGCCCTTGGATCCAGGGCTCATATTGAGCTTCAAATACATGACTGGAAGTGTCATAATAGTAGTCAGAGGCATCAAGAGGGGATGAGGCTTGTCAATGTGCCACAGCCCAGTTGAGAGCCCAGCCAATAGCGTTTTAGTCAGCTGAAAAACCATGTGCTGCATCATGAGGGGTAGTGCTCCACAGTGCTGCACAGTGCTGCCCAGCATGTCCTGGTACTGTATAGGCTCATCGTAATGTGTAGTGTTATACAGCGACACACAGCGACACACATTATTAGATATCTACCACTGGCAGTAGTATTCAAAATTCTAGTGCAAAACTACTACTAGTTTGAGATAGCATAGTAAAATTCCTTGTCAATATATTTATTTAAGAAGAACACCTGTGCAGAGTGAGCACTATTTTCTGCTGTCAGACGGGGATCGGCAACAGGACCAAAGCGAAGGACAATGTGAGCGAAAGAACGTAGTTGATCTAGCGGGAGGATGTCACCAAAGGGAACCCCTGCTGATCGCATTGCCCGTTTTAAAACATGCATTTGTGTTGTGTGTTCCAACAAGCTTCCACGTCGCTGAGGTATAACATCCAGGCGTTGAATATATGTCAGGAAGCGTGCAGCCCAAGGGGTGGTCTTTCCTCGCGGAGGAAGAGGTTGCATGACAAGGTGCACTTCGACAACAGTGTGACCTGCACGTTGTTTGGACTCATCAGGCATAACACACAAGTGGATATTTGAAACACACCTTTAAGCCCACTAGCGGGCCATTGATTAAGCTTCATGTCATTAACAGTGAATATTGCAGCATCATAGTGACCATACTTCCCAGTCACGCTCGGAGGAGACACATTCACTGTGAGAGCAGGAGTCGATTGACCATGGTACGATGCCTACTGTATGCATACTTTGAACCAGACCCTGAGGTCATCAAATGGCAGAGGTGCATCAGGCTGTGCACGGTGTGGTCCTTCCGGCTTGTGGAAGGTTGGCAGACCTGTGCGACCCTCTCGTTCAACGTAGTCAGCGAGTGCTCCCCGCAAGTTGGGGAGAGAGTATTTTTCAGCGACAATGTCAATTGGTATGCGTTGTATGGAAGCGTCAACATTGAGGTGGATTGCTGTATTAGTACCAACCAAAAATGTACGGAGAGGTTTGGCTGCTTTAATATCCAAAGAAACTTGCTGTGCCATCTTGAAAAAATTAGTGACTGTATGCCTCGGACCCCAGAGATCATTGGCATCTGTCTGCAGATTCGCTTCATCAACACTTGGACCTCCAACATCTGTATCAGCATCTATTGTTGGAGAAATAGTACCTTGTTGGTGGAGTCGAGACTGAGCGATGATGGATGTTGTAATTTGGAAGTTTCGACACTTTTCATTCTGATCAAGAAACCAGCATATTTGCGCATCATAGTTGTTATGATTGGTAGAGTCTGCAGGATCCTTAATCAGAGTGATGTGAGCGTGCTCTGTTGTGTCCGCAGACTACTGCATGAGGGAGCCAACTTGACGTATACTGGGGACGACACTCTGCATCAGTTCCAGTTTTGGGATATACCAGTTGTCGAGAACACTATTGCTCTTCACGCCTTGACGTGCACCACACACAATGACCTCTTGCTTGTGGTTGTGAAATTGCTCTAGTGCATCAAGAATCAATCTGCAGTGCAATTCATCAATTGTTGTTGCTTGTGAGAGATATCTAAAGTCCATAAGCACATGAACAGTGATGATAACGCCAGGGGGAGCTGCATCAGCAATGAGTGCAACCATATAATGCTGCATGTTGCGCTGTGCTCTTCCCGTGACTTGCTTGAGATTTGAAATGCCATCCTTGAAGTGTTGGAATGTCATGAGTTGTTGTAATACAGAGAAGCAAAAATCCAGTTCTTGCGCACCAATGGCTCTCAGACACCACCGAACATCGTGATCATAGAACTCATGATGCCAGTGATGCAGGGCTTCGGGAGTCAGAAACCAAGATGGATCTGCAAGTGGCCAGTTATGCCAGAATGGCAAGAATACGCCACTGAGGCGGAAGAGGGAGCATTCATCGAAGTAGCCTTCAACATTGAGTGGATCACATGTGATGCTTGCAAGTTGGTCGAGAGTCAACTTAGCTGTGTGTGGGGGGTGACGGAAGGCATCTCTGAATTCTTTGTACATAGCAAGGGTCACCGGTGAGGTCTTTCCTCGAACACATGCAAGCATGCATGCCTCGGGCATGTCAACGATGTATGAAGCTAAGGGGGTAAAGCAATATCTGAGATTTCCGAGCGGGTCTGACATCATCCGTCCAATGCGCGCAGCCTGCTTCAGTGGCTCGAGAATGATATCCAAACAATGGTGGACTAAGCGGGCTTCAAGGACGCTCTGCATCCACCTCACTGGATGCAGAAATTCGGCGATTGGAAACAGTGCTGTAAGAAGGAAAGCATGTGAGGATGCCTTGTTTTGGGTTGCCATCTTGATGTTGGCAAGGCTGATGAGGAGTGGGTGAGCAACACGTCCATCAGTCATGTTTGTGACATTAGTTTTGTCTGAGGAAAGTATGACACCTAAGAGGGTTGCACCATCTGGAAGTTGCGACTACGATAGTTAGCAAAGTTATTTTACTAGACTCGGATGATAGTAAGGTACATACCTGCATTGACCATGCTGTATCCCCCATCATCCATTCACTGTATTTCCACATTGTATGGTCTACTGTGTTGTATACACGTGTAGGTGTAAGATCGAGTTTGTTTGCAAAGTACAGGTGATTGAAAAGTGCTTCGATGCAGTCCAACGGATTGCGCCAATAAAGATGTAGTGGCTGTTTTGTTGGGTGAGTCATCGAGACAATGTGACACTGCCACTTAGGAACAGCAGGCAGAAGCTCAGCACGACCCCAGAGATCTTTCGCTGTGCGAAAGGAGAGCGGTAATGCTCTGACCTGCTAATATATTAGAACTTGCAGCAGCAACACAATCAGCGAATCAAGACATATCAGCTCAAGCCTGAGGAATTGATTGATGGCTGCCATACTTAATGACAAGCACAAGAGAAAGCTGCCGAGCTCCCAGTCCTGAAGGGACGCAAATGGATAGTAGATATTTTCCTTACGATGGGCTGCATATGCATCCATATCGAACCAATCCTGGAAGGTCTGGCCGCGCTGATATACCTTCGCGGCACCTTTGAAATGTTCGACGAAAACCTTGGGCTTCGAAGCTTGGCCGCTCAAAGATTCTGCACCAGACTCAAGAACATCACTTTCCAAGTTCACTGTGACTCCCTCATCAGAGTAGGGGCAATCTGGGTTATTCACATTTATGTCGATATCCCAGTGCCCAGGCAGCGCCTCAGGTTCCAAGTCCATTGGAAACCCATGGTAAGGGCTTGGAGTTTGATCAGGTGGTGACTCAGTTGTATATTGGTCTGCTTACTCAGGGTCGAGCAAAATTTGTGATGCACTTTCGAGCTGGTCAATCCATCGTAGGCAGGAAGTGAGAGGCTGGCTCAAGTGTCGTGTAACAGCCCAGGGGCTTGCAAAATCTTCAAGACAGTTAGGACACTGGGCAACCATCTGGTATGGACAGAGTTGCAGGTGACGACATGAGGGTACTGCCAGTGCATGAGCCAACAAGGCCTTGTTGAAGAACCTTTGGGAAGAGTTTACAGTAGTAGTACATGTGCTAATTAATTTCAGATGCAATATGTTACTAGTTGTCGCAAACTCACCGTAAGTACTACACCACCATGACTACCAGTAGTAGTATTACATACAGCTATGTGAATTTCGGAACTTGAAGCCTGAGGTTTGTTTTCCATCTTTCACCTACTACTAGTCTTGTGCTACTACTAGTACGATGGGCAAACAGACTCGGAGAAAGCGCCAAGTCCTCGAATCAGATGAGGATGAAGTTCAACCTCCGCCACATCATACACAGTGGCCTGGCACTGGCGCTGGAGGAGTGCTTTCTCAGCTGAGGAAGGTTGGAAATGCTATCGAGGTTCCGGCCAGAGTGCCTAATGCGAAGGCTTGACATGTTGTTGTCCCTCCCGACGAGCCTGAAAATGCGATGACTCCCACAAAGAAGAAGGGGAGAGCAAAAGCGCCTCGGCAGAACACCATAGTAGTAAGTGTCCGCTTGTTCCTCATTTCTGAAGGTGCTGTGTAACCTTAGTACTAACGTCTGGTGTTCTGCAGGAGACATCAACCCCGGCCACTACAGGTCTCCCTGCTCTACATATCACAGACAACGGAAGGTTCGGGTTGCAGGACCAACTGATTCCCTCAGAATATGTTGGATCCGAACCACTCTTACAGTCCCATCAAGCCCTTCCTGAGCCTAACTTAACGACAGGATCTGTTGTCCAGTCTAGTGTCGGTGCTCGTACTACTCATAGTGCCAGCCGCAGTGGTGCTGGTGGTGCTGGTCGCGGGCCTGGTCGTGGTGCCAGTCGCGGTGCTGCTCAAGGTGCTGCTCAAGGTGTTGTTTGAGGTGCTGCTCGAGGTGTTGTTCGAGGTACTGCTCGAGGTGCCATTCAAGGTGCTGCTCGTGGAATCTCTCATAGCATCTTTCACAGTGATCTTCAGCCTGACGTGGCAAGGGTTTCCAATGTCCAATGTCATGTTGGTGCCTGTGCTGTTTCTCATTCTCCACAGGTCAGCAACCAACGTTCAGAGTCGTCCATTATGACACCCCACGCCCTTCCTGATATAGCTTCATCTGCAAGCCGCTTGTTTGCTGATGATGGCAGCGATGGGGCAGATGGGGAGATCGATGAAGATGGAATGGGTGTCAATGAAAATGGAATGGGCATTTATGAAGATGGTATGGGTGTTGATGAAGACATGGGTGTCAATGAAGATAGTATGGGCATTGATGAAGATGGTATTGGCATCGATGAAGACGACATTGGCTTTGAGGAAGAAGACATTGGCATTGAAGAAGAAGACATTGGCATTGAGGAGGATGACATTGGTGTTGAAGAGAATGGTGATAACGACATGGATTATGACGACTATGGGGATGAAGATATCATGTACACCTCGGATCACAATGGCCTGGCCAATTCTGGCAATAACCAGGTCAGACACTCTGCCACGCAGATACCTGATCCAGGTGCGGAAGATGAGGACGAGGACAACACAGCAGCAGCTTGCGTGGACCATAACCAGCAGAACTGTGTCCAGCACCGCCCAGGACAAGCAGAGAAGAGGGCCAATCGTACCATGAATGTGGATAAGGATTGCCGCCGACATGGCACCACCAAAGCAGCTCACTCAAATGCCCTGGCCACAGTAGTAAGTACTCACCCGCTCATATTTTCAATGTTTACGCTGTTTTTTTTTCAGCCTGATACTGATTATGATCTTCTTTGACTTCACCATACGAAGAACTGTCGTCCACGGTCTCCGTCCCCTACCTACCTGAATAGCCTCCGAAACCAGTACCCGAAGTCTAAACACACTCGCACAGGTAATTCACCAGATGATATTGATGATCAGTACAAAGACTCGGAAGACAATATCTATACTGGCAGGAAGCGCTGTAACGCCAGAAAGAAGGGGGATGTTGCTAACCCAACTACCCTTGGTTTCTTTCCACATCTCTGGGGGAAACTTCTCAACTATGCTAAGGCCAATTTCAGGCTTTATCTCGCCATTTCAGTTCCATTCCCCACAAAAGAGGATGCTCTTTCCAGTGTATGCAGTGAATCGATTATGGAAGCAATTGTACATTGGCAAGACCAAAAATGCCAAGTCAAGAAAGGTAATGCATCTCATTCTACTGTCTGTTACCCTCACTGATACTTTTATTAAGGTTACTACCCAAAGTACAAAAGAGAGATGGCCATTGTGGTGAGTACCCTGCGCTATTATTGCTCATATCACTTATCACTCATACAGACACAGGTTTACAATGATGCTGCAACCTTCCGGAGCTGGATCAAACAAGTCACCCTCGCCATCGTCCCGCTCAAATACAGACTTGCACTTTTACAAGGAAACACCATCGCAAGCGTCAAAATGAAAGCGAGTGGTTTATTAAAGAAGACAAATTTCTTGTGTGGTGATCGTGATGCTGAGGTACATTTTAATCATTCTGAACATTCAACTCTTAACAACTCAACAGGGTCGCACATCAAATTTTGCCAACAACGCGCTCCGAACCGTCTGTCACAAGGTATATTACGACAGCGGGTCCAAATTGTTGAGGCAATTCCCTGCGTTTCAGAAGACCATCCCGCCCAAAGCTCTCATCCTCGTCACAACCATTGTGAGTGTGCCTATACTAATTGTTGTCTCAGTTGACCGTTTTGTCAAGGTTTGAAACATTCTCGAAATCTATGCCAAGCGTGGCCAGGTGATGGGCGCCAAGCAGACATCCATTCCGGATTCAGAGGCCGCTTATGAGTCAATCTCAGTGTTGTATGAGCGTGTCAACAAGGACCTGTATCATGGTCCAAAACTCCGTCAGATGTTGCAATCCTGGGCTGTGGAGGGCTTGTAAGTACTTATTTTAATCCAGCAATACTAGTAGTTCACTGACCATTAGGAAACTTAAAGGAATACACATGGCACCGCGCTCGGTGATGAAGGCCACAACACTTCGGACTGGGACATTGAGCTCGATTAGTAGTAGTAGTACTAATAGTATCAGTACCATTTACACCATGTTTTGCAGGATCTTTGAATAGAACTACCAATTGACTTTCGTGTGAGATCATTGACTGAATTTACTAATAATTATTGGTAGTGGTCTATTAGTACGAGAAGGCATCATAGCCGGTTCACTAAATACTACTACAGAACACCATACATCGCTGTATCACACTGCACATCGTGAACAGCCTATACAGTATTGTACAGCGCTACAGTGTTGTGCGGCGCTGTATGGTGATACCCGGGTTGTGCTGGACGGCGCAGCATGACACATCCGAAGCGTAATATATGACACTGTGACTTGGCTAGACAGGGGGTGACTTACCTGTGATGTCTGTGTCACTGTATGGCACTGTGCAGTGCCACACAACCTATCAGGGTTTTACTGATGTGGTGAAGATTTTTTAACTAGAGATCTTGATATCAGTAGCCATTAAATAAATATATCAATAACATACCGATTGCCATTTGTTCTTACAGTGGCTTGCAATCTTTGTTGGACCAAAAGTCCTGTGTGGTGCAATGGCAGTCGCAGCCTTAGTGTAAACCTGTGATCTGAATTTCCCACCATCTCCTATTTTTGATCATTGTGAATGCAAGTATGTGATAAGGGCATCTGTCTCTGCTTCATTCCAGACTGCCCTCACAGCCTTCTTGGCCCTTGGCTCTTGTTCTTGGGACATGAGAAGTAATTGGTGGTGGGCACAGACAATGATTCCAATTATGATTGGTATGATCTGTCTGCACTGCTCCTGGAGGTTGAAGGTATGAGGTATGTGCTGGTGAAACCAGGTCATGATTGCTCGAGGCCAAGAAGGTTTGAACTCCGCTTTGGCTTGCATCAAGCTGATACATCTCAAGTTGGCTATTGGCAACCAAAGTTTGCTGAACTTTGGTTACTGTACTGGCTCTTAGAAATCTGTGTAAATTTCAATTATTGTATAAAAAGTACAAAAGTGTACCAACAACTAGAAGTGTACAAGTATATCTATACAGCCTGTTACAGATGTATGTAATGGAGGGGACCCTACTGTAACTCTATCTGTTTATCTAGTTTTCTCCTAAGTCTGACATCTGTGACATTCGAATACAGATAGACTACTAGGTACGGACTATCATCCCAAATGTGCTTCCGCATCGACCCCCTTATAGGTGGTGTCCTACTGGATGTTATGACCGGATAATTTAGTATTTTAGAATTTTCAAACTCCACCGGTCCTTCTTACCTTTTGCTCGTCAGTCTCGTCGTCGTTGTCCGTCCTTGTTGAATATGTCTTCATATAAATCAGCCGCGTTCAGAAACAAACTGCCCTCTGATCCCTCGGAATCAAAATTTCACCCTCAAGTTCCAACACTGCAAGAACTATTCCCTGCCTGGTCAAATGAAGGTGCGTCCTTATTTTACAACATGACGTTTCGTTAATTATCCATACTTTCAGATCTTCAGTCTCTCCTCAATGAGGTCGGCGGTGATCTTGAGCTTGCAGTCATTCGAATCAGTGAAGGTATGTCGTATTCGTTTTTGCATTTTTCTTGTCATGGTTTTGTTAATTCCGTAACAACCCATAGGGCACGCAGAACAATGGGGTTCAGTTACGCGCAAAAAGGACAAAAAGACTCCTGTAGCTCAGCACGCACCGTCAAAGGACCCAAACATCTCACGTAGTGACTCGCGCGGCGGTCGAGGTGGACGCGGGGGACGCGGTGGTTCTGGTAGAGGCGGTCGTGGTCGAGGTGGCGCACGGGGTGCACCTGCAGTCAATGGTCATACTTCTTCTCGTGCCAAATCTTCTGCCCCCGCTCCCGAAGACAAGCCAGCGCAGGTTGAGGATCTCACTGAACATGCTGTTGATAAGCCAGAGTTGAATGGAGGTTGGAGTGTTGCGCAGGATGCAAATGAATTGACTACAGCTACGACCTGGCCTTCAGAGCCTATAATTGCTGAACCGGTTCCTGCTCAATCGCAGCCCACGATTTCTGCTCCGTGGAGTGCTAATACTGGCTGGGGTAATGTGGCTACCGTGTCCAAACCTCCTATATCATCTGCTAAACTGCCGGCAACTTCCAAACTTTCCTGGGCTCAGATTGCAAAGTGCGCATCGATTAAGAA
Organism: Suillus tomentosus; assembly: GCA_016647685.1. NCBI lineage: Eukaryota > Fungi > Basidiomycota > Agaricomycetes > Boletales > Suillaceae > Suillus > Suillus tomentosus. The sequence continues at coordinate 150,646 of JABBWJ010000053.1, forward strand.
TTTAGTTTGATCTTCCACAGCTAATCATTACTTGTGCGCAGACCACAAGAGAAACTCGTCGCAGCGTCACCCCCTGCGCCTCCTTTACCATCAGTTATCGCCCCTGCACCCGAATCAGCCTTTGAACACGCTCCTCTTCCACCAGCTGTTAATGGCAATGTAGAACCAGTATCTGAAGGTTGGGAGGATCCGACAACCGTCCAGCCTCCTGAATGGGATGATGAGCCTCAACACCAAGCCCAACACCAACCCCCTATAGACACTTGGGTTACTTCTCAACCTCTGTCGATGTCGGAGCCAGAACCCGTACCGGAGCCCCCCACTGCAGTACAGGAGGAACCCGCTGCTCCCGCACCCGAGCCTGTGGCTGTCGTGTCAGCTCTTCCGACCCAAATTCAAAAGCAGGATGCGCCTACTCGGTCCAAATCGCCTGTATCTCTTTCTTCGCGGCCCGCGGTTCGTAGCAAGTACAAGGGCATCGATCAAGCTGTTGTCATGCCTTTGTCGACTAGTTTCACTCCTGGCCTGGACAAAGTAGGCATGCAGTTTGGAAGTTTGAGTCTTGGTGGAGACGTCATCGAGCCCACGCCGTGAGTCAAATTTAGAACTAATATGAGGATCATCAACTGATGTCTTTTGGTCAGCGTCGAACCTTCCGTAGTTGAACAGCAGCCATCCCCACAGCAGGCCACACAGCCACTCTCGCCTCTTGCGCCTCCTGCACCTGTTCAGCAACAAGAACCTCAACAGATCACTCCCGCGTCTGCACCGTCTGTCGCCACCTCTATCGCTACTTCTCCCTCGCAGCCTGTTCTCCCTCCTCCAGTGCAGCCTGTTCTTCCACCTTCGCAAACAACTCAATTTGTACCTCCCCAACCTACAGCACCAATCCCACAGGTACCTCAACATGCTCTTGCACCTTCGATGTCCCTTCCTACACTTCCGCCGTCGAGCACCAGCTTCACCCAGCAGCCTCCCTCGCAGCCGCAGCACCAGCCTCAGCATCAACACCAGCACCAGCCGCCACACCAGCCGCAGCCGCAACCGCAGCATCAACCTCAACACCAGCCTCAACACCAGCCTCAGCATCAACCCCAGCACCAACCTCAGCAATTACCACAACTTCAGCCGTATGCTGCCCACTTGCACTTAGACAGCCCGCAAACGCAGTCTCAACAATACACCCCTGCCCAGCAGGTGCAGGCCCAGTCCGCGGCGTACTTCCGGCAAGATGCACCATACTTCAATGCACCAACGCCTCCTCAACAGCAGGACTACAGTGCATCCATGAGTGGTGGTATGGGTCCCTTTGGACAGATTGGGACGCAGCATCAGCAGCACCAATCACAAGGTAGCCACTTGAGCGGCTTTGGAGGTAGTGAATACTATGGTGACAATCAACGTGTCAGTACACTGTTCCGGCTTGTTGTATCTTGTGTTCTGACTATAAGTGCAGCAAGGTTTTTATGACTCCTATGCGCAATCTCCAGGGTTTGGCGGCAATCGTAATGTCCTAGGTCATGATGATGTCAAGGGTCTTCCTACCTCACAACACCAACACCAACATTCACAACCCCCCTCATCGGTTATCCCTCCCTCTACATCTCAGTCGTCGCAACCTGCTACCGCAAGCACACAGCAACCCTACGCTCCACCGATGCCCTACTTTTATCCGTATCCTCAAAACCAGTATTATGGCAGTCCCTACAACCAAGGTTACCCTACACCCTTTGTTAAGTACCCTGCTCCTACTCCGCCAGCAATGTTCCAGCACCAACATCAGCCCGCAAAACAGAGTGACGGGTTGAGTATGGGTGCGGGTGTGCAGCGCGGATTTGGCGGGTATACCGATGATATTGGGTACCACCAGCCCCCGCAGCAGCAGACGCAAAACAACCACCATACATCCAGTGAGAGGCAATTGTACGGACATGGACAGGGGTTTTTGGGTCGGGGAGTAGCTGCACAGAGCGGGTCGCCTGAGGCATCTTACCGCAAAGATTCAGGGCAAGGGGTTGGTGTGCAACAGCAACCTGCAGGCCGCGGCGTGCGGGGACAGTACCCGCAGGTGCAGGCTAATTCAGAAGGCAACTTCTACCCATACCAGCCAGGTCGCCAATACTGGCAGTAGGTGAATGCGTAAAGGGTGCTTTCTGCCTAGTCTCTATTTTTGTACGTATGTGTTATTGATACTGACCAGTGTCCATATACGCGTTCTGTTCGTGTTCACGCTCATACTGTTTCTTCTTTTTTCTCTTGATGTCACGTTTCTATAGTCTGCATTATGTGTTGCATTGCAGTACCGTTCTAGCACCACTTTCTCATATTGTGAATAAGACTGGGAGAGCTCATCGATATCGAGAAGCTCTCCGAGTGATGCGCTACTATGACGTTTTGAGTAAACGACTGCGCTTACAGCTACCTTCAAATCGATAGACCAGAATCCATTTTTGTTCATTCACCGCTTTTGTTTAGTTGTGGAGCCGGCCAAACAACAGGGTCCCGCCTATTACGATACTTTGTCGGTGAGATACCCCAGAATGGCCTTGAACTGCGCAACGTCTATGATATGGTATGCGGTTCGTTTGATGCTGTGTCTGACACCCCTCTGAGCTCACTGCTGGTAATACCAGTACAACTATCTATCACCAACTCATCATGGTATGTTCAACATTGTCTCTGTTACTTCGGATCATGCCAGCATGAGCTCAACATTAGTACCTGCATGCTCCACTCAGGGCTAGCAACCTGGTCATTAGTGTGACACCTTTCTCGTCTTCTCAAATGTTTTACTTGATGATGTCAGGATGATCTGACCGATACTGTTCCCCAATCTCCAATGGCCAACCTATATAAGACCTGTCCATCGAGCGAGTGCAAGAATCATCTCAATCATACTGATATGTGATAGTGCGGTGGCTCATATTAGTGACTCGTGCTATGGCCTTGGGTTTCATTTGGGCAGACATAGTGACCCATTGTTGCTTTATGGCTGCTGGAATGTGGCGGCGATTTCCAACCATAGTGAGAATGGCGTCCGAACGGCGAAGACTGTTGAATGAGAAAGCTGCGCAGTTCAGTGCCATTCTGGGGTATCTCACCGACAAAGTATCGTAATAGGCGGGACCCTGTTGTTTGGCCGGCTCCACAACTAAACAAAAGCGGTGAATGAACAAAAATGGATTCTGGTCTATCGATTTGAAGGTAGCTGTATGCGACGAAGCTTTGCTATGTGTGGTGCTTTGTCAAAAAAAAAGGTTCATGTGAAAAGTAACTGTGAGCTTTCCGCTGGTTGCTCCAAGGTTTCCTGCAGGGAGGGAACCCCTTGCAGGAACCGCCAAAGGATGACAGTCATTGCCGGTGTCGGCGGTAAGTGCATCATGTCCGAAAACGCTCAAATGATCAGCAAGTCCAAGTCTTGGCTTTGGCGCATTTTTCTCACATACGAGGATCCTTTACTACAGCAATCCACTCAAACCGGCATGAAATAACATCCAGAAGGCTCGCGAAATATTCAAGGAAATGGGTAGGGGGATGCGGAAAAATGGAAGGGCTTCGGAAAAGTTGCAGCATTTGCCGGGCGGCGTCACTAGTCACTAGTCACTGTTCGCCACATATAGAATGTGTAATTGAAGGTGTTCTTTGACCAATCTCTCGCCTTGACCAATACCGAGATTCCGAGAAAGAATGATATAGTTACTAAACCCGATCGCTGCAGACTTTGTTGTCGGCGGTGTTCTTGCGCGACCTAAGGTAGTGGATTGGCATTTGCTGCATTCTCCACAGCAATTGATTTGTTTGTACGGAGGGAACTGCAGTCAGAATGAGTGTGCTATTATGTTTTAATAAACACGTGAGCAAGAAAGAAATTCATACCATTTCAAAACGTTCAAAGCAGTCCGAGCCAAGACCAATCCCCAAACAAGTGCGAAGAATCTTTCAGCCAACTCTCTATAAACGTACTCTCTCCATGTTCTCGACTCTTCTCCTCCAGCCACGTGATCTTTTCGGTAGTGCCCGCTCCGTGTTCCTCACAGAGTTGCTTCAGGATGATGCTCCGACTCAATCCGGGATATCCGTTCATGACTTTGAGTATGTACTCTCCCATAGCCTCAACACCGGTGTCACTAGTAACCTGCGTCATGACCCAACCGCGGTTGATCCGGAAGATCATTTTAGCTCCTGGATCATCAATCACAAAGCGAACTGCTTCACCGCTCGCAGTGAAGAGGAAGTAATCGACATTTCGGTCGGCTTCAAGCATCTCGGCTTGACGCTCCGCGGCAGGGGTGCGTTTACCCTTACAGGGATTTACGCCAATGTCTCTGAGGCTTATGAGCTGCCGACCTTCCTTGTCAAAGTTGCGAAGCATTTCGGTGGTGGGATCGCCGAATGCCCAAAGGGAGTCTCCCTTGGTTCCGCTTAGACCCTTCGACACTGGCTTCTTGCCACAAGCCCGTTTGTGAAGAGACCAGTCTTCTTTCTGGCAGGATCTAGTGGATGCAACATCATGAAGGAGTTTTGAAGACGAAATTAAAGGACTTCTACTCACTGAGAACAATAATGTTTCTCGAAGTTGAGTTTCGCTTTGCAAACACTGCACACCATGAAGCGAACACCTTGTCCGATTTCTTCTGGAGTCTTCGTGCAGTTTTCACAGCGGACAAGAGGTTTATCCCTGAAAGTCGTTTTGGCCTGTGCTAAAGCTCGAGCGACATATCCCTTTGTATTCTCCATGAGGTGCAGGACCCCCTTCATCCCCTCGCTACGATTGGTGATGTCACTTACGACTGAAAACACTGAGGACAGAACAAAGTGTTCTGTTCATGGAATGTTAGACTCGCATGATGTTAGATGAGCGGGAAACACTCGCCGATAAACTTATTCCTATTGATAGTCGCGACTTCGAACAGAAGCTTTGTGCTTTGGGATACTTGTCTTTGAGGTGGAACATCGGCGGCCGGGGTCTGTTCCCACCATGGATTTGGCAGGTTCGAGGCCTGTTCCCACCATGAGTTTGGTAGAAATGCTGGTTGAAGGGATGACTCGGATGACTCCAAGACACGAGCGAGAAAGTCGACGAAGCCCTTCCCGCCCTGCGTCAGAAGGTTCGAAACTGTGACCTCCGGGCAAAGAGCACGACAATCTTGCCCCCACAACGTGGGTGCTTCACAAGCCCCCTTCAGGCCTTCATTGATATGTCTCTTCTTCTCCTTGACATTCAACAACAACCAGATGGTGTCAAAGTGACCTTTTTCGAACAGGTCATGCAGGATTTTGGCTACGTTATTTTGGACCCTGCGAAGATCCTGGTGGAAGAACTCCATAGTGTCAGGAGTAAAGCCAGAATCGTCTAAGAAACGAGACATCTCCTTGAGGACGTCTGCTGCGGTTGAAGATGCGATCGCCGCTTCCCACTCCTTATCCCACTTGAGCGCATCTTGCTTAACATCAGTGATGTTGAATTTCTTGGACAAGAGTGGAGGAAGATATTGATATTTAGGTGTCTTTACAACATCGTCGTCCTTGATTGCCGATGCCATCGCTAGATGATGCACGACTTGTTTACCGCTGGGAGGGTATGGAAGATCAGGGATATCGACGAGATGCGTTTTATAGCTAACGCCCCATGATGATAATCGGATGCCATCATATCGATAGTTAAGTGAATAATAGTTCCATGATCAATGATGAATCATGATAGTCTATAAAGAGACAAGCCATGATCTTCCAGACGTAAAACCCGCGCTCTGTATGATGTAAAGAACTTACTTATCACCACCGCGAGGCTCCATGCGGTCTCATGACTCACTTCGAACTTTCCCCAGAATGTTGATACAGCGGCCTTGTCACAACACAAACCGGGCATCGAGTCTGAATTCTACATGTGCGTAATATCACAGCATATATTCATTCCTGATTTGGGACTCCGTACTGAAAGCGAGCAAGTCACACCTGCTAATTAAAAAGAAAGGGATTCTTGCACTCACGGTGACAATACATGCATGAACCCAGAATAGGTAAAGCAGAAAAACGTCAACACAGAATTCGATCAACATATTAACGACACCGTGACATGGTCATTTAATCGGTAGTGGTGGTTTCCTGGGGCAATGATAATGCTACAGGTTGGCTTTGAACGTCCTTGATTCTGAGTGACTTGAATCTCGCTCTTTTTGTTACGGAGTGGGGCAACATATCAAGTCTACAAGATACATGAGCACCCGTGGGGGTATAGTCAAGCGAATATAATACCCTTTTATCCTCGACGGCCGCAATATCCACAACAGGGGTCGGTGGGAAGAACGTTGCCTAGGGTGCTGCTGAAATGGTGTTGCATCGTGGTCGATGGAAGGAGAGCGTTGAAGGAACGAGAAGCGATTAATGGCTGCACGTGGACGTGACCTCAAGAAGGCGAGAGTACTACTGCCACGACGTGCAGAGCGCTGGATATGGATATGGCGTGTTGCGGAGTACTGAGAGCATGAGGTTAGCATAAAAGCCAACTGATACGATAACGACCCACATGAACGCACCCCTGCGTGCAGTCAAAAAACATGTACATCCTCGAGCTGTCTCATAGTATCAGCCTGGAATGTCAGGTTAAGAGCATCGAAGATGTTGAAAAACGCGTTACATACCTTCAAAACCGGCTTGTCAGCTACGTCCTATACGAGTTGGAGATTGATATGCTCTATCATTAAATAGTCATGAGATGGTGCACGCTTTCGATTCATCTTTTGGTAGCTAAGAAAGAACACCATCAGTATAGAGACTGGGCGACGTATTTAGATTTACATTAGACAATAGGTCATCAAGATCAATTTCTCTTAGTATGATATGGACGTCCCACAAGTGCGCATTGTGGTCATTGCAACCCGCTACTAGCAGCTTTCCATCAGCGGAAAGAGTTACACAATGCACGCCAGCTTCGTGGCTAAGGGGTTCACAGGTAGATGTGTCGAGACTCCACAAATGCACTGTTCGATCGAGCTCTTGCTAGGAACAAGCTAGCAGAAGGTCATTGTAAGACAAGGAGATGGGTGATTAGTAGTGCGAGGAATACAAAAAAAATTGTGCATGCGTTGGCGCGGACTTGGCATCACGTGCTACGCTCACTCCTAAACTAAATCTGGCTCTATGTCCTTGGACTCCCAGAGCTTGTTCTCGCTGCAAGTTACTTTATAAATATTTTATATTTGAAAAACTAAGAACTTGCACGCGAGACTACCAACAAACAGAAATAAACGACGACACGCAACATCAGACTAGAGTGATCTTTTTGGGGAATAAACCCTGCAAGGGTTTAGTCGACCGAAACACGCCTTTTTCGACCCTAAAGAATCTAGAAGGGGCAATAGTGAGCAGAGATGGGCGGGTGGGCCCACAATGCTTACATCAGGACTGTGCGTCGAGTCAAAACAGAAGAGTCCCAGGGGAATTCCCACGAAAACTCTAAACTTCGGAAACTTCTGAATGCCTCCACACCATGCTACTGTTGGCACTGCCACGTGATGCAGAGGGAGGTGGTAAGGGAGGAGGGTGCCTGCGATTCACCAGACATCGCAGCCAGGGAAATAACCAACCCCAAACCAATTGCAGAATGGACAAACGACAAAGATGCAGTGGTATTTGGATGGTGGTGGGATGGGAGGGATAGGGAGAGTCGTCCTTGACTCCGAATTCAACTGAAGAGGGACCCCATCCCACAATGTGGGTGAGGCAACCTGTGAAAGCAGGTAAAAACCCCTCAGAGGCAGAAGCACCTTCTGTCTGACGATAAACTGCAATGGCATCTCCCACTCCAAGAGAAGAGCAGGTGGCTAGCTCAGTGGCAAGCAGACGATCAAACATCCAGGTGTCAGGGGAAAAGGAATCGTGGTAACAATCCACATAAAGAGAGGCAGCAAGAGGAGTCACCTGTGTGGCTAAGGAGGGAGTGGGGGTATGTGAGGAGGAATCAACAGACCAACGAGTGACAGGAGGATTATCGACGGATAGAATGTACATTTGGCAGACTACAGAAAACGTAATAGCAAAAACGACCCATCCTTATAAACATTAAACTCAAATGCCACATGGAATGCATCCACATAAAATTGCACTAAACAGACCGGCTAAAATAACCCCAAAACCAACGCTGAGTCCCAAAACCAGCCACCCACAGTCCGACCGCCCATAGAACTAAAGCCTAGGCTGAAGGCCTATGAAAAACCCTAGATACCAATAGACAGCATAAGACACATGTTGCACATAGTAGGATAAATGCATTATGTTACCCAATAACAGCCAGCCTAGTGGAACTCACTCTAGGACATGAGGCAACCAGGGACGTAAAATTGGGCGGAAGAATAGCATCAGTCTGGTTGCCCGTTGGTGTCCAAAAGAGTAAACAAAATTAACAGGGTGAGGTGGGAGGGTAAGATTTTGTTTTTGGTGAAGGGCTAAGTTTCCTGAGACGAAGATTGTTGAAATTTCGAATGCGAAGGCGCTAACACCAGGATGATGGTAGCGAGAAGGAAGGTTCGAAATCAACAAGCTTATTCGGTCCCTACATAGACTCAATTCTATGCACGTGTTCGTGCCTCTCACTTACGTAGAATGTCATCTATGTCCTTGGACTCCCAGAGCTTGTTCTTGCTGCAAGTTACTTTATAAATATTTTATATTTGAAAAACTAAGAACTTGCACGTGAGACTACCAACAAACAGAAATAAACGACGACACGCAACATCAGACTAGAGTGATCTTTTTGGGGAATAAACCCTGCAAGGGTTTAGTCGACCGAAACACGCCTTTTTCGACCCTAAAGAATCTAGAAGGGGCAATAGTGAGCAGAGATTCCCGAAAATAAGGAGCGCAACGACGCAGCTAGCACGCGCTTGCCCCCAAACCTAAGGAGAGAAGTGCCGACTCACGAAAGAAATCACCGCACGCGAGGCATAGTATAACGAGTGAATGGTTCAAGAATGGGAGTATCTTGCAGATAGGGAGCCAGCACCACAGCGTGCTGGCGCAGATACAGCGTGAAAGAGTCTCCACTCCATCGTCCCATGGTCTTGACCGTGTCGAAAGGCACACCACGAAGCAGATACTCTAAGGTACCGCCGATACGTAAACCATGACCTTTTAACGCCTCCAACCCTATGCGATTGGACGCACGTTCAAGACAATGAAGAAATTCCGACCGAGTCAGAGGCCGTAGACCACCGCTGTGTCTCCAGCTGAAGAGTGCAGATGACGGCGAGGGAGAGTTAATGCTAAGATGGTGCGCGAGGGCATTCACTGGGTCCAAGACCCCGGATTGAGCTGCAAAGTAAATCTCCTCCCCAGCGGAGCACGCTTTTGTGCGTGGGAGGGCAAGCACTGTGACGTCGAGGCTATGACGATCGCGCACAGGACGCACGTCAGACACTTTGACGTGCAGGGAAGGATCGAAGGCCTGAAGCGAGCGAACCGTGAGCTCACCGAGTCGAGCCAGAGAAAAGAACCCCACGACCAAGCAGGCGTAGAACGCACTGTCGAGAGGCGAGGAGCTGTCAAGGGTGGAATGAATGCGGGCGAGGATGCTGCAAGTGAAAGGATGACGCTTGGGACGCTTGGAAGAAGGTGGCGCGAGACGGGCGCAGCCTGTCAAAGCCAGAGAAGTCTGTGCCTGATCAATCAACCAATCAAGACCGTGGAGAAGATGCCACGCTCGTACTCCATAAAAGTAGTTCTCTAGAGTCTTCCCGGAATACGTTCCAGCACAATTAGCGATGAAGGCGAGCAGAAGAACAGAGGAAGCAGGACCACGTTGGTCCTCAGATATGCTCCGCGCGTCACAAAACACATGGAAGGCTAGCAGACCGGACCCATAAGTCTCCTGTGTCCCTACCGCGAGAGAATGTCCAATGACGGAGAGGATACGATTGAGGTCATCCTCAGATACCGGGATGACGGCACCCGTCCGATCACGACGTGACCGGCTGTGCAAAGGAACCCAAAGCCGAAGTCGATCCTTGGCCAAACAATGAGGCCGAAGCCTGGAGGCTAGTGGTGTCAGAGCGGGAGCATAAGGCCGTGGTTGTGCATTGGTGGTCCCGGTTGCAATGATGGGAGGAGGGAGAGTGAAACGTGATCCCTCATGCCGTCCAGTGCGCACGGAACTCCCACAAGTCGTCTCCAAAGGATCGTTCCGCTGACCCGTCAACAGAGTCATCAGAGTCTGCGTGCCGCTCACGGCATTGGGCAGAGGGATAGGAGCAGTCGTTAACAGGCGGGTGGACACTGTCAACGAGGAAGGGAAGTAGGGCGGCAGGCAACGTGATGGGAGGGAGCAAGAGAGAGGCTGAGGGAAAATTCCCTCGCGAGGGTCCGTCGGCGGGGTTGTCCTTGCTGGCAACGTAAGCGACATGGAAGGAAGTGGAGGACCCGAGTGGAGCGAGGACATCGTGGATCCTCCTGAAGACACCGTTGGTCGCCCAATTTCTGCTCCTGCCATTCCGCCAACCCTCAACCACTCCGAGATTGTCGCAGTGGACTCTAAAATGCCGGCCCCCTGCAGGAACTCCGAGGCGAAGGACACAGAGGACGAGGAGCTCGAAGCCAACGGCTTCGGCCCATCCAATATCTCTTTTTCCATTGAGTGTTTGCCAGCCTGGTAACAGCGTCCAGGCTCGCCAAAGCCCATGCACAACAATAGCGATTCCGACACCAGAGCTGGCATCGGAATAGGCGTGGGCGTCGACGATGTCGAAGGACAATGGGATGTCACGGAACAAAGAAGGTCTGGAGAGCTGCGTGCGCCACCAGGTGAGGTCATCGGCGAGATGCCGGACGGCGTGATGTGGCATGAAAGGATGCGTGGCGCAGATGCGAAGCATGCTTTCAAGGGACGTGAGATAGGCACGTCCAACAGGAACAACAAGGCAGGCGTGAAGAAGTTTGCCGTATAGTTGCTGAACGTCGAGAAGGGTGTGCGTGCCGCGCGACGACCAAAGTGTGATGGCCGCAAGGTATTTAGTCTTCTTGGAATCCGCGAGACTGACTTGGAGCAACGCAAGGTTCCAAACCAGTCCAATGAAGAGGACCACAAAGGCAAAGGCTGTATCCTTGGAGAGTTCCCAAGGGATACCGAGTGGAGTGGAGGCGTAGTCAATGTCCGCAAAACAGGAGGAGAAGAAAGCGTCTGCCGCTGAGCGAGCTGAGCGCAAGGAGAAATCACACACAGGGAAAAGGCAATCTTCACAAAAGACTTCAGCTGACCCATCTCCAAGTGACCTCCCCTCAAACCACAAGCGCCCTCCGGTCTGTTGAGAGGACAAAGTCCCATGCGTGCGTCGTCGATACGTATTGTAGTCGTATAAAGTCGTGCGGGGAACGCGAAAGAACAAATGGTCATCCACCCATTTGGTGAGAGGACCCAGACCTGCGGCGCGTAAAAGATCAGCGCCAGCATCAGCGACATGGCCATAGGCACCCGCTGAAGGTCCCATGCCGAACGACGTACAAGTGTCAACGAAAAAGACATCGTCATCCCCACGGACAACAGACGCAGGCCACTGTGAAGGATGTAAAGGTACGGTACGATAAGCCTCGGCCACATCTCGAGTAGCAGCCTGCGAGCCAGGAGGCAGATTCCGTACAATAGCGCAAACGGTGTCAAAGGTACCCCACGTACAGGGGAAGTCGTCCGAATCAACGTAGGAATTGATGGAAGGCTGGGGATGTTGAGGAGAAGGTGTGAAAGGGAAAGAGAAATTCTGAATGACCCTGAATTTCCCAGGTTTACCCGGCTTCGGAATAATAGAAACCGGAGAGGTCTGGAATTTGCCAAGAAGAGAAGATAACTCAGAAAGTGTGAAAGGCCCGACGTAACGACCAGTGTCGAGTTCCCGTCGTAGAATGATGTCAAAAGCGGAGCGATAGACGGAAAGGGAAGGGTGGTTGGAGGGAACTTGTGAGATGTGAATGTTTGGCAAGTGTAGATCAAAACCATCGCGAAAACCGGCGGGAATCTTACTGTAGCGCTCGAGAAGCCCATGCTGACGTAACAGGGCTTCCCAGATCCGGCTATTATAGGGGCAAATCGGGAGAAGATGTCTGCGCTCGAGGACAACGTTGAGCGCCGTGTGAGGAGGAGAGACACCCCGAACACAAGTGACGTTCGTCGTGATACCGGTTGGAACAACCTTTTCCCCGTTGCCAGTCGACGCACAACGGTTTGTCGGACTCGCAGAGCAAGAGCTGCTTCTTGACCCGCTTGGCAACTGTTTTGTGGGAGGAGTCCCAGAGACGAGCGGACGAACACTCGACGAAAGGGTGGGGGTTTCTCCCAAGGCAGACGGCGCACACAGCGGGAGAGCGAAGACTGTGCGCACCGTGGGAAAAACCCGACAAAGGGCTAGCAGGCTTGGTAGAGCCGGAAGCAGGAGTGCGCGTGGCAGGAGAGGCCGACTGCATGCGATCTGCAGCGGAGTAACGACGGTCCGAACTGCCGTTGCCCTGGTGCTGACGATTGTGTCTCCCGCGGCTAGACTGAGAGTCGTCGTGCGACGACCGCGAGGATAAACTTTGTAGCCGCTGAGAACCGCCCCACAACAGGTAACGCAACATGAGGGTGGATCAATCACACGGAGGTTCCGAACGGGAAAGCATAAACGCATAGACGCAAGGCAAAACGCATAACATAACGCCCAGTACATAGATGACAACGCAGTAGACATAAAATTCAAATTTTGTATTAACGCAAGTGATAACGCAAAACCGCAGATTAGTACATGGGTGGAACTCGGAAGAAGACAGATGACTGACCTTGAGATCGAAGTCATGGTCAACACGCACGCGCTCTGCATGATATATGCGATCAAAGCACCGAGAAAGCTCAGCCTCATCTAGGATGGAAATGTCCCAGGCCCCGGCTGGTTGAGAAATGGCTTGATGCCACGCCCTGCGCTGTTCCTCTTGATACGCGAGAAGGGCGCGCTGCTCGAACTGATTGTCCGAAGTCCAGTAGTCGTGCAGCATAAGCACCGCGAAAAATTTTGCTAACATACGAACCCGGGAGGGTACCCAGCCTCGCTGTTCAAGCGAGACGATGAAGCGAGGAACGGCCCTAGAAAAGTCCAGGGGATTAAGCAGACGGTCTGCAATAACGCCTGTGGCAGGACGAGCAGCACTGGCTACAGTCCATACGGTGGAGCCGTCCGCAGCAGCAGTGGGTAACACGGTGTCATCGTCGAAGGTGTGAAAGGCCAAATGAGCGTCTGAAAGACCCTTGTTTGTCCAGTAGTAGAGTTCCACGAACTTGGCTTTGTCGAGCTTTCCCAATGCATAGTCAGCGACAAGGATTGATTCGGCTGCGCGAGTGGGGCGAGGACGGATGGGAATGGGTATATGGTGGATGCGATTCTTCTTACGCTCTTCTTCGGCGAAGAGGGCGTCTTGCACTTTTTGGGCTTCGAGACTTTGAGCTTCCTCTTCCGCAAGGAGACGCTGTTGTTCAGCGACCTCTTGGGCATCGGAGGCGACCTGAAGCTGCCATTTTTCAGTGAGAGTCGCGTTGGTTGCCAGCCAGATGGTGCGAAGCATGGCAGCCGCTTGGGCGTCATCCATGACAGGACTCAAAAGGGGTGTGCGACTTGGTTGAAACTCGATCGAAGTGAAATCTGGGCATTGAGCCATCGTAGGGTCTACAAGTATACGCGCCATGACAGGTGCAAGAAAGGCGAGGAAACGACGAGTATTTTTATGTTAAGATTTTGTTTTTGGTGAAGGGCTAAGTTTCCTGAGACGAAGATTGTTGAAATTTCGAATGCGAAGGCGCTAACACCAGGATGATGGTAGCGAGAAGGAAGGTTCGAAATCAACAAGCTTATTCGGTCCCTACATAGACTCAATTCTATGCACGTGTTCGTGCCTCTCACTTACGTAGAATGTCAACTTTGCCCCTCGCACGTTCTGATATGCCCCTAGCCTGAAGCCACCCTGAATGCCGCCTTTGAAAACTGTCTCCCGGCCATCTGACACCGCAGCCAAGTCTCATGCACATGCCTTAAGTGGCGGCGCCTGCGGCCTCATGATCACTAGGTTTGCAACATTCCTGACATCGCGTTACGCCTGAGCCCTAATTTGAAAGCCTAACTTAAAACTTGTTATGGCATGGCCTTTGACTTTGATTACGGTGCATGGGACGACGACGACTTCGTCCATTGGTGTATGTTCACATGACCACTACAAAATCTAGTACTAATATTTGAGCCTCAGTGGTTTACTGATGCCACTAGTACTTAGTAGCGCTTATAGTGCTCGTTGAAGATTTACTAACCAGCGTTTCTACATACTACTTGCGCATCCCGCGCGCGTGTTCGCATATATTTGGTAAGTAGCATGTGAAAAGTCACGGCACAAGTGAAAATAAATATCCATTTTTGTATTAAGCAATGTGCCATGTCTCCGCGACAGCCCTGCCTGCTCTAGGATCTGTATACATTGGCCACCGTGGCATCGGATTCACTGCCTTCAAATTCTCTACGTCAGGGCTTCGAGATATTTATCTATGAGACGCACTCTCATGAGGATACGCATGCTGACCACTGAATTTTCATCTTAGGAGCTCTGAGGCTGCTGCAGTCATGTCCGACGCAATATTGCAAAACTCATTCTACTTTAGCAATGTTTCCAACTCCATTCTATACGGTAATCACTCTGTCTGACCATGGAGATGTTGTTATTCCTGACTTGATAGTCTACAGGTGTGGTCTTGATGCTGTATTTCAACACCATGCAAGCATATTTCGACAAACAATTAGAACGCAGGCCCTCCGACAAGTTCTACATGGTCTTCAGTACTATATTAGTCTTCCTTATCACGATCTTCGTGACCACACGATTAGTTTCGGGACAGGAGATGTGGATTAATCATCCAGGCTATCCTGGTGGAGCGTCCGCATACTTTAATGCTAACATGTCAGCGTGGTATCTGACGATGAGTGCGGTTGCGTCCACCCTGCTGCAGTTGATGACTGATGGTCTACTCGTGAGTGTACTCTCTAGTTCGTCCCGGAAAGAGTGCACTGATACTAGTAAATCAGATTCTGCGATGTTTCACGGTCTGGCGCCGAAGTTACAGCGTGCTTTTCGTCCCCTGTTGCCTCTGGTTATCGTCTCTCGGTTCGTTAGTCCTCTTCTTCTCTTGCAGCTACTCAGTCAATCAACAGTTTTAGGGATTTTAAACCTCATCACTAGTGCTTCCCCGCAACACAATTTCTATGAGGGGCTGAAAGCACATGTTGGATTGGTGTATATCTGCTTGACCATTGGCCTCAACGTCCTTGTTACCTGTCTCATCTGTGGCCGCATAATATTTTGTGCAAGGCGCATGCAGCATCATTTTGGTCACGAAGCTTCGAGGGATTACTTCACTATAGTGGCCATTGTTGTCGAGTCTGCGGTACCATTCACATTATTTGGGATCGCATTTCTTGTGTCATTCGGCCTTGTCAGCTATTCCTCAATTATCTTCCTCTCATTATACGGAATGTTTACTGTGAGTGGTGACGGCTTCCATGTCCAAAGTTCTGTTGCTAATTCGTTTTTAGTGTATTTCCCCTCAAATGCTGATTCTTCGCGTTGTGAGGCGAAGGGCGTGGACTGCCCAGGTAGCACAGTCAACGGCTCTGGCTTTCGCTTCTCAGTCGACTACAGCCCCTCCTACCACATCCACTAGTAGCTCAATGGTTTGATTCCAAGAATTTTTTGTGCTGAAGTCCTGCAAGGCAGTCCATGAGGATAGGGACCATCGTTTATTCTTATCTTCGCCAAATAAGATTGCGCCCAAACTGTGCCAACGGGAATCTTCGACCTCAAAAGATGAGAGAACCTATAATATATTATAGAGAAGACGGACATTATTACTGAGGGAAAAAAAGACTCGTTGCCTGAGGCCCTCACTGCCGCTCGGTGCTGATCAGCCCCCTAGCTCGATCAAATATTGACCAGATCCACGGGACAGCGATGAGGATACATGTGGACAAGGAATCGTTCTGATGCTCGCGGATACTTCTTGTTGTGACCCCCTGGATCAGTATTATTTATACGGACCTCGACACATAAATCTTGATGGTGATGCATAATTATACACATATTATGCGCCTCCTTGCGGTAGCATGCCTGATGATCTTACGCGACATCAATCGGCCAAACAGGTAGGCCGGCCGGCGGCAGGGCCTCAGATCTGCAGAGGCGAGCACAATTGGACACGATCAGCGCTTAAATGTTCAGATTGGTGGTTGCCAGAAGTGTTCGATCTCCAGGGGTAAGCACGGAGAAACGGGTCCCATACGACCACGTGAATCAACGGGTCAGGCAGCACTGCGATAGGATCCTCCGGTGGAGTGTGAATCTCACACGAAACCTGTAATGCCTAACAGGATTGACAGTCCGGATCTGCTTGGTTGGTGATCATCAACTGGACAATGGATTCAATTTATAATAAATGTCCTGTGTGAAATGTTATGTTGTAATACACATTATTCAGTGCAGCGAGCACGGTATGCGAAATATGAGTGATGCACCTAGAAAAATATGCCTTGGAGCTTGAAGCTGGTCATGGAGGTCCAGTACTCAGTCACGATGGTTCGAAAACGTAGCTACTACATACAACGTAATGAATTAATTAATTATAGGCCATATATAGAGCAACTTCGGCCGGCCGGGGTCTCGGCCCTCGCGGGGTCAGGAGGTATTCCGAATCCGAGTAACCAAGTAGTGTAAGTAACCAAGACAGGTGAGAGCGCTCTTTTTTATTGTTCTGAGTTCATATCTCTGTTGCTGGTTTTTTTAACTGATTTTCTGCTCGCAGGAGAGCCTGTGCAAACCTAGAACTGCTGGTGACTTTGAAGTCGCTATAAAACGTTGGTGGAGTGACACTCCTTCAAGCTGTAATGACATCCGGGAACATGACGAGACTACGCCCACCAAATTTAACGATCCAGTCAAGATCACACTCATTCGAGTCCGAGTCGAACGCATTTCTCGATACGTCTTCTGAATCAATATCAGAATCTCCGCTTGCATCGGATGATGAGCTCTTGCAACTATCTTCACCTTCTTCCTCGTCCTCGAGCCCCATAGCCTTAAACATTCCTGATGCAGAAGAGTTATCACGAGACTTGGCGGCACTTGCTCAGCTACGCCAATCTGTACAGAAAAATCTTCGTCTTCGACCAATCCGTTCGTTTAGCAGATTACCAAAGACTGCTGTTCCAAGCGTTGCCGCTATTCCATGGCGCCAAGATCAACACCACCGCCAGCGGCAAGTTGACTCGGATTCTTCTTCTCCAAAAAGTGCAAGCAGCACGTATCTTACCCCCGTTGACATCCACTTCCCCAGTCCTCCTGCCTCATCTCCCCCCGAACCTCCAAGCTGTGCCCGGAAGCCTCAGCAACGCTCCGTGTCTATGCCATCACCCCGCGTTCCCACTTCTGCTATGGATCCTACTGAATTACTTATTCGCCTCGCCTCTCCCACTCGTCCACTCCTCATCGACACCCGCACTCACGTTGCCTATGCCGCGACTCACCTTTTAGGAAGTATTAATATCGCCATGCCGTCCCTAATTCTTAAGCGCTCAAAACGCACATTACCGACTTTCGCATCGCTTCGCCAGTTCATCACCAATGATGAGGGAAAAGAAGTTTTCGATTCCTGGGACATTGACGGGGATGTCGTCATTGTTCATGGAGAAGAGACTGATGAACGGGAGAGAGACAATCCGGGCGTCATTGCATGGGCCCTGCTTTCAGTTCTTGCACGGTTCCTGAACCCTGACAAGGTATGGTATCTTCGCGGAGGAATTGTAGGTGCTCAACTTCATGCACGACTCCGAAAGTACATCATCAATGCTCCCCATTCTCCTCCTTCTCCCTCCCAAGCCTCTTTGCAACTGCCAAACCCACCCAAGAGTGCAAAGGGAAGGGCATTCCTTCAACTCGACACCCACAGCGCTGCTGGGCTCAGTAGCAGTGTGCAGATCGAGCAGGAGGATCAAGACCATGGGGGCGAAATGGAAAGACCAGGACACTCACCATTACCAATTATGCCTGGGCTCTCACTCAGTCTTGATAGCCCTATAGATTCTGACCCTCCGCCCTCTAAACTTGCCTTTCGCCGTCCACCTCCCCCACGGAGATCAAATACTCTTAACGTTGACAGTGTCAAGACAAACGGAATCAGTGATGCAGCGAATGACAGTGCGGTGTGCGGGCAGACTCTAGCGAAACCCATCAAACATGCTGTGACAACTCTCCCGCGGCTTCATATTCACACAGCTCCAGCGCGCAGCTCAACACTCCCTATTACACCTTCGCAACAAGTTGTGTTCCTTCACCCGCCACCCGCATCCCCGTCGCATCTCACGCTTCTTCATTCCAATCACACACCTCCAGCGAGCGCATTTAACTCGAGCTTCAATTTCAATCTCACCAATGGTGGTTGCCTTGGGAACGCGGGTCCATATTCACAAATGCCCATGACACCATCTACTGCCAAGCCGACACCCACAACATCCACACCCAGTGGCACTTCCTCCGATGCTGAAAACGAGCGCGAAGAGTTTGTCATCTCTACGATCCTCCCTAACTTCCTCTTCCTCGGCCCTGAACTCATTTCACCTTCACATGTCTCCGAATTACAATCCCTAGGTGTGAAGCGAATCATTAACATTGCGGCTGAATGCACAGACGATCGCGGGCTAATGCTTCGGGAACGGTTCGAGCGGTATGTGCATATTCCGATGAGGGATTGTGTCGAGGAGGAAGGAGTACGCAAGGGGCTGAGTGAGGCCTGTGATGTGCTTGGTAAGTACTTCGCTTTTGTCACAATTCGATGCTTCTATCGGTGGAGAATTGGTTTTCGATTCAAAGCTTTTCTTGTTTCCATCATACGTTCCTCGATGTACATGGACTAATTCCTGGCGCAGACGAGGCCGCTCTCTACAACGCACCCACATATGTGCACTGTAAAGCCGGTAAATCACGTAGTGTCACCGCAGTGATGGCGTACCTTATCCACAGCCACCACTGGCCACTGGCACGCGCATACCAGTTCGTGCTAGAGCGCCGCAAAGGTATCAGCCCGAATATCGGGTTTGTAAGCGAACTCATGGCATTTGAGGAAGCAGAGCTCGGGCGTATGACGAAGCCTAAGCCATCTACTGCAGTGAGTGAAAGTAGTGTTGGGGACGTCGGTGTTGGCACAGGCAGGCGACCAGCGCATGTCAGAGAGAGCTTGCCTCCAATGCCTTCATGGGACCGCGAGGAGGAAGAAACAGCAGAGGAAACGGGCCAAGATATGGAGATAAGGGACCGGGAGGGACGGTATCGACATGCCAGGCGGGCTCCCGTGGATGAGAACACTTTGCAGCCAATGAGACGAGTGAGCAAGGCAGGTCTCGAGAGTGCTGGATCGATACATGGCGATGATAGGGACGAAACGTGATGCCACATGAGAACTAGGTCATACCCTGCTGTTTTGGTGCATTGTCAATGGACCATTCTCTGATCTCTATATATACTCAACGAATTACCTTAAACCCAATGACTTGACTTACTTCAACAATCGACTTTAAAATTGTAACGTCGCTGTTGCCTTCAGTTTGACAACCCAGCCAATTGCGTGAAGCTTTGCGGAAAGCAGTTGCATGGGCAGGCTCAGTGGTACAGGGGTCCGTCATCGAAGAATCATATACATAAGTACAAAAAACCAGCCATCCAACAACCAGCCCATCAGACCCATAATCGACGCTGCACATCAATGAAGTGTAGCGAGTCAGGACGTTATCTAAGAACATGTCAGTAATGACACCAACGTTTCTTGCCAATGCTACACTGGTTAGTTAGAGCCACAGCAAAAGGATGATGATTGTGCATACACAATTGACGCCTTGATCTCAAGACTGATGTCCACTTGCTGAACTATCATTGATAATTTCACCAAGCAGCTGCATTGGGTACACCAACCCGTCTTCATTGACGCCAACAACACCCACGCACAGCACCAATTCAGGAAATGAGCACGAAGGGTATATTGTATTTGACTATTCTTCCCAACTAAACCAAATGTACCAGTCCTAATCCAAGTATTCATGCAGAGTCTAACAAGAGCTTGTTGAATTTGGTAGAACTCACATTAGATACAGCCGCTGGTCATATATTTCCGTACACGACCTCCCCATCGATGACAGTTGCTGTCACTTTGGCACTCAAGATATCCTCGATAGGCACAGTCATGATATCACGGTCCAAAACGACGAAATCAGCTTTCTTCCCGATTGAAAGCGAACCAAGAATATCCTCAGAGAAAGACGCGTATGCAGCATCGAGCGTCATGCCTTTGAGCGCTTCAGCGCGCGTGAGGCGCTCGGATGGGTACCTAGAAAAAGAAGGTAGTCAATAACTTTTGAATCAGCACATTTGAAAGTATGCCAGAATCTCACCATCCTCCAGGACCATGAGGCGAGTCGCCTGTTACAGAGAGGCGTGAAACAGCAGCATAGAAACCAAGAAGGGGGTTGATGCCCTCGACAGGGAAGTCAGACCCAAGGGGTAAGACTCTGGTTGGAGACGCGCTGTGGGGCATCAGTACCAACGCAATACAAGGTAAGAAGATAAAGTAACTTACTTGAGTAAAGCTCGATATGCATACGCGCCTTTGATTCTCTTTGGACCCTATAGGCACCCAGTTTGATGTACTCTAGACAGATGAAAAGAGGGAACCTACCAACCGATCCTCGGCATACCACATGTCGCTTGTCCTGTAAGACGAGATATGTCGGTCAGACGGTTGGCAAGGCCTATCGACTGACTCACGCATGGGTCGGTTGCACACTAGGTATCACTGGAATCCTATACCATCTACAACGTGAACGCGAAATAAGAATCGGGCCTCTTACCACCTAACTTTCCAATTCGCTTGATATCATCTAGTGTCAAGATTTGCGCATGCTCAATACGAGGTCGCAAGGCGTCTATGGAAAACGAAGCGTTGGCGAGCATATCATCATAAATGTCGAGTACGACATGATTTGCCCGGTCTCCAATACAGTGGATATTCTGGTGGTAAGGGGTCAAATAGTTGAGCTAGTGCAAGGATGAAAAAAGATCACGAATATCGGGCACTTACAATTTGCCAACCATCGGTCGAAAACTCCTTTACCAGCTTTGCAAGCGCCTCCGGGCGCAACCGCATGATGCCGCTTGTCGATGGATTATCACTATACTAAAACCTTTGATATAAGCACGTTCGTGCTTGAACGGTAACGTGAGTAGGTACTCACGGGCTCAAGCAGTGCAGCGCCGAATGAACCAAGCGCACCTATTTATTGAAGATGAATTTAAGCACCAAGCATCAATTTGAACAGAACCAACCATCTACGAAAAGTTTGACGCTGCGCACTGTCAATCGTCCACCAAATCCGTGCTGAATCAGCCTTGGAATCTGACCTCCCCAGTAATCATCAGAGTTCACACTGCCCATGAGATAAAGCCGGAGCTGCTACGTGTGTCAGTAAATTGCTACGCTCAAGTCAACGAAAAACTGACAGGTAGCTGCTGAGTCTCTGAGAGTCTGGAAAAAAATTAATTCAAATTTTTTTTTTGGAAAGCATGGGCCGCGTACTTCTTGTAGAAGTGTATTTCCTCTGGGACAGAAAATGCGTCGTGCACGCTAGTCAGACCCACCGCAAGTGCGTCACTAGTAGCACGGGTGAAGTACTCCATCGCGCGGGTCTCGCTGAAGGGTTGTGAGGGAATGAGATCCATAGCATTATCAACGAATATTCCTGTGATTTCATATAGGTTTCAGACGAAGAGGTACTACCTCAAGAAAAAGACTCCTGAGGAAGAGAAACAAACCGGTGGGTTTTCCGTGCTCGTCGCGAATAATCAGCCCGCCATCGATATCCTCCTTAGGGAGGGGCGCTATGAGCTGCAGCACACGGTTGGATACCCAGCAGGCGTGACCATCAATACGGGTCAGAGATATCCGTCGACCGCGAAGAAGTGGTTCCCTGTCAAAGTCGTTCTTTGGTGTTGTGAGGGGGATGTGAAGAGAAAGCAAATAAAGATACATACAGCATGAGGATATTGCGCTCCAGGCCATTTATTCTGGTCCCATCCCATGCCCTCTATCCATCGAGTGGGATCGCCCAGAATGTCAGGATGTGCTATAACATAAGCTTTCAAGTGGCTCAAGACATCTTTCATGTCGCATCAGTACATTGATAGACTACAAAAGTCAGTTGAAGCAAACCATCTACAGAGGTACAGTCTTCCAAGTTGAGATTCATCTTAAAACCATAATGCAACACATGAGCATGGGCATCTTCAAGGGTCAAGAGTGAGGACACGAAATTTGATTCAAGTTGGTGATTCGTACCAGTCAGGCCAGGAACTACAATACTGTCAGGTGGGATGTTTATCACTCTCGGAGATGGCTCGAGAAAATTGAATGGCCAAGGTAAGCGAATGACGCTTGCCAGTGGGATCTCTGACCACCATCGATCCCGCCAGCGTAAAGTTATGTCCTCTGTCACAAGCGCAACGCGTGAGTTGGATGCATAAACAAGGCCACGTTGATTCGCGCGTACCTAGATCACCTGTGTCTGAAATGAGGGTATCATGTACGAAGATGCATTGAACATTGGGAAGATCTGAGTCGACTGTGTAGATTGTGCGGTTAGCAGAACAGACCGCATAATCTAAAGAATGGGTCTCAGGTTTGAGCCAAGTGAAGGTCCCTCCTGCAGCTCCCAGCGCAACCGACAGTGCGAGGGGCCACGATCTAGCCCACCAGCTTCGATTCTGAGGTGAATTGGTACTACTACTAGTACTCTGCCCACTGGCGCTCGCCGGCTTGACCAGGGGTGAAGAAGAACCCATGTCGTACGAAAAAAAGCGGGTTGGGATTCATTATACACGTCTAACATATATATACAGTCAATTGTGTACGTCATGCACTTTGCCATCCCTGGGACTTTTTTCACTCCTTTATGGCAACCTAAAGCAACTTCTCAACTGCGCTTATTATTTGCGCTGATCATATTTGAAGATATACTGCAAATTATTGACGACCACCTTTTACTGTGGCAAGCAGCATCTCTACATCGGAAGGTGAACGAATTGCTTGCTTATGTACTTGGAAGTAGTATGACACATAGGTGAAGCGCCGGAATGTACGTTATATTATGGTGTTTAAAGTCTGTGTATATAGGCCGAACTCAAGGAAGCTTGCCATTCAGACTCATCTGCCTGGCCTTGCCTGCGCAGTACGCATCGGCTAGCGCTTGTCATCGAAGTTTGACCCCTCAGCTTTGAGTTCAGCATGGCCTATCTTTTCTAACTTCCCATCGAAATCGCGCTTCCGATATCCTGACACAATACGTTCGAGCAATTCTGAAGTAGACACGCCCGGTGTACGTCGGGTGGGAATAAATTTACCTGAATATGTCAAACTTTTGAAGAAGTAGGGGGAAAAGAAAGGGAACAGACCTAGTGCCTTTACAAATGCGTAGACATCATCATGGCCGCCCGACACGTATGGGAGTTCGTCATGAGCAACGTAGTCGATATTCCACTTATCGATGAAAGCTTGGTCCAGAACCCATGGGCAGTCGGGAATGACCTCATCGACCCAGCGACAGTGTCGCACAGCCTCACAGCTATATCAGTGTGATTGAGTATTCAGTTGTAGAGAACTGGCGCATCATACCGCTCAGCATGTGTCATCACACAGCGTGCTTTATGGGCGATGACGTCCTCATCGGAATTAACACCAACAAGTAAATGTACAGATGGAAAAGACAACTTGGCTTGCCGTAATTGCAGGGCATGACTGGCTCAAAGATCAATATCCTTACACAAAAAGGGAAGGACGAGTATACCCAAAGTGAAAGAGATCATATACTCCTAATACGAATTAGCACAAAGTCTGTCAAAATTGAATTGACACTTACCATCTGCAAAAACTCTAACAGGCCGATTTAGTGGTGGTTGGTTAATCTTGTAAGATCTAGAGGATTGACCCTCGATCGCCTCGCGTATGAAGGCCTGAATATGTTCGGGAGTGAGGGCAGCAGGGTTGAATGTAGATGTTGCTTCAGCGGTAGGCATTGGTTCATCGGGTGCAAGGGCAGTAGGTTTCACAGACGGTAGCACATCATCGATTTGAGAGGTCAATGTTGATGCGGATGAAGAATGCTGAAGAGCAGGATGTAGCGCCTTGTTGAAGGGATGTGAACCGGCTGCTGCAGTAACACTGCTCTCTACATCGCCATCATATGTTTGGGAATCAGTGCCATCATCTGAGAGCATGCTGGAGGCTAGCTGATGACGAGCACGAGATACTGCCTTTGATTGAAAGGGGGTTTTAGCTGAACGAGAGACAGTTGGAATGGACATGGAAGAGCCTCCATCATCAGTACTGAGAGGGTCATTATCTTCTTCTGACCTGAAAACGGGGTAAACTATATGGTCAAGGAAATAAAAAAGAAGTAGTACTTGCGCGTCATAAGTAGGAGAATCTGTTGAATGATGCTTTGCAAACGAACGCTTCGAATGCAAAGTTTTTTTATGATGATGAAACGATTCAGTAGACGAATCCATGATCGTACGTTGGTACTGAGTCGGAGATGATATATATTTGGCCAACTGCGATATCAATGTAAAGCACGTGATTATTTATTTATTTATTTAGCTTATGTAATTACAAGCGTGGGAATGTATACGTGTCATTTGCGTGTCCTTTGAAAGACATAAATACATCGGAGCTGGTTCAACAATTGAGTACCAACTTCTCTAGTGACAACAATGTCTGGCCGCCCGTCTCGCGCCAAGTCATGGCGTATGGCGTCTTTTCTATCTCTCTTTTTCGTTGCTTTCCTCGCTCTATTTTGTTTCTGTCCCGCTGTCACAGCGAGTTCGAACAGTGAATACGGTACGGTGATAGGTATAGGTAAGCGTACATGCACTGCGTCATTCGTTTCACATTACTAACTTCCTTATTCGCAGACTTGGGAACAACTTATTCGTGTGTCGGCGTTCAACGCGGTGGTCGTGTCGAAATTATCGCCAATGACCAGGGTCATCGTATAACACCCTCATGGGTCAGCTTTACTGATGATGAGCGGCTGTAAGTTTTTGTTTTGCAACCCAGGACACCATGACTGACTTATTCCTTATAGAGTTGGTGATAGTGCCAAGAACGCGTTCCATTCAAATCCAACTAACACCGTTTTCGACGCTAAGCGTCTCATCGGCCGGAAGATGGACGACTTGGAATTAAAGCGTGACATGAAGCACTTTCCTTTCAACATCGTTGACAAGGGCGGCAAACCAGCCATTTCAATAGGTTACAAGGGTGACACACGCCAATTTGTGAGTCATTGAGATTAGACCTCTGAATATCTCGCTGATTGGGTTATTTAGACTCCGGAAGAGATTAGTGCCATGATTCTAACAAAGATGAAGGAGACCGCGGAGGCTTATCTCGGCGAGAAGGTCACCCACGCAGTAGTAACTGTCCCCGCATGTAAGTCAGCAATGCTGTCCTGACCTTCATTCGCTTATGAACGTTTTGTTGTCAAGATTTCAATGACGCTCAGCGTCAGGCCACGAAGGATGCTGGTACAATTGCTGGGTTAAATATTCTTCGTATTATCAACGAGCCCACTGCTGCCGCTATCGCATATGGTCTTAACAAGAAGGGTGGCGAGTCTCAGATTATCGTCTATGATCTTGGAGGAGGAACTTTCGATGTTTCTTTGCTTTCGATCGACGACGGTGTCTTCGAGGTCTTGGCAACTGCCGGTGATACCCACCTTGGTGGTGAGGATTTCGACAACCGTGTCATCGACTATCTTGTCAAACAGTATAAGAAGAAGACCGGCACTGACGTTACTAGCAACCTTCGCGCCATGGGCAAGCTGAAGCGTGAGGTCGAGAAGGCCAAGCGTACTTTGTCGAGCCAGCAGTCGACCCGCATCGAAATCGAGTCCTTCGAAGATGGCAACGACTTCTCAGAGACACTCACTCGCGCTAAATTTGAAGAGCTTAACATGGATCTGTTCCGCAAGACTATGAAGCCTGTCGAACAGGTGCTCAAGGATGCGAAGATCAACAAAGAGGACATTGACGAGGTGCGACATCTGACGACAATCATATTGATATCGTCTAACACGGTTGCAGGTTGTCCTTGTTGGTGGTTCAACACGCATTCCCAAGGTTCAACAACTCCTGAAGGAGTACTTTGGCAAAGAGGCATCAAAGGGTATCAATCCCGATGAGGCTGTTGCTTACGGTGCTGCTGTCCAGGGTGGTATCCTTTCCGGTGAAGAGGGTACCGAAGACGTCGTCTTGGTGGATGTCTGTCCTTTGACACTCGGTATTGAGACCACCGGTGGCGTCTTCACCAAGCTCATTCCCCGTAACACTGTTATCCCCACCCGCAAGTCGCAGATGTAAGTCCTTCTGTTCTTGCGAGTGAATATAACATTCTGATAATCTGTAAAGCTTCTCAACGGCAGCTGACAACCAGCCTACTGTTCTCATCCAGGTCTTTGAGGGTGAGCGATCTTTGACTAAGGACAACAACCTTCTCGGCAAGTTCGAACTTTCGAGCATTCCCCCTGCTCCTCGTGGTGTTCCTCAGATTGAGGTCACATTCGAGATCGACGCCAACGGTATTATGAAGGTCGGTGCCGCCGACAAGGGAACGTAAGTCAATGGTTCTTAGTCACTGCTATAAGATATTGACCGGGCTCTTAGTGGTAAATCCGAGTCAATCACGATTACGAACGAGAAAGGTCGCCTCTCTAAGGAGGACATTGAGCGCATGGTCCGCGAGGCTGAAGATTTCGCTTCCGAAGATGAAGCTAATCGCAAGCGCATTGAATCCCTCAACGCCCTGTCCTCGTTTGTCTACGGACTCAAATCACAACTTGGTGACCAGACAGGCCTTGGCGGCAAGATCGACGACGACGACAAGAAGAGTATCCTCGCCACCATCAAGGAGGCTACGGAGTGGATTGATGACAATGGCCAGAGTGCTACCACCGAGGAGCTCGAAGAGAAGCTATTGGAAATTCAGAACGTTGTCAATCCCATCACAAGCAAGCTCTACAGCAGTGGAGGAGGTGCAAGCGAGCCCGAGGATGATGAATCATATTATAACCATGACGAGCTGTGAGGCGGGCATAGTGGGGATATAATCCCGATAAAAGTTGTATGTCAGTATCAGTAACATAGAGTCACCTATTTCAATGGATGCACCCCATCCTCCTGTACCGTCTAGCCGCAAATGTGTGACAGATCCGTTGCAAAGCATATGGTGCATCTCTTGATAAATATTTATGTTTCAATGTGCGCGTTACGTTTTATTGATAGCGTGCATAATCTCGACAACGTCACACGATACCAAGGGTAAATGACCTCCTTGATCACTACATTGTTAGAACCGTGGTGAAAGTACAATTGACCAGTAAGTACATTGCGATGATGGTATTACGAGAACGAATCGAGGAGCTCTATACGTTCCGATACTCGAAGGCAGGGCTTCCAGGCTCTGACGACTCTATGATGGTGCGCGTGAAACCAGGACCTTCTCTCTGCAATGCCTCCTCAACGGAGAAGACTTCCACATCTTCCAGGCTCAAAGACTTTTTCAGATATGGCAGCAATTCCTTCAGAATCTCAGACTCGGAAAACAACAATGTTCTCTGGAACGCAGCATCGACACCGATTTCTGACATTCGTTTCTGCGTTTCGAAATGAGACGAGTCAATAAGGACGGTAATGATATATCCTTACCTTGAACGCCTGGATGAATGGCATAGCGCGCTTGTCCTTGATCAACCCTTTCTCTATCAGGATATCGCGCACTTTCGCATCGTCCACCTTATCGTCCGGGCTCGAGTATGAATCCTTGACAGCCTGCACGCACGTATCCTGCCACTCAGGGAACTTGGTCGCAACATAAATCCGAACAGCCTTGGGTTTCTTGGGGTCGAACAACGCATTTTCGACGCCCTTGCCTTTCTTGCCCTTCTGCAACCTCTTCAACAACGTAATCTCAGCATCACGGATCGTCTTCAGTGTTCCACGCATGTACACGCCTGTCTCAACGATTGACCTGTCCGCGATGCGCTCTGGGTCTGGCCACAGCGCCAGCTGTACGGACCGAGGCTCCTTTAACAGCTCTGTCCAAATATGCTCTGCGAAGTGAGGAGCAAAAGGCGTGATCATCAAGGTGGCAACACGGATCCAGTATTTGACCAAGTCTGCATGCATCCCGATATCGGCGGTAACTTCTCGGTACCAGTCACGGGCACTCTGCAACTCGTAGAAGCCAAACTTCAGAGCATCCTTGAAAGCAGTTCTAACGCAGAAAACTGAGACCATGACAAAGAGCTGAAGTTGGATAGAACTCACGCGTCGTAATGACCCTTTGTAATGTTGATCAGGTCAACAATCTCCTCCTCGAACACGCGATCATGATAAGAGCTCTTGGCACCAGTGCGGAGGTTGGACTCATCCTTGAACATTTCCTAAAGAAATGGTTAGTAGATCGTCTCGCAGAGAGCGAAATTCATATACCTCACACCATGTCATCAACGTATGCAAACGCAGGATGTTTGCATTGGCAGTCTTTTCATCGAAGTTGGCATCTTCTACGCCATCGCCGGCATCCGCCAACGACAAACGCATCGCATCAGCACCAAACTTCAGCACGCCTTCCCTCAGTGTCAGTGAGTTGCCTGTGCTCTTTGACATCTTCTTGCCATTCAGCATCAGATGTCCATTCGTGCGGATGCCCTTGGGCCACTTTTCTTCTGGAAAGATTGCGGCGTGGTTATAAAGTAAGAACGTCAGATTGTTCTGGACCAAGTCCTTGCCGGAGGAACGCATATCGAAGGGGTAGAAGTAATTGAATTCGTGCTTCAATGCGTCGGCTTTGTCCTTGGGGAATGGCTCTGAGTCTGGCCATGGTCCGTTGCAGAAGACGTATTCCCAGGCCTCATCCGTCATCTGCTCGGCGCTGACGCCCAGAGGCCCAGGTGTCCGACCAAAGATATCACCACCTGAGTAAATGTGATCAGTGAGATGATAAAAGTTAGTTCTAACACCTACCGTGCAACAAATGTGCAACAGTGTAGTATGCCATGTAGATAGTCGAGTCACTCAAACTTTCAACCATAAATTGGGGATCCCAAGGTAACTTAGACCCCAGGCCGTATGTCCGGGCACACGCCCACTGATTCAGCCATGCCAAGGTGGCCTCGAACAAGTTCCGAGTCTCGACCGTCCATGTCTCCATCTTTGCCAGCAACCTGAAGTCCAATTGTAAGCAAAAGAAAAGAAAAGATACGAAATACGAGCCTCTCGGCCTGTGATCTCCAAACAGGTTCGCCGTAATCCATATACCACTGGTCCATCAAGGCAACGACGCACTCATCTGCGCTGCGCGAGATGACCAGGTTCTCTGGTTCGGCATATGCGAAAGCCAATCCTTGTTCGATCATGCTTGCGCGCACTTTGGGCTTCGCTTCTTGAACGGTCAGGCCCTTGAACTCGCCGACCAACATCACTCCACTGTAGAAACCCTCCTTGTACGCGATTTCCTTCGCCTCTGCCAACTGCTTGACATCTTTCTGCGACTGAATCTTCAGCTTCTCGACTAAGCGGGGCGCAGTCAGCTCGCCATAGGTCGGAGTCGTTAGCACGGGAATCGGATCAATGGATACCCATTCACGATCGATCTTGTAAAATTCAGGCTTCTTGCGCAGATCACTGACAGTTGCGAAATCATCGGGGGAATCTGACGGTACAGAAGTGACGACACCGGTACCCTAAGACAATGTCAAAAAAGTCTACGGCACTATGACAACTGCACGACTGACCTTCGTAGCCAAAACATTATCCATGGGCAGTACAAACACCTCAGGAACTAATCCAAATGGTGCTTTGATCTTGGTACCGACCAAGGCCGCGCCATCTATCTCTAACAGCTGTTGAGTCTGGCCGCGCTCAGGCGACAGGCCTTGGAAAGCCATGTTACGGGCTGCACGATATGTGCATACAAATGCTTCTGTATCGTTGATCGCGAAGACGCCATATTTTATAGAGGTGCCAACGAAGCAATTGGTTTGGCCATACCTGTGGATGTACTAAGAAACAATATTAAGATGGATATGAGAATACAGACATGGTCTCGGGACGCAACGTAGCAGCCACCAAAAATACTTTCCGACCATCGACTTTGCTTTCAATGGCCTTCGCAGCTGAACTCCATTCTACGACCTCCATCTTGACGCCAGTGTACTCTTGGGGGTTAACACCTTCACCGTCGGATCGATCATGATCCATACAAGGCTGTCCGTCTTTAGGGCTGTAGATCGTGTATCGCTCCCCGAACTTGACTTTTCCCAATGCGTGTAATTTATTCATTTGCCATCGAACGAACGAATCGTAGTAAGGGTTCAGGTCGGTTGTGACAAATGAACGTCTCCAATCGATACGATTTCCCATTGCGTTGTTATCCTCCTGTAATACAGAAATGAAGAAATGACAAAATGACCAAGGATCTGTTTGCACACCTTGCAAATTGGAGGAAAGTGTTCCAGCCAGTGATGGGGATCTGCGAACTTTTTGATTTCCGTGCGCGGGACGCCGATTGACAACATGATTTGGAACTGGTAAGTCAGTCCCGTGGATTTTGCAGCAATCTTGCCCTTCGTGGCTTTCCCTACTGCTGCTGAAGGCGCGGCTGGGCCGTTTGGAGCTGTTTTTATTGGTTTGTCGTCTTGCGCCTCTTCATCAAATCGTTCAAAATCTGGGCCGAACATCTCCATCTCACGAATTATCTTGTCAGCAGCCGCCTGTCCGAGAAATCAGAAACCAGATCAACAATCTCCAAAATCCTGGGATCACTCACTTTGATCGGCATACCCGTTGCATGCAAACCATGAGGAAATAAGACACGCTTGCCTAACAATCTCTGGTATCCGGCAGCGAATTCGATTTTCGAGATGGTGAATGCGTGTCCTAGATGTAAAGAGCCGTTCATGTATGGGTAAGGGAAATTGCCAAACCACTTGGGGTATTTATCCTGAACTTGGGCAGATGACAAGCCCTTCAGCTCGTCGGGTGAAGGGGCATTAACTTCGAATATACCCTCCTCCTGCCATTTTGTTTGATATATCTTCTCAAGCTCTATAAGACGATCGCGTTTGCCCGTCTGTTATGCATTCGCCTTGTTAACGGGGGGAGTTCAACATGGAACGATAGGGAACATACCTGGACCAACTCCATAGTGTTCGCCATGATGTATGAATTTCCTCGCGTATAGCGCCGGAGCGGGCGACTCGCAAGTCGCAGAATTGTTGTAATAGATATGATGATCAGTAACTATATAAGTAACTCAAGTTTTTTGATTAGCCAGTCACAGCGGAGTGAGTCAAGATCTGTAGTTTCGGACCAAAATGCGGGAAAACGCTACTTTCACTACAAAACCATGCAAACATGTACGGCCAGCTGAAAGTACTCAGTAAGTAGTTAGACTCGTGATTGTACAGGTGCCGAGACGTAGCCTGCGGAGTTTCCCGGCACCACACTTCCAGCTGAGCGTTAGCGTATTAATCTTCCTCGACCTACCTACGACGTCGAGCTACACATCCTTCATCCTCTCGCTCGTTATACTTATCGTTTCTTGCTCCCACCCACCACTCCCTCTTAATAAGACTTTGAACTGTTACTGCTTCGTATCCCAATATTATCACAATCGTTAGAATTGTATAAAGATGCTTATCTCGATTCAAGTTGCACCGCACAAGAGTTAGAGCACGACCGAACTCGTAAGCAGGTTTCCCGCCACGTTTTGTGTACATCAAATTAAGTACCACCCCGCCTGGGGTTAAACGTTAGGCAAGAAGGTGGTAGCAACCGGGCATACATGCCAGCGCATTTTTTCACTCAAGGGGCATGACTGTCAGAGGTGCTGATTAGGTGCTGTTAGGTATTATACGAATCATCGCATGCCAGCATTGCAGTGGATCCCCATTATCCAGATGAATCTCTCATTCCCAAGTACGGGTGGGTCACCAATTCAGTGGTATGGGGCGCTTAAAAAGCCATTCACAATTTGGATGCACCGTGACTAATTCCTATCTTTCTTTGCGCTCACGTTACAGACCATGCTACACTTATTTGACCTGCACATGTCTGACAACGCACAGCTTGTCAGTGCTGGGGCTAGCCTTGTTATAGTGGGAATAATCACTTGGGCTCACCGTCGTAAACCAGAGAGCGACCTTCCTCTCCCCCCTTCCCCTCCTACTTGGAGACTTGGGGGCCACTTTTTGCCGCGTCGCCAGTGAATTTCCGTATGCGACTTTGTGATTTGAAAATACTAATTATTTTCGCCTCCGATAGTTCATCCCTCACGATAGCAGGATGGATTGCTGAGTACGGTCCTTTAATCACCATTCGGTCAAAACTTGAGAAGATCGTTATCGTCGGCCGTTACAAAGTTAGTTCCTACATGCTGGGCTTTATTATCTTGATTCAACGTCCTGTCGCAGGCTGCCGTGGATATCATGGAGAATCAGGGTAAAATCACAGCTGACCGTCCTCGCATGATTGCAGCTGGAGAAATGTTTGGCGGCGGGATGGGCATCGGATTTGCACACTGGGGGGACAGGTTTCGTCGTATGCGTAGGTTGGTAGTCCGCGATACTTTCTTTCGTCTGTCTTACTTTCAACGTGGTGCAGAGCACTTCACACACATCTCCAGCCTAGAGCGGCTGCAGCATATCAGCCCCTGCAGATGTCACACGCGAAGGATACAGTCCTCGGCATTCTCGATGATCCACATGGCGACTTCCAGAAGCATGTGATAACGTAAGAACTGTCAGTTATACTATACCTCGCTCACAGGTAATTTCAAGTTATGCTGCGACGACAATTATGAAGATTGCTTATGGGAAGACTTCGTCTACATCTGCGACTGATTCTTCGGTTGTTGAAATCCGACAATTCGTCAAGACGATTAGCGCGGTCGTGCGTCCTGGTGCTTACCTAGTGGACTCGATTCCATGGCTCAAATACCTTCCTTGGTATGGGCGAGACTTAAGACAGGGGTTTGAGAGGACCAAGAAACTCAACCTTGGTCAGCTAAACCGCGTGAGGGAGCAAATGGTATACATTCTATTTTGAATCTTGACTTCATGTCTGAGTCGTTCCACAGCAGAGCGACGTGGACAT
This sequence comes from Suillus tomentosus, assembly GCA_016647685.1. Classification (NCBI taxonomy): domain Eukaryota; kingdom Fungi; phylum Basidiomycota; class Agaricomycetes; order Boletales; family Suillaceae; genus Suillus; species Suillus tomentosus. Next base: position 183,940 of record JABBWJ010000053.1, read on the forward strand.
CGGCCCTTCGTTCATGAGATATATCCTGGAAAATTGCCATCTCTATAGTTTGTCAGACACAGAAATGGCCTTTCTTGGCGGTTCCTTTTTTGCAGCTGGATCTGAGACGGTGAGGTGTTGTTTTTCTGCCTCCGAAGATAGTGCACGGCTGAAATCGGGTGAAAGACCTCTACGGCGATCTGCACAGTACTCATGGCGGCTGCATGTTTCCCTGAGGAGCAAGCTCAAGTTCAGGCTGAGCTCGATGCAGTCATCGGAAGGCACCGAGGTACCTTTATTCCCTATTGCAGCGCTATGATTCAATAATTTTTGCATGAAAGCGCCGACCTTCGCCGACCAGCAATCCCTTCCTTGCCTGCAAGCATTTATCTCCGAGTCTTTGAGATGGAGACCACCATTGCCTACTGGTGGTATGTATATTGTTTCGATCTTGTGCCTAAATTTCACAACATGAACGCTGCAGCGCTGGCTCACCGAACAACTCAAGACATAATTTGGGCAAGTGATCTTGGACAACTTATCGTGCAAATGATGATCTGGCCCCTCAGGAAAACTATTGTATTCCAGCCGGGACCACGATATTCGCTAATCATTGGTAAACATCCTGCTCCAAGAAAACTTACCAAGGATCTGACAGTCACTGCCTTAGGGCCATCTCTCGAGATCCAGATACCTACCCAGAGCCTGACACGTTCAAGTCCCAGCGCTGGATTGACGAGCAAGGTCGCCTGCGAGATGATTTTACATTCTTTCCCTACGGCTTTGGTCGGCGGTAGGCAGTATCGTTAAGCATTCGTTCTTTGATTGACATCTCCTTCCAGTGTATGCCCTGGTCAACATGTCGCGCAAAGGTAAAGCCACCCTTCCACGCACATAATCTTCTGAGCTCACTTTGATCAAACCAGATCGGTGTTCATCAACTCACTCCTCATTTTGTGGGCTTTCCAGCTTACATTGGATCGTACGAAGCCATTGGATGACATGGGGATGATGATCGGGGAGAAATCAGACAATCCCTGTGCTATCAAGTTTAAGACGAGGATTCCGGCAACGGAACTCAGGCTCATGATGCGCAATTATCCTGATGGGAATGCGTGAATGTCACGTTTAAAACCAGTGTTGATTGTCCCTGGGAGCCTTCCCCTATGATAGAAATCACCAGCTAGAATATGCTATGAAATACTATGTGTGTTTCAGTCCACTGTGTGATAATCATTGGTTCAGGCAAAAATGCAAGAATGGTTAAGGCAGACCACCATGCATGGTGGTCGGACAGGAGGGACTGACTGCGGGCAATGAGAAAGGTGGCGCGCAAACGAGAGAGACGGTGCGCAACAAGAAAGGTGGCGCGCAACGAGCGAGACAGCGGGCAAACGAGAGAGGGCGGCGAGATAAGATCAGTGGCTATCTAAGACGGCGGGCAGACAGACCTTTGGCAGCTGACAGACCTCCCCTGGCAGTAATTAGTAATAACTCCCGGGTAACCCTGACAATGACTTGACACAGACCTAGATAGACCTACCTGGACGCGGAGTCTGCGCAGACTCTCCAATACCCTGACTTTCTGCATTTACCAAGGTCCAGAATGAAGGTATACGGAAACATCCAAGATGATACATGCCATAGTAATATCGATATCGATATATAATTGGACGGGGTCAGGGACAGTACTGAACTCGAAATAAAAGAACTCGCGCACATCAATGCTGCGACAGAGAAAACAGTGACAGTAATAATAGTGATACTCCAGGTCGTAGAATACCAATAGGTAAAGAATAAATATAGTCTCGGCGCTAACAAAACAGCAACTCGATAAAGCAAAATCAAAGGAAAGAGATAAATCGATCATGAATGAGTCGTCACATAACATACAGTGTATACAACTCGCAAAACTCATGATTCGCCGGTGACGGTGATAGAGGCGGGCGTGTCTTCAGATGGGGCAGTACGCCTAGGGGTGGCGGCGCGTAAACGAACCCTCGACTCTGCAAATGCACCAGGCGCGTTAAAAATAGCTTCTGCGAACGCAAATGCCACTACGATAGACGCTGTCAAGAGGCGCCATTTCTGACCGATAACATCGACGCCTTGGAGGGACACCTCGAGGGCGCGGAAGGGGTAAGCGACATGGGCTGCCAGACGAGCGATAGAAGCTGAGAGGGGATCGAGTGCGATGACTTGTGGGGTCCGGGAGGATGTAGAATTAGCGGGATGGAAGGAGACGAGGAGGCCGAAGACGAGTGGGATGAAGACGTCGGGTATTGACCAGTGAATTAGGACGGTCCAGAAGGATGATGTTAAGAAGGTGCGAGCGGGGGGATAGGAGATCGCGATGTAAAATTGACTAGACGAACGTGGCGATAGCTAAGGTGGGATTAGACGCGCGAAGTGAGGGAGAGTACAGGAAACAAACCTCGAAGGTCTGCCATGGAATAACCATGTAGAGAATGTAGAATAGCTCAAGGAGAACAGTAAGGAACCAAATATTGGTAGAGTCCGAGAGGACCTAAAACACGTGGTGAGTGGGTGATTCTGTACAACAAGGTAAGACTTACGGCACGCGTCGTCAACAAGGTGGTTCGGGTGTTTTTTTGGACGCTGACTTGTAGTTTTGCGAGAGATTCACGAGCCACTTGAGTGAGAGATTTGGAAACTGGACGCGTTTTTTGAATGGACGCGACAGGTCGGGCGCTTTCTGGTTTGCGTTGGGGAGAATGTTTAGCGGACGAGGCAGGGGTGGACTCGGCGTCAGGGGATATGGGAAGGTTTTTGAGCATGATAGACACGTTTCGCATATCGTCGACAGGGGTTGTCTCACGTGGGTCAAGCGGGACGATACGACGACTGCGAGTGACTTGGGGGCTCTGGTGGAGTTTCCCTTCCTGTTCATCTGGTGAACTGGGGACAAAGCGCCTGAGAAGAATATGAGGAGGGGAGTTATAATATTGATGAGACTGACTCTATAGGAGGTTGTACGCTCTTCTTCTTCTTGCCATATAGGCCAGAGAAGGTAGGGTCATCTTCATATTTTGATTGGTGTTGCTCGAGATGACGTTTAATTCTGCCTTGTAGATCCTCTCTTGTTCCAGTATCACTGATGTTCAAAGCTACTGCGATAGCTTGAAGATCGGCCTTCTTCTTTGAAGGAATTGTACCGCTGAATGTGATTGGAGCCATGATAGTTAGATGGAAGTACTGTTGAAGTCTGGACAATTCGCGTCAACAATGTGATCACGTGGAACGCGGCTCGAAGATCGGTTGTATTAGCGGGCCCCCCCCTCGACCCGGACACTGTGTGAGACACCTGTGTGACGCTGTGTCTGTCAAATGAACCAGTGCTACTAGTTATAGCTAGGCTCCGGTAGTCTTATAAGCCATCTCGCAGCGCTTGATACCTTTGTTCTTCACTCCCAGCTTGCTAGTCATGCATTTTGCTTTTATTTCTTTCCTGTTGCTTGCTGGTCAAGGTCAGTCCTGTCACTTGTCTCCATTAATCCTATATTGAATAACATCATCGTAGCCCTTTCATTGTCTATTAATGTTGGTGGTTCTGTCGGAACTATCGATGCGACCCAATTCCTCAACGTCTCCGATACATACCTTTTGACCGATGTAAGACACGATCATATCCTTCATATATCCTTCTCACCCTTCTATAAGTGTCAGACTCAATGCTCCAACGCCAACGCTCAAATCTCCGTATGTACCCATTCTTCCATTAGATTCCTTCCACATCTAATCTCCCTCAGACGTGCACAACCAATGATTCTTGTCTTTGTGCATCCAATACAGTCACCGCCATCACCTCCTGCGAGCAATGCATGTTCGACGACTTGATCGCAAAGTTCACAACTAGCGCCGATCCCCGTGCTGGTTCAACCGCTGCTCTTACTGGTACCTTTCTCACTTTTTCTATCGGTACCCTTTATTGACCCCTTCTATCAGCGTACGCCGCCGCGTGCTCATCCGCAGGTTTCACAGTCCCTTCCTCCCTCGTTACCTTGTCCATCCCTTCCAATTGGGATGGTCCTCTCGGAGTTTCCCTGAGCACAGCATCTACTGTCGTGATCGTTGCCATTACTGCAGCCCTAGGTACAGGCAGTATCCTCCTCTTGTCTAACTTGTGAAGGAATCACGACGTCATCCTGAGTATTAGCTTGCTCTGCCATTCGTTATATGTTATGTATGCTTGATGGAATAATACATCACGCCTGTCGTTTCACTAAACGGATGAATTCAGTCACTGAAAACACTGCCCCTTCTACAAAATGATAATAGGTGTTGGGATGGAAACACAACTGCCTCAATGATTCTTCAAAGGGAGAGCTGCGGAGTGTGGCTGAAGGAAGAAGCATGGCTGATGCAGCTACAGTTGTTGGGAAGAAATAACCGATTTCGGTTCGAAACCGCACAACTGCAGCTGCAGTGCAACTCAAAACTGTATCCAGTAAAGAAATGTTGGATACTGCCTCGAACGAGAGGTACGCCCACCCGCCCATGGCACGGTAAAGAGGAAGGGGTCCAGAAACACAAAAAACGCATGTCATTTCCTCTCATAATCTTTCGAAAGGTCGATCTCTCCCTTCAAATGCGTATTCGTAATCTTCGCTTGTCTCTGCCGCGGTGCCGAACGCTTTCCCTTCTTCTTCATATTTGATGGCGCCTTCGGGATCGGCGTCTCTTCCGCAGTAGCTTGAAGCCCCTCTGTATCGTACATGTCAGACACCAAACGAAGATATGACAATAGGAGGCACGTACCAGCATGCAGCGCCTTCAACAAATCAACATCATTGGGCACCTTCAGCGAATGCCACAAATCAAAGAACTCTGTCCAAAACAAAAAATCAGCACGATGCATCCCACATTACGAAACTCACCCTTCTCAACATGTTTCCCCCCACTCTCATCATCCGGCTTGATCTCATTCCAAAATACCATCCGCAACTGACCATCTTTCACAGTCCTCGTAACAAGCACCTCTCCCTCCTTCTCCAGCTCCTCAATAGCCTGCGGTGCCTCTTTCCAAGACTCCTTGAGCGCACGCACAGGTATCCCGCCCCCTTTCCTCGTCTGTCGCTGGATCTCTGTCAGGAGCGCTACTTTGTTCCGAAAGCTGAATTCATGCTGTGTCACGTCGATGAGTGGCTGAGAAGAGAAGAGCTAGCGAAATAGACGTACACGATACGAATATAAATCAGTCTTTGGATCCCAAATAATCTTATCATGCGACTTGAATTTTTCGAGTAAGACTACATCAGTCTCGAGCGGCGTATTCGTTACGATTGCAATATCTTGAAGACGCATGGGATTATGCGTCGACTACGTACATCCATAAACAATCTCAATAAGCAAGGAAAGAAAAATAAACGCAACACGTACCTTGAGATGATCAATAGCATACACAAGTTGCGTATTCACATTCGTCCCCGTCCCCGTATCCGCCGGCTGTGAATATACGATATCTATAACAAGAGTGACAGAAGAGAGTGAAAGAAGTCATTATATATCAACAACACAACATACTGGTCTTTGGCCGTTTCTTCTTCGTGCTAGGGGTGGACGTTGATTCTGCAGTTGTAGGCGCGGGTGCAGGTGTAGAAACAGAGGCACTGGCAGAGGCAGAGGAGTTGAGTGGTGCAGGTTGCGAATGCCATGAAGTGTAATCTTGACGATGGAGGGCGCGTTTGAACGAGTCGGCATCTTTTGTGAGAGACATGGTGGGGAAGAGAACAAGACGACTTCTGTGACTCCCCGGCTCTGGGCCACGTGATCTAGAAATCAATGCTTACTCTCCCTTTACTAGTACATAGTCATGCATAAGCGACAACGAACGACCATCTTTCAAGCTTGCACCAATTTGTAGCTCGAGCTCGATCAGGTACAAGTCGGTTATATTACATAGTTGCCATGCACCCGTTTGGCGGTACACCGATATGTCCTAGATGCAACAAGGCTGTTTATGCTGCAGAACAGGTGAGCAGCCTCGTCGTAATTTCTTATTGATATCCGACAGGTGATGGGACCTGGTAGGAAGGTGGGCTGATCGATAGTACTCTGCAATACAAAATGTTATTAATCAACGTAATCAGCTCTATCACAAGGTGAGTTCACCCACACGCCTAGGTTCGTGTGATTTACAATAAATCCGGTCAGCCTTGCCTTGCCTGCACGACATGTAGTAAGAGGTTAGACTCATTCACGCTTCTTGAACACGATCAGGAGGTACGTCTTGCCTATGAGGTTGCTATGCGTCGTGTGGCTTACCCTGTTTAGCCATACTGGTACCCCCCACGACTTTTCATGTCTTTCAATCGCTGATCTGAATTACAGCAAAACATGTCACGTTCGAAATTTCGGCACTCGCGACCTGAGACATGCCAATCTCCCTCATCGCGATGACATGGCCACACCACCACTTCCTGCATCACCTGTGCGCAACTCCTTCCCTGCACCCACTTTCATACGTGGTGAATCAGTCGATCTAAGCCAGCGACAAGGTGCGCGCGCAAAACTCAAGCACAGGACGCTATATGAATGGTGCCATATCCCCATCGCCCATCCTCAAAGCGAACTCGGTCCTCCCCGCACGGTTCAATCGCTCACCCAACAATCCTATTGTCGAGCTTAGCTCTGAAAACACGAATCGAACTGTCAACACAATCTTGCACCATGAGGGGGTGAGAGAAGAGACGCCGGCGGAATCTGGGCTTGATTCCCTGAACGCCGCCTCCAGTTAGTTGTACAAGCTGCGCAGGGGCGATCTCCAGCCGGTACTAAGTAACCCAATAAGTTCTCAATCGACTGAGCTTCAACTCAGATTCAGCGCTCAGGTGAACTTTGCGGTTACCCTCAAAATTCATCTCAACGATCGACCAGGACGGTCACTACCGCCAGCTTGCAAAATCATGATGTCATCACCAGTTGAGTCTTCCGTGATATAGCACTATGAAACAATAGTGACGATTTGAATGGTCTGCTAGGGTTTATGACACTCGGGCTCCGAGTATCGGACAGTTAAAAACGTGTCGTGAACTGCGTGTGTCGAAAACGGAATTCCATAATGTAGCTGCCCCTCCAATATTCAACATGAGAAAGTGAACTCATTTCTCACTTGAATTGCGCAATAACCTAGATCCAGTGCTACGACTTCTTTGTTGATTCTTAACGCCACCTGACAAAACATGTTCTAATCGTAGAATACCAGAGCTCTCACTTCAATGGATTCCCGAGGCAGCGTTCCCTCTGGAGTGTTTGGGTCTTGGAAGCCAGTATGAGGGGTAAGTATCGCAACACTGCCATCTTGTATCGAGTCAGAGCTGAGACCTTTTTAGCACGACGGAAAGCTCCTCCAAGTCATTTCACTCACCATTTGATAAGAACATACTCTTCTGGGGTCATTGCCTTCATGTATTTCCACTGGTGGTTTGGGTTGTATTTGACTCCAAATGTTTCACCCTCCCGGTCAGCGTATACATGAGCGACAGGCACCAAGTCATTCTCGAAATCAACACTCCGGAAGTCACATAGTGCAAGCGGCCAATCTACAGCTGCATGTGATATGGGACGCCAAAGGTTTATTATTTGGAAGCGTTTGCGAAGGAGGGAAGGAACTTCTGTTGGTGGGAGATGCCTATGAACACGGCCAGTGGACGCCGTAGGCGTTTGGTCAACATGAACCCGGGAGACTGGTTGACGTTTCTGTGGGTTATGATTATCTATCTCGCCTGGACGACGGCGACGAATAGCTGTGACATGAATTAGGGATCAAGACGTCGTCTCAAGTTGGTGGTCAACGTACTGTGATCGAAGATGACAATTTTGGATGCCCCCGTAGCCCTCTTGATGAGGTCGATGCTCTCGGGGTAGTATTCGCGCTCAATCTCATCATCATTCAAGAAACTGGTATGCTTCGCTGCTTCTCGCCCATACTGAAATCCGGCATTGTCGAGCTTGTAAAGTTCTTCCTTTCCACGGACGTCCCCAACTTGCATATCATGCGGGTCGTCGATCCAGTTGCGGGTCGTCTTTCCTGTGGTGCTGTCTGCATAGACTCTATTATAGGGCCGAGAGCCGTCAGATGGAGGGAGGAAGTAGTTGAGGGTGGTGATGGTGTCAGAAGCCATGATGAGTCCGTTGGTGCTGGATGTAAAGAGGAATGTAAGCCTCCTTGGTACCACGAGTAAGTTATATCCTACTTTTATATGTCTCCAAGGGCTGGGGAAGCCGTTTGGCTTACATATCATATCTCCTGACTGAGTGCTGACTGATTGTCAATGTGAATGACAAAATCTCATACACATGACTATGACGCCACCGAGCTGCAGGATGAGTCGATGAGTCTAGTGATGATCCAAAGTTGTAGGACCTTACCTTACTAATCAGTGAATCAGTCATGAGTCCGTGATGTTGTAACTATGATGGCTATAGTAAGATATAATTCTGCTCAGAACCACCGCGCGGCGCTCTGTTTGGGGTGAATGTGAGTTCGCTTCTCGAGTACCTCGTACACCGCAAAATTTCAGTGTTTCGATCTTCTCGTTTTCCGGAGACTTCCGCCCCTGTCTTTTGGCTCTCGGCTAAAGCCGAACACCCCTCCGCGAAACTCGTATCTCGTCTTCACCACTCGAAGGAGTAGTTCTCGAACTTAATATCAAGTGCGTGCCTTACAAATAACAGTGTCTGGTTATTTGTGATTCAATTTTATAGCTAAACGTAGCAACTAGCTATATAGTAAGCGACGGCGCGAGCCAAACATCTCACAACTTCAAGTGAATCAAAAATTGGGTAATTCCGATGAAAGCAGCCACAATGTGACCCTTCAAAGCAAATTCTATTCTTATGACAACGAGACAGTGCATTCCTTCACTCCCTCCTGCACGTCTCACGCTGATTATTTCCCATGCACTAGAAAAAGCAAGCACATCAGCAATTCGGACTCGCCAAGACAACGAGAACAGACGGACTCACCCAAGTACTGTCGTGTCATTAAAGCAAGCCAAAAGCTCAAAAACCGGGAATGAGGTTCCCAAACTTGTCAAGCAACTTGCAGCAATCCTTGCACTTGAGGGGCAACCAGAATGTCATTTTGCCGTCAATTCCGCAGACATATATGAAATCGTCGCCATTGTTATAAGTGTCGACGCCATCCGAGCACCCCACTTTATTGGTAGATGGCAATAAGCATGTAGTTTAAGGTCTGCATGCATGCTCCAAAGTACTCACCCACTTGCGTGCAGGCTAGTGTCGGCCCATTCGAAAGTGCCCTTTCAGCGGGGGCTCCTCGGCCCACTGGGCCTCCTTGGGAAATTGGGGCGACTGGGACGGATGCGATAACTATGCCAGCCATTGCTGTGGCAGTAATGATAACACTGGTGAGTGAAGTGAATTTCATGGCTAAAACGCTGAAACTTGATGGTGTTTTCTGAGTCAAGTACGTCAACTTTTATACATGAATTATAAGGTGCGGCCAAACAATTTGCATGTGCTCGCATCACGAAACAGATGCTAGCTCACGCACTATGACATAATTTTCTTGAAGGCCTCAAATTTTGTGCCGGACGCACTCCACGAGTGCGTTTGGTACGGTTTAGTGAGTGTCGGTCCATGATGATGATGATTTATTTATCCAATTCAGATTTGCAGGATGGGGGAGACGAACTCACTAACCATACACATGTAAACACTCGTCAGAGCGATGCTCAGTGCTCGTATGACTTTGCCACCAAGCAGAATATACTGGTGCCAGGTCAGTGGTTGTGACGGCGAGCATTTCCGAAGATGCCACAAAAATGTCGTTGATATCGGTTGCGGAATAAAACCTTTTGGTATCATGAGTCACGAATTAATTCACCCATCACTGGACGTATTTCTGATATTATCCAGCAGATTTCAGAGTACGCAGATCTTGCAAACGTGTACAGTCTCGGGGAACTAACAGCCGCTATCGCCGCCCATGACGGTTTCGCGACCGTTTGTTAAGGTGGTCAGGTGGTGCTGTAACTTAAACTCGTCAATGGTTTTGCAAACGAATAACCGGGTAGAATACGTGAGTAGCATTGGTGAGAAGCACCCTGTTTCCGTGAGATCGGGGACCAGAGTTGCTGCATATGCAGAAAACGGCAGAATTCCTGTCTCAAACCGAACCCTATATACTGACATCCGAAACATATCAGTAAGACCTTGTAGAAGCACTAGATTCAGTGTCCCATTTGGAATGGGATGGAAGAAGCATATGATAAGCATGCATGGACTTGTGAAACTGAGAACCCAGAAGTTGCAGCAGGACATTCCTCGACCTAGCGCTGACTCGCTGTAGTGTGAATCGTCTCATGAAGGACAACCCTGGATTACCGAGGTGAAGCGCCGCGGTTTAACACTTAGGTTTTGGTGGAGTCTGTAAAATGAATCTGGAAGTAGAGGTGGAGAGTGTACGTACGGTTGAGATGAAGATGCTATTTGGACAAGCCAGAGCCATTTACCTTGCAGCATGTATTTAGGATAAAGGGAGCACACGACAGATATGGACATACTTGAAACTGGGGACCCATACGTTACAAGCATTGAATAATCAGTATGTGCTATGACTACGTCGTCCCCGTCGGAGGACAACCGGTCCCTCCAGCCCATGGCGCAACCACGATACAGAAGATTAACGAACAAGGACAAGCTTGCCTAGTAATTGCCTCGAACAGCATGATTAGGTGGTGCAGGAGAGGCCTCGAAATCTAGATTTGTTAGATAACTTGAAGGTGAGTATATCGTCCAAACACCAGGGTGAATACTGGGTCCATTTCCAAGCGACTCAATGATGCTCCCAGATATGTTTGTGTCTGCAGCAAATATAATCAAGGCCAGTCTGACATGGTTTCGGATATGACACGGCACAAGTACCTGGAGGAAGCTAGCATGGAGGATGAGAGGGAAATAATATGCACTGGCCGAGTGCTACATGGGCACAGCACGTCAATTGTGCCAGCTATACCTACAGCGAGCGCTCCGTCTCTACCTCCCAGCGTTCGTCGCTTGGACAGGATCCGCAGTCTTGCAAGACGAGCACAAGAGAGAGTGGAATCCTTACGCAAAGTTGGACGCCGCGAACCAAACAGTCAAAACCTAGTATGGTACGTGTTCAGAACTGCACTTTTACGCACCTGTTTGACATGAGAGTTTACAGGACAACGATTCTCTGTCCTTTCCGGGCAACAATCCTCCCATTCCTACGAGGCCCAATATTGATATCTCATCCAGAGTGCAGTACTTCCGAAAATGCAGGAAACCATGGAGTTTGTGCACCTACTCTTCTCTGAAGAATGTGCCCATTAGACATCGACGTGCTCCACAGACTCGGAGGGTCCAGAGAGGGAGGAAAACAAGATAGTCGTTGGCTGATGTACCAGTTATACATGTGAATAAAATAACAAGGAAATGGTTGTGAACCTATACAACTTGATCTGAGAGTCGAATGTAGTTGCATTAGCGCGTTAAGGCTCGTCACAGCCGCGTCACGACCGCGTCAAGTTACAACCCCCCTCTTGATCACACATAGACATGGCATCTCAAGCAGCAGCAGCGACCATCCTCGACTCAGTCATACTAAAGATTCTACACGCTCACAATTTCTCGAGGTCATCGTCACAGGCATCCATCGTTCTTGCCAGCCTCGTTTCTCGCTATCTCGTTCTACTATCTTCTGTCTGTGGCAACTATGCCGAACTTTCAGGACGCTCACGAATATCAGTATGGGATGTGTTGAGCTCGTTAGAAGATTTAGGTGTGAACCTGGAAGAATTAGACGAGTATTGTGTTTCTGAAGGGAAGGACCTGGGGAGGTATGCGAGCAGCAGTGCCAGGAGGCTCGACGATCTCTTAGAATTCAGAGGTATCCTTCACAAATTCTCCTATTCTTCGTTTCATTAAACACAGTCGTTATTACAGGTTATCTACAGGAGGGCCACGAAGACGACGCGATACCTTTTATCGACCCGCAACCTTTGTTAGACGACTTTGACGACTACGACGACTTATTCGATCGCTCAACTACCCCAGATTTCCTCCCTCCACTCCCAGATGACACGTCACGCCCGCGAAGCGTATCGCCAACGCCAACCCCTCACACTGTGAAGCTCGAAAAGCCACCCTCACTTATCCCACAGCACATAACCTCCAACACCGTTTCCGACTACGTGACACAGGTCAACTACTCAGAATCGGTCCTAGCTACTACCCCAGAGTGGCACCTCCCCTCGCGCCCACCAGCTAGCGCCCTCTCCAGAAAACAGCCACCTCACCTCCCAACCCCCCAAACAGCACAAGCGCTCCTCCAAGCATATCATCATATCCTCACGCACCCCGTCCCCCCTCCTGTCCCACCAAACCCCTTAAAGCATAAAGTCGCGACGATGCTCCTGTCCCAAGTACAAAACAATCCACGGTGGAACCCTCCAGATACGCTATACGCCAACATCGTACCCTGCCCACCTCGCGTCGCAGCCATCGGCCCTTCCTACCCTGTCCCGCAGTCGACTCTGGACGACATACGTGCAGGAAAAGATGACAAAGAGTCCAACAACAAACCTATATTTCCCTCTGCGCCTCCCCGCCCTGTATTCTCCGCAGACAAACCTGTTTTTCTCGTGTCTCAGCAATCTTCGCGTCTACCAGATCTCGCGCGTCAAATCTTGCCTGTAAGTCATCGTTTCGCACGTTTGTTTGATGTCTCACGATGGCACCACTATAGCCCTCTGTGCTCGCACGCACCACGCGTCTCGCACATCCACCCGTATTACAGCGGGGCAACCAGAAACTACATTATGGCACCGGTGTCAGCGCCCCTTGGAACTCATCTACATCAGGGGCGCCTACTGGCGGAAAGGGTAAAGACGAGGGTACAGCCAACGGACGCAGCAACGAACCTCCAACATTCACATTACCCGACGCACAAATGTTCGCCACGTGGGATTTCGAGGCAAAGAGGCCGCAAGAGGCGTTAGTAGTACGCAGAGGGAGGGGCGCACCCGCATCTGGAGTGACACTTTCTATGGGGAACCGTAAAGGGTAGTGCGCTCCTCAGGTTAGCTAACTATTCTACACAACGAAGACCTTGAAAGACGTCAAATCAGATATAAGGTCCATTAAATATCAATTGGGGGAGATATATGATGTGCTAGGTGCTATGCTTGTCACACCTGTACTTCAGTAGTCTCGACTTTTACGCTTTTCTTATCCTCGCCCCTCAGTACCACTCTGCATTGTTTCTATGGGAGATTTCCTGTCCTCGTCATATTGCTTGTCTATGGGCAGGACGTGGTCCGCAGAGATTAGGCCATCAACAAAGGTATCATGAGCAGGGAACAAGTACGATGCAACGTAATACACCAGTGATGCAACAACGAACTATTATAATGTGAGCAAGACACATGTGAAGGAGATCAGGAGTGCCGTACCCCATACATCCACGCGATGTCAAATAAATGGGTTGCGTACCCTATCTTGATAGCTGGATTGATCGCATTGATAAGGCCGGGAAGCGTGGGGGCAACAGTTACTATCATCGCCAGCACTGCACGCCAGTTCTACATAAGCAGACAAATATATCATGAGGCAGAACATAGCGAGCAGCATCAAGGCTTACGAATCCCCCAGTGTAGCGATATCGTCCTGAAGGGTCGTACATAGCGGGAACGTCGACGCAGCCTTTATGCACCAGGTAAAACTGTGCAACGCAAAGTGTTAATCGAAGACTGGGCACGAGCGGGCATGCTTGTAAATTAAATTGTACCCACATCAGTGACCATGATACCAGCAAAAGGGCCAAGGAAAATGGTGTATCCATCCATAAAACTCAAGAACCCCGTGGCACTATCGGTGGATGATAAGGGCTCGACAAAGGTAACATATGGCAAAGACGTACTTAGCGAGAATCTCCCATGGACACAGGGCCCAGCCACCAATAATCGCACACAATATTTGTCCGCGCCTGATATTGATGTACTGTTTGAAATAAGCAATTGTCTGTAGAGAGTATAAACGACACTGACCTTGGGACACAGAGCTGTCATATCATTTCCCGCCCCGAGCGAATTGGCGCTGATGTTGGTACCGATAGTCGTCAATGCAAATACAAAGGAAGCGAAAAAGGCCGCAGCCCGATTGTCCCAACGATCAATTAACAGAAGAGGGTTCCACAGGACCTCGCCGTAGAGCTGTATTCCAGCACTAGTCACAGCAATTCCAACAAAGCTGCACAGCGTAAATGCGATGGGTATGATGAACGGTTGGACATATTGACTAAAAACCCATTAGATAACAGCGTCGATCTCAGATTGGAATTCATACGCTCGTTCATTCTTGGCGTAGCGCTGAAAGTTTTTGTAAGTCAATGTGGTAGAAGACATGCAAATTCATCTGACTTACAGTAAAATCGGGAATGTTGACCGACAAACTGGCATAAATTCCCAAGGCGCTGTTCATCGCGCTGAGCCATGCCCATGAAAAGTTGCTGCCCTCGATAGCTGCATGCTGGGAAAACAAGCCCTGTGAGGCGGGGACCTTGACAAATGCCCATATGATCATTGCAAGCCATGCTATAGGTGTGAGGACACCCTTTGCGAAGAATAACCAACGGATTTTGTGAGGAGTTACGAAAAGAAACGGAAACTGGATGAGCCAATAGAGAAAGTAACACAAAAATCCTGATAAATTGTTTGGGTAAGCATATAACAAGGGCAGCAGGGGAAATGATGCACCAGAGCTGGTAATATTCGCGGAGACTGGTAATTGATTGGGCATCCTTGCAATCGAAGGCCAAATGGCTTTAATCATCTGAGTCATATTTTGAGTCAATATGACCAAAGATTAATAGAGCACGATTCGATGTACCTGATACACGCATTGCGACCCGTTGTATGTCTAAATGCATGCATGAGGATTCCTGTCACTAATCACACACCCATAATCATTACCTGTATACCGAACCAGAACATGGATAACAAGACGCGACTGAAGACGGTGAAGTAACTGAACCAGAAGCCGAAGGACGATCGATTTAATACAGGGAAGGCAATATGGAGACGAGCGCCTATTGTGCCGGTCAAAACCATCACTACGGAGATAATCGCATATGCAACCGCAATACATGGCAAAGCCTGACGCCTAGCAGTCAATGCAACGTCAGATAAAATGTGCTGTTGGAGTGGAAAACTCGTTCGAGTAGTCATACCAAGATAAACCAATTGCAAGCATGGAGCTAGCCAACTCCCAAACTGCGAGATTGGTAGCATCAGAGATCCAATAGGATATCTAACAAACACTGATTAGTAAATTTCACTGTGGTAATCATCATGGAATGTCCTACATAATTCCAGGTGCTATGAGGAGTCGCCGAGGTTATGAAACAGCTAAACGGTCAACAACTATCGTGCTTACGTCCATGTTCTCAGACGAAGAGGTACCGGATCCATGTCCTTGTTGCTCCATCCATTGTTCGCGAAAGTCGTTTCTTCACGTTCGAGAGCCCATCTGGAAGGCTTAAAGAAATCGACCAAAACCCCGCTTTGCGGCATGGTTGGCAAAGAAACAAGTTCCTGATTTCAAGTCAGTGAGCGTTTCAAGATATACCTCCACACGAGTGAACAAGTGACCTCCGCACTTATTTATATTGAGATAAGAGCTGAAAAGTTCACAGACTATCATATTGGACGCTGAGTACTAGCTAATCAGCGACAGCCAAACTTGTGATTATGAACTGCCAACGGACTTGCAATGAAACCCAAAAAGGATACCTGACTAATTGACATTTGCACTGAACCACGTGAAACATATACATTCTGTCTCACAAACGGTCAGCCTGGCCTATGATGCCGGCCTTGCTTCCTGCACCGTAGCTCTCAGTGTGACCATTTTTTTCTTCAAACATCTCTTTCATTGATCCGCTGTAGACCAGCGTATTTGGTACGATCACCTCATGTCCGACCCATTCGATGTTATACCATTCGAGGTACGTGCTATTCGTATAAGTAACCCTAAACCACACCCACCTGTCTTATCGAAAGGACATCAAGGGGGAGTGGAAGAAGCTAGGATCAGGTTCTTTTGGGAATGTTTATAAAGGTACCTCGTTCAATCTAATACCCATCCAAGCTAACAGATGTACAGGATCATACCTGGGCATTGATGTCGCAATCAAAGAAGTCCTGCCATCCAGCAGTTACAACGTCGCCAAATATTTTGAGAGGGAATGGAGGTTAATGAAGTAAGCTTGCAGACCTAGATACAGACTGTCGTTGAGCGTCGCTTCAGAGAAGCTCGTCATCCAAATGTTGTGCTTTACCTCGGCTTGTCGCGTGCCCCGCCTCCAGATGGACGAATATTCATAATATCAGAGTATATTGAGAATGGTGCGTTCAGTTTTTGAACTTTATCTCCTACTTCTCTTCATACCGTTCATTCAGGAAATCTCAGAACATACATATTCGATAAGACGAAACCTTTTCCGTGGCGTCTCCGGCTTTCTTTTGCTACAGACATTTCCCGTGCTCTAGCATACCTTCATGCACGCAAGTGCATACACCGCGATTTGAAAGGCGAAAATCTTCTTGTCACCGCAAACGGCAGACTGAAGATCACCGATTTTGGTTTCGCTCGGATTGCCGCCCGCAACGAAGAGGAAAGCAAACGTCTCACCTTCTGCGGGACTGACTCGTATATGTCACCCGAAATTCTACTTGGGGAGGAGTTTGATTTGCCCACAGACATTTTTTCTCTTGGCATCATCTTCTGCGAGATCGCCGCGCGGAGGCTAGCTGATGACCGCCATTTCAAACGTACTGGCCCAATGTTTGGCATTGACCCTGAGGAGGTGCACCGGTGGGCTAGCCCCGGTTGTCCACCGGCGTTCCTTGCTCTTGCATTCGACTGTCTTGCTCAGGATCCAAAGGCACGCCCCACCACTCGCGTTATTTTAGAGAGGCTAGGCGAAATCGAAACGGAGGTTTTATCACGTCCAGACACCGAAGACTTTCACGTTGGGAGTATCAGGCTTATGACAGGAGGCAGACGCCCGGGTGCTGCTCCCCGCATCCCAAGTTTTGGGGCTGGTGTTGGGAAGGACATCAGGCACAATACGGCCTCCGTCAAAGAGGATGTTCTTGCGGCCCTGTCCAGCGGCGAGGAAAGTAGCGACGAAGAGCCCTTGAGCGCCATGCAAGGTCTGGATCCAAACAGCGATTGGAGCACGGCTGCCAACGGTAAGATTATCGCTTTACAGTTCTGACGACTTCTAGTAACGTGCTTCGATTGTTGACACTCAGGACACTCGGGTGATAGCACCCAACCTCTTCTCGTCAGTAACTCTAGTACATTATCAGAATACAGCGCCGCCGTCGACCGGGCCCATGTTCCCACAACTACAGATGACATGCCGACATCTTTGTCTTCCATTATCACTATTCGACCTGCACTTGACCCGAACGGAACGGCGGAACCCACTACCCCAGGTAGTAATACTCCAACGAGCAGCGACTCCATCATGTCTGCGCAGAGTTATCAGACTGCTCAATCATCCATCCAGTGTTCCACCACAGCGACGAAAGGCCACTCCTCCATCGGTTCTCCCCCCATGCTTCACCGCTTTACTTTACTGAAACCTGGCATAAAGCGTACCAGCGGATCGGTATCCCCAACACGTCATGCCGACGGAGGATGGAACCCGTTAGAACTGATCTTCTCCAGCGGATTACTCGTGCAGAAATGTGATATATGTTCAAAGAGGATTGGTTGGAAACCTGTTTTGCAATGTGACGATTGTGGGCTGCGGTAGGTTCCTGACTTCTGATTATAGCGTATCTGATACATGACTGCTATAACTGCAGGGCTCACGTGAAATGCGGAGAAGTTGCTCCTCGTGATCGTAATATTCGTTCGGTAATTCAACCAGCCCTGCACGCATCATCACCCTCGTCAAAGGGAAGAAGCCAGCCAAAGAGAGTATCCTTACCCACTTCGATCACGCGATAGGGACCCTGCATATTCTATTCTATCATCGCTTAGCTTTCTAGATTTCTCCTATCAAGCCGCACATAATAGTAAGTTATATCCATCCGACGATAAAGCACACTACGTCACTGCCGAGTTACTCGGTATCCTTGCCTTGTATCTGTTTACCTATATTGGTGTATTCCCAGTGTCCTGTACACGTTATCTGATATTGATGCAAATAGCACTGGTCCACTTGGAGCTCTGGCCGTTATCATTGTGCCGAGTGGCAAATGTCGTCGACTACACGATTGTGCCAACAGAGTTCGCATACACGATGTCCTTTCACACGTTTACCCATAATACTCCAATGGGAGATTATGCATTCATGTGCGTCGATTTTTTATGCTTTAATCTGTTTAGGAACATATCCAATCGACGCAGCTTGGTGTCATTCCGATTCATGGACAGACTATGACCGATTAATTTTTAAACCTCTGCCATACTTATGACGCGTGACAGCGCAGGCGCTAGACAGTAGAACCCGGGGAGATGCGGCGGCAGAACTCAAGATATCGCCGTGATCGGATGACGAGCCAACTTGATTGACGACTTGCCGGCATCTGATACCGAGGTTGCCAGGACTGATTTCACAATATGTTCCAAGTGCCTCCCGTGTCGGCAGAAACTTGAGGCAAAAAATTGGAGTTAATTCTCTGCAGTGACAATAACATGCATGAGAACAGGCTGTAACCAAAGACAAAACTCATAGATTCGTAGTGCATGCTGAGGCCGAGGATTGACCGAGATTAACACGGTATATAACTGAATGGTTGACATCAAAAGAAACAA
This sequence comes from Suillus tomentosus, assembly GCA_016647685.1. Taxonomy (NCBI): domain Eukaryota; kingdom Fungi; phylum Basidiomycota; class Agaricomycetes; order Boletales; family Suillaceae; genus Suillus; species Suillus tomentosus. The sequence continues at coordinate 202,762 of JABBWJ010000053.1, forward strand.
CTTGTATTAAAGGGACTATGACGTCAATAAAATGTGAATGTACGAAGTTAACCGACATGAACAGCGAAAGTTCTGTGTGCATCTGAAATCGTACCACCAAAAAATAGATTCATAGTGCTGTAGCATAGATGTCTCCACTTGCCATCAGAGTATATGTCGAGGTATGTTATAGCTCTGTTTGATTGCCGACTCATTAGGACCGGCATCGCAGTGGAGCAGAGAAGGAAGTTGCCGGAAGGGACTTCGACGAATCGAGCCCAGAAACTTTGTTCTGTGAATTCAACTTAAGCTCCAAAATATATCTCGTTAATCACGAGTTCGCTTAGGCTTGACTAAAAGAGAATTGGAATGAGAAAGAAATTGTTTTGGACTGGAAGAATGGGACAGAGGTATCTATAGAAGGGAGAGAGACCATTCGACTTTGCAAATCTGATGCCGGCGGGCTAGTGATAGTGCCGGCAGATCACGGACCACAATGCAAGGACTTGGACCGAGGACTAACTAATTAATATTTACAATATTCAGGCTAGTGCACTGATCAATATGCTTTGGAGTGCCATTAAATAATTTTTTTTCATTAATTCCACACTGACTGGCAGAAATGGGTTCTGCTATGTTCTACCAAAATAGTTCCGCTTCACTTTGTATCAGGGTGCATCAGATATTACATCAGTAACAAAGACCTCAGCCACTGCTTGGTAAGCATATTTCCTCGTCATTCTGGTTTTCTTGTAAATATCTCGATATAACCCTCGCGCGCACCTATTCTGTGCTGTTCTGTTCGCGTCACCTTAAACGTCCACCGCCAAGCTAGCTGCTCCGAATTTTGTGACCCCTCCGCGCTTTCACTTTCTATGGCCTACGGACATCAGTACCGACGGACGGACCTCCATTGCGGTTACCGCTGCGCATTCCTTGGGGCAGTGTTCCCCCATACCTTCTTGGCTTCTTCACGTGCCCCCATCTTCAAACCCCGTGTCTGCCACCCTCTTCATATGGAATTTCAAGGGGTGTTATCTTCTTGATAATGTTTTATCCTTTACCAAATGTGAAGATTTGATCATGAACCAAACCAAGTCTTCGGTCTGCTGTGTGAGATGAAGATGCAATATGAAATTATGACAGGAATATATATGTAGACGTTGATACTTAGTAGTATGAACGAGGTGGAACTGCAAGTTAGGAGAAGACATAGCTCACTGAAGAAAGAATGTGATGGCCGTGCCAATAGCGTAACTGACGATGGGAAGAGGCAACGAGGGATGTCGACTGCGAGTGTCATGCGGGGATCTGGCGCTAGATCTTGGCACGGACGTACCGGGTCCCAGTACCGTCTTAATGCGCTGCGACGGCGTAACTAGGCTGCAGGTCCCAGGAAGGAGGATGCAAAGAGATGGCGGCACTAGCATCATGATTGGATAAAAATGCTGCCGCGACCTATGTAATGATGTAAGTTTCGTACCTTTTTCTGGCACAGTTTCCGAGGTCCAACATTTACTAAATAACGTCAGCCGAGAAGAGCCCGGAATCAACAGTGTTAACTACATATGTCATGATCACGATACAACACCCATTGGAAGCCGATCTGGAACCGCATCTTAGACCGCTAGTACTACATAATATCTGGTTTTGAGTGGACCCACAGCACGTGTGCAACACCTGCCGGTATACGTAGTACTTGAGGAGATATAACCAAACGGTAAGTGCGAAGTTAACTCAGTCTGCTAGTAGTGTGCTAGTATTGGGAGGAACGTTTACAAACCATCTTTTCAAGGTTAGCATCGTTACACCAGTCGTTCGACACGTACTCAAGCAGTGATAAAAATGGCAGGTTGAAAAATAATGTCAATCAATTGTCACCGTGACTATATCGATATCGCGATTATTCGGCACGAGCATTCAAATTCAAAGATTTGATACGACTCGCACGTCCCATGCCAGCCATATCAGGAGAGTACAAAATAAGCTCCTCTTCTTGAGTGCGACGGTTAGCTTTCTGCACAACCCACCCCAGCATCATATCCAGTTCGCAGCGTGGAGATGTTGTTCCCCTATGTGCTCGCCGTAACTGTCTTGCTGCTAGTACTGTATCTCCGATCCTGCTCAAGGAAGTCAGCTGGGCTGCCCCTTCCGCCAGGACCACGTTCACTGCCATTCCTTGGGAATGTCGGTGACATTGATATGGTGCGCCCATGGCGTACATATAGTGAATGGAAGGCGAAATACGGTCAGTACTGCAGTCCCGATTACTTTTCCCTCTCACATCTTCAGTAGGTCCCATTGTATCATGTCGTCTGATCGGCCAGACTGTCATCATAATCAACTCTGAGAAAGTTGCACGGCAACTCCTTGATCAGCGCTCGGCGATATACTCTGACCGTCCTGCAGGTCCTGTGCCTAAACTGTGAGGTCGCACTTCCCCCTTGTTATTTGCTCTGATCGCGATAAATCGTTAGTTTTGGCATAGAATTCATCACCGCGTTTCTTCCGTATGGGGACACATTCCGGCTTCATCGACGATTGTTTCACCAAGCATTGCGCCCCGACGCAGCAGATTCTTATCGAGATCTCTATTTGGACAAAGCCCGCCAGCTGTTGTCTAACCTTCTTGGCTCTCCCGAGGCGTTCGAGAAGCACCTTTTCTTGTAAGCTAGCCATTCCTCGCCCACGACGCCTACAATGACTGAGATGGGAACAGGTACACAGCTTCGATCATCATGTCGGTAACTTACGGATACGATAAAGTCTCTTGGGATGGACCTCCGATTACATCTATCGCCAAACTTGCGGAGTTAATGAATGTCGGCATTCAACCAGAAAGAAGTGCGATACTCACGGCATTCCCTATACGTACGCAAATTTATTCGAGATAGAACTTCTGACCTTACCTCGTTGCAGTTGCGCGACTACCTCCCTGGTTTCCGGGTGCATCATTCCAGCGTATCGCGCAGCGTACGCGGACGCTGGCACTTGAGTCTATGAATGAACCATTTGAATTTGTAAAAAGGAATATGGTGAGCACATGGCATAGTAGTCTTGTGGGCGCGAATACTCAAGGGGCTGAAGGCTGCCGGAAATGCGCCAAAGTCAATGGTATCGGATCTGTTGAGCGAAATGGACGGGGAAAAGCACGCCTATTCAGAACAGGCAGTGAAACACGTTGCCTTAACTGTCTTTGTTGGTGAGTGTGTTTGCTTTCTATCATATTACGGGACGAGCCAACATATTCATAGCCGGGTTTGATACGGTGGGTCCACTATGCTACATTATGATGTAGACTGCGGACAGATCGACTGATGGATTACACAGAGCTCTTCCACGCTGTCCTCTTTCATACTAGCAATGGTTTTGCATCCCGAGGCTCAGCGGCTCGCTCAACAAGAAATCGATTCTGTCGTTGGCGTTGATCGGCTGCCAGATTTTTATGACCGACCATCTCTAAAGTACGTGGAGGCTGTTTTTCGGGAAGCCATTCGTTGGCATATTGTTGCACCACTTGGTGAGAGACTCAATGTGTCAACTATGTCGTTCTCAACATTGTTCCGACAGGTATTCCTCATGCAACATCAAGTGACGACGTCTTTGAGGGCTATTTCATTCCAAAAGGTTAGTCGGCTGATTCGCTATGTTTGCATCTCTACTAATGTGACGTGTTTCACTGTAGGCTCTCTCATTATGCCTAATATATGGTTTGCATCAATTTTTTAACGAGTCTTAAGCCTTGTAACTTAGTCACCTCTTCAGGGACATGTCCAGAGAAGGACACGATGATCCTGATGTTTTCAGACCGGAAAGGCACTTTGCAAGTGACGGGACACTTTTACCAGACACGATAGCAGCAAAACCTATATGGGGTTTTGGAAGGAGAGGGTAAATGGATAAACCCATCCAGGAATCGTTTTTCTTACAAGCTGGTTAGGTGCCCAGGGCGTTTCATCGCCGAAGCTGCGACGTGGAGCGCGGCGGTGCATCTCCTTGCAGTGTTCCGGATAACGAAGGCAGAGGACGAATCAGGGAAAGAAATTGAAGTGAAAGAAGAGTTCACCTCTGGAGTGGTCTGGTATGTTCTTGTGTGTTTGAGACATGAAGCGTCGGCATCCTCACCACTGCCGATTTTGTAGCCGACCCGTGCCGTTCCAGTGTTCTTTTGTCCCCCGATCAACGGACAGGGAGAAGGCAATCCGCTTGGGCGATTAATCTTGGATGCATCGGGGCTGGGACCTGATTATTCTAGCGAGTCAGTTAGTTATGTAACTTGTAGTAACTCTGCGCGATTATGTATTAATTACATTGTACTTGATTAATACTTTTCGTGGCTACGTCGACGATCGTGTTGTCATCCGTGATACTTGGTCGGTAACATAATAATTAACCGTTCGTACGGTGGCAAATCCCATTTCCAATGGTAATTTGTCTCCACGGTGCACAACACTGCAGATTTGCAGTTCCATCAGCGGCCTACGATAAAAATCATCGAATTCAGGTTCTCATAGAGACGAGTGCTTCGAAATCTACTGCCTAGAAATAGCCAGACTTGACTGGGATCTGGGGTAGAAGGTACGTTAGTATGTCAAAGCATCGCACATTCTGCAGATTGGCTTAGTCGAAGCCCATAAAGCATCATCGTACAATACGGCACATGTCTCGTCAGCAACAGGATGCAGATGCCAACGCCCGGTTCAGACAAAGATCAAACACGACAACCTTTGCCCCATTTGCCTGGCGACGCAAAGCCGACACCATATCCACTACCGTCCCACCCCAGACACAGCCATTGACCTTCGATGCCCTCGTTGAGGCGTTGACACCTCCTGCAGTTCCAAGTCTCACACATGCACGTTCCTTGGCTACTCTTATAGCATCGCAATCACCGCTACCCCAACCATCCGCGCTGAACCCAGTATGGGCTGCACTCTGCAGTCACGATTCGCCTTCCTCTCTGCAGGCAGCAGGGTATGAAATCATGGCAACGTTCTGGGAGAGATTTGACGGCCACCTGGGTACGGCAGATATCCTTCAATATTTCTCTCTATTCTTGCATACCGTCTGGGCTGCCGATGTAGGGGAGCCTCGACTGCGAGCTCTACGGGCTCTCACAAGAGGGGGAACCGAAGTCATCGGTATCGAAATCCCATTGCTTAGCTTGCTCAGGACATGGACGGAAGGCGCCTTTGATGCTTACATGTCAGGCGATGCGTCCGATCCTACTGACCGTGCAGAACGAGAGCGACACATTGATCTTTTGGCTACCTTCCTATCTTCTGTACTGGAGCAACCAGAATCCGCGGCTCGTGTATCGGAAGGTGACCTTGCTAGCATCCTTCAGTTCTATGCTAGTCTTCTTGGTCGAGCGTTGACAGTACCTCCCCTGAGTCCTGCTGCTGATCCCGTACCCTCGCCGCCTCTCGCCGCTCACACCGATCAACCTGCCGGCGTAAAAACGACCATGGGGGCTCACAGACGTCATCCATCATCTATATCAATCCGTTCCATCTCATCCCCACATTTACCTTCTCGAAAACACCCAGCAGAGTTGATGGTCATTATCTATTTAGACCACCTCAGTTCGCAGCTCAAAGCGCTTGCGCCAAAATTCTTGACGCTCATTCTTCCTGTCCTCTTACGCGCGCTGGCCTTTTTCGCTTCCCCTCTACCCCGTGTATCCATAATGACAGGTCGCACTCATACGCCAGCTAGCTTAGAGGATAGGATCCAAAAAACTTTGAACGTATTGTTTTCCGGACCATACGGTAGTTCGTGCATGGCAATACTCAAACGACACCTTCTTCCTCCTACCGATATTGGGAAGGACCTTCATATTGCTCCGATCATTGCTCTTGGTGCGCACAGAACACTGCGAAACATCATTCGCCAAGGACTATGTACAAAAATGGCTCGCGCATACATTTGCAGGCTGACATCCGTCTCATACCCCACTGCAGGCGTTCCCGGAAACAAGGATCTTGAGAAAGATCTTATGGAGCGGGCATGGTCGAAGGATGATATATCTGGATGGGATCATACAAGGCTCGGAAGATTGCTCTGCAAGTCGGTTGAAGCTTGGGTCAAATTTACGCCAGTGGATAATAGGGAGGATTATGACATGGAGAAGGACAAGATAATGGATGAAGCGGCATGCACCATGAGAGACATCTTTCAGGAGTTTGATGAGAGGGAGGATGGCGTTGATATGGACGATGAAGAGGCATGCGTTGCAGGAGCAACTCTTCGCCAGCTTACCAATTTTGTTCGTCCGATCAGGTGTGTTGCTCGTTTTACGGGCAAGTGCGTACATTCTAACTAATTTCACAGGACCATGGATGGAGCGCCCCTGATCCTACCGCTAGACCAGCCTACTGAGGCCCCTACGCCATTCTTACGCACCCTTTCATCCTTGTTGGCTCGAGACCATTCAACCTACATGATTCCGCTGCTGTCCACCACGCTCTTCTTTATTGCGGACCATCTCACTGATGCAGACACCGCCAAACTTCCAAGTATGATGTTTGAACAACATGACCTGTCACCTGCATCGCCAGATTGGTTGAAGAGCTGGGAGGATATTCTTTCAAATCCCACTCTATTTGCTCCTACCCGAGCGCTAACGCGGTTGGAAATCATGAAGGCATTACGATCCGTCTACGACTCTCTCAAGGATATGCCTAGCTACAGGAAGTCTCTGGCAGACCTAGTGTTCGATTTTTGTCGGGTGCAGGCAGACAACCCGCAGGAAGACCTGACATTCGACAGCAGTGTGGCATGGAGGATATTGGGCGATGAAGTAGTCCTTCGTGCAGTGGAGGCGCATACTGCGTCAGCATCGGTGTCCCCATCTTCAGAGCCCGAGACTTCGGCTCTCTTCGCACCTATACGGGAATTGATAGACCTTTTGACAGCTGTTGCTGTCGAAGGAGGAGTCCAAGAGGACGACGACGACAATGGATGTGCCAACACTTCTGACACGCCAGTATCACCCGCATTTTCCTCCAGTAGTGCTTCCGCTGTTGTAACTCCTATGCTCTCACGAAAGCAGTCAGAGGCCCGTGGTGGAAATACGAGAGACAGAGATTCGAATATGCCCTCTGTCATGTCAATTCTATCATCCCTTGCGGGTTCTCGCTCTCAGTCCCAACACTCTCAAGAACATGAGAGTGTCCGCCCTCCATTGGTCGCTTCCCCTGTATCAGAGCCAATATTGCCTCGAGCAGCTGTAGCAGTAGTGTCGTTGGTTTCCATATTCAGCCAACTCGCATTCACTCCTCACGCACTACTCCAGCGTAATGTCATTTTAGCAGGCCAGGTATTCGATACTTTAGTCCAGCTCATTGGTCAGGCAAAATCCCCCCGCACTCGTCTCACTGTTCTCCAGTTCACCATGCGAATCCGTGCTGACAGGGACCATCGCCTTTATTTCGTTGACGCCCATTATGACCCGGATGGCAATATCATGACCTTGGCATCGCTGATTGGCCGGATACCAGAGCCATCGCTTTTTGGACAAGCACAGCAATCAGAAGATGAGAGGGCTAGTTCTGGTGACCTAACCAATGATGACTCTCATGTGCGCAAACCGCAACATCGAGGTACTCAAGAACGTGATGGGAGACGAGCATCTCGTGGGAGAGGACTCAGGCCAAATCACTCGGCAGGCAGCCGCAGTCGGTCGAGAGCGCCGTTGTTAACGCCATCGCCCAGTACAAGTCAGGTAAAAACGCAGGAGTCCACTCTCTGGCAATTTCCCGAATCTCTTCCATTCACCTCGGTAGACCCGGACAATCCAAGCGAGGGCATTTTTTCCTATGATCCAGTATCCGAGTCTATTGGTGTCCTACGCATCGACTCTTATTTGTCTGCCATCTTCGACGTCCTAGAGAAAGAAAGAAATTGGGAAATTCTCTCCTATGTGCTCTGTCATCTTCCCGTCCAACTCGCAAACAAACACCTGTTTTGCGGCCCCAAATGTCGTGAGGTGATCGCGAGGTTGCTGACATCTCTCTGTTCTGGACTGGCATGCGGCGGATTAGCATCCAGTATTGATCGATGGCCTCTCGGTCTCAAACCTCGCGACGCTCATGGGCTGACATTTCACACACTCACCGTCCTCATCAGCTATCGGCGGCACTTCGACTTGCCGTTGCGACACGCTATTGTTGATGTGCTTTTGAAAGGGTTGGATAGTCAGCCCACGACAATCACCTGCTGCCTGCAGGCTTTGACGTTATGTGCCTTCGAGCTTCTGCCTTCACTCAAGAGGTCCCTACCATCAATCTTGGAGAAGCTGTCGCAGATCATGTCCAACCCAGACATGGCTGTCCACATCCTCAGCTTCCTCTCCATTGTCGGCTCCATCCGCGCGCTACATGCTAATCTGCGAGAAGAAGACTTCAAAATGGTGTTTGGTGTTGCGCTGCAATACCTTCAGCACCACAATCGACGTCCTGGTGCAACTCCCGCAATATCATGGGGAATGTCTCAGTATGTTCGGTCGATTTCGTTCTATGTGGTATATGTTTGGTTCTTAGCAGTCAAGCTTCCACATCGTCATCGACATATTTCATATATCACTCGCCAGTTGCTACTAGCAAACGAGGGAAAGGATGACATTGACGAACCTACCGAGGTATGCTTCGACTGGCTGGCGCGATATGCATACGCCAGCGCCGATCCACGACCTGCTCGTTCGACGCTGAGCGAGATTGTGATGAACCCAAATAATCTGGCATCCCCGGACCCTGCTGTCAGTGAAAAGACATGGATTTTGGGCAATTCTGTCGTCACCATCCGCGCTTTGGCTCGCCTTGGTTGGATTGAAGTCCTATCTCGCCGCCCTTCTGGGTTGACTAGGTTCCTCTGCAAGCTAGAAAATGTACCCTTAGTTGGGCCCGGTGATGTTGATCCTGATATGGTTTCTGTGGCTGCGGGCATGATGATGGAGCGCGATGTTCCGCGCCCTGAGCGCCCCGATGCAGGCGTCGATCGATCGCTAGCAACGAATCCTCGTAGTGTAAGTCGGAACTCTTGTTCACAAACTAATGGACTCATCCATTCCAGGACACAATCACAACCGTTGTCGTAGGGGATGATGGTAGAGCTGCACCGCCAGCACCAGATCCAATCACTGGCTATGTGTGGAGTAATACTGCTCCTTCTCAACGTCGAAAATACGTTGGCGTCGATCCCGCCTTCTTCGCCCTCCAGCTTTCCCCTTACCCTGATAGGAACCAACCCGCTAGCCAGCGGATGGTCGATGCAGCGTTACTTCCGGCCCTCTTCCGGTCTTTGGATCAGATTCCCGTGATTGATACCCATAAAGTGGGAATCATGTACGTTGCACCTGGCCAGACACACGAACTTGATATTTTACGGAACACCCATGGGTCGCCTGCTTATACAAGGTTTCTCGAGGGCATTGGCAGACTCATCAATCTCCGAGGTCAAGTCGACGTTTATGCGGGTGGTTTGAGTCCGGACGAAGACGGCGAATACGCCTATGCATGGTGGGATGATATAGGTCAAGTCCTTTACCACACCGCTACGATGATGCCATCCAAACCTCACGACAAGTACTGCGTCGATAAAAAACGTCATATTGGAAATGACTATGTCCGAATCGTGTGGAATGACTCTGGAATCCCCTATCGGTTTGACACACTTGCCACTCAGTTCCAATTCGTGAACATCGTCATCGAACCCCATTCCCTTGGCGCAATCGCTGCCTTTTCTAATAACATCCACGAAAACGAGTATTTCAAGGTCACTATCCAACGTGCCTCTGGCATGAGTGACTTTACACCTGTCGGCGATTTCAAGCTCATATCGGCCGAACAGCTCCCTTTGCTAGTCAGGCAACTCAGCTTACTGGCGGATTGTTTTGCGTCTGTGTTTGAACGCACAGAGCGAGATACCAAGGAAGTCGAGGTAATCAGCAACTGGCGTGCTCGACTCCAAAAGATCATGACGTTCAAGAGGGAGAAAATGCCACCCCTGCAGACTGGGGATGAAATTGAAGAAGTAATGGGGCAGGAGGCCTATCGCAACTTCACAGCTACATTCTAGCCTTGATTGTATTTGCAATGCTACGTCGGTGGATATTTTACATTGAATATCATCTCTTCTCTACAATTTACTCATTGTTCAAGCTGTTCTTTGATCTCCGTACATGCCAGGGTCTGTTACTCGTTGTATTGTTTACCACTGCTTATGATTTGCATACTGTACAAGTACGTTCACACTCACTATGATTTTGCGATGGGGAGGGAATAATTAGTTCATCAATACGTGACCAATTTTTATACCAATCACCCAGACTTCGGCGATATGATTCTGGTCGTGACTCGATTTTATGAGGGTTCAAACGTTCAAGCTCAAGCTCGCAGAAACGGCACAGTTCAGGCGTGATGCTTGGAAATTCATCAAGGAATCGTGAGCTACAATCAATTCAATCAATAAGAGCTACCCTGCTATCAATAACGGTCCTAAACAATGCTGGATGTCAGCTGCAGTGAGTACGATTCCTGAACTCCAGGGTTCACCCGAAAATGAGGGAAGAACGAGCTGTTGTGAGAGATGAATGCGGAAACAAATCTTGGTCAAGTGGGCGGAAATTATGGCGCTATTAGGTGAGTTTACCGGCAGGCAAAGACGTCACTAAGAGGGCTGTTGCTGAGCATATTGCTGTTGGTAGTACTGGGCGTAGTTCGCTGCATAATCCTGTGAGCCGTAACCTGGGTAGCTTTGCTGGCCCCACTGCGCACTGTACCCAGGAGCGCTGTAGCCACCGTAAGCTTGGGGTGGGCGGTATCCTTGATTTTGTGGAGGATTGTTGGATTGCCAGGACTCTGGTCGACGCCAAGGTGGAATGTTGGACCCGCCTGCAGTAATGTCATGACCAGCGCTAGGGGCACCCCACGAGCTCTTGGCAGTATCGCCGCCTGTGCCTCTGCCACTCTCGCCAAGCTCTGCCATCAGGCTAGCGTACTCAGAGTCGAACCCTCCCTTGTTCATAGGAGGCGGGCTGCCCATAACGATAGCGTTGGGGTCCTTGTTAACGGTACAGTCACGCGCCATGTGGCCTGCACTACCACAGACACGACATATGATGTTAGCTGTGAAGTTGCGCTGTTCTGGACAGTCGTATTTTCGGTGACCGAGACCGCCACAATTCTGACAAATCTGGTTTTCGTCGTCACGAAGGGTACCGTTCAATGCAGCAAGCTCGCGGAGCTGATTACGCTTGTGGTCATTCTGACCCTCGGGAGTGGAGGCAGCCTAGAAAACCTTGAGTAAAAGATCGATGGTGACAAATTGGACTTCTTACTGTTTCAATGACCCTGTTGATCATCTTCACACATGCTGCAACTTTCTCTTCAGAATCAGCGAGAACGAGACAGTGGAGATCTTCTTCTGCATCGTCAGCGTACTGGTCAGGACGAGCTTTGCCTTCCTTTACGCTTCCTTTGCCACGGATACTGATTTTGGCACCGCTTTCCCTCTCCATCTTCTTCAAACTGTTACCACGAGGACCGACAAGAAGACCAAAGAAGTTGATTTCAGGGAATTCCTTGACAGGAATGTAAACTTTTTCAGATGGACGTTGAGAACGCTTTTGCTGGTGGTATTCGACAGGAGGGCGGAAGTTGGGATCATTCTTCATAGCACGATCGACAAGGCGGATCCGCTCGTCTTCGAGCTTCTTACGATAGCGGACCTCGCGAGTGTTAGTACGGCGACCATGACCATCATATGTGGGTGGAGGTGAGGGTGAACTGATGCCAGAATGAGCATGTGCGTTTGTAGAAGTCAGGTTATCGCAAACTTACCGCTCACGCTCAGGAGGGATGAAATCATTTAGCCGCAGCTTACGATTAATCTCTTCCAGCCTAAGGTGAATTGCATAATTGTCGAGTTGTGCCTGAGAAACGCCGGCAGCGGATATGGCAGTGGGCAAACCAGGGATGTCTGTCTTTGCTTCTCCCCACCGGCTGCGTCTTTTGCGAGCACCATTAGCGTCAGCTGTGGGTAAGTGAAAAGCACATGGTATCAGGGTTAGTAACACAGTCAGTTAGTGATTAGTAAGGTTGTAACAGCAATCGCAACAGACGAGCTGCCAGGATCACCAGCAAATCTCACAGGACCTGCTATAGAGAAATGCTTGGCAAGGAAGCACGACTTGGGAAGTCGGTGTTCAAGAATGATGGGCTTACCCTGAGAATTGGTGGGGGTCTCCTCCCTCCCCCTCCTCGAGTCTTGGTCTTGATTGGACTGTTTTGGATATGCAGAGGGAGATGGCTGGGCAAGTTGCGGGCGCGAAGTTTCTTCTGCGGGTGCGGGTCCAAACCGACGACGGGTGCCCAGGGGGACTGACAGACCATTTGTGAGATAATTTAAGGTTCTATCACAAAAACTGGACCAACCTTCATTTGTTCCAGTAACCTCGCGAGTAGCAGGCCTCCACATTTTTAAACTGAGATGTCAACAGGAAAAGGCTCGAGAGCGTGACGGCGAGTGCAAAGAATTGAATTGGAGGATGCTGAGCAAGATGTAAATCAATCTCCGAACCCTGTCTCCAGTCGTTTATGGGCTCCGCTCAAAAATGAGCTTGCTGACACATCAACTTCAGCACTTCTTTCACTCAACTCCAACGTTTCGGGCTATTGTCAGTTCCTCCATCAAATTCCACGAGGGCCTTACCTTGTTTATCGGAACAAGCTCAGATCCAGTGCGATCATAACATGCAACCGCATTGTGGTCTGTCGTGGCTACAATTCAGCTTTGCCAAATTGCGAGGCTCGTCAGCAGCCGCATGTCTCGATTAACTAAATACAAAGTATTGGTGGCCCCTTTGCTGGTCCCCCTACTTTTAGGCCTGTCTAATTATTTGAGTATTCTTCAAATATACTACTCAAGCTAGTACTGTTGCGCTTTGTTCTAGGTACTGCAGCCATTCGTCGTCACTCCAATCTATTCCCTACCCTACACCTACTGACTCTCAACCCTCGCCCCCTGCAACTGACTCTTTGATCACACACCTGGCAGCGATCTGCACATTATGCCCGATTCGCGCCTGCATGGGCCACTGCATACCAAAAGCTTTCTTTTTCACAAAGGTCACTCACTAACGTTTTCAGACTCCCTGTTGTTACTCTCAAACGTCAAAGCAATCATTCCGCTTATGAAATTCGTGAACAGTCCAAGGCCTAAGCCCAAAGTGCGTATCTTGAACATTTATAGCAAATGGAAGGGCAGCTACATTAATACTAGTGTTCCGTTTTCGACACACGCAGTTCATGACACATTTTTAACTGTCCGATACTTGGGGCCTGGGTGTCAATAATTGTCATAAACAGCAGACCATTCAAATCGTCACTATTGTTTCATAGTGCTATATCACGGAAGGCTCGACTGGTGATGACATCATAATTTTGCAAGCTGGCGGTAGTGACGGTCCTGGTCGATCGTTGAGATGAATTTTGAGGGTAACTGCAAAGTTCACCTGAGCGCTGAATCCGAGTTGAAGCTCAGTCGATTGAGAACTTATTGGGTTACTTAGGTTCTCTGCTGAAATTTGAAAACTAGCAAGATTGCCTGCTTGTTCATGATGTCTTGTGGAACAGCGCCTATCTCGAAAGTCCAATTTCTTGCAGCGAAAACATTTCCCAGTAGTATAAGTCAGTGTGTCAATAGATTGATGGTCCGGACTGCGGAGAGAGCAAGCTGGGGACCGGCGCGGTCACGTGCATGCACGACATTCAACTTTACTTGCAACTCACTTACTGAACTGAGAGCGCTGCCTTGCGATTATCGATACCTTTCCTTTTCTCGTGATCTCTGCTTTGGCTATTGCAGGATATGGGTGTAGCGGGACTCTGGGAGGTTTGTTGCATGAGTTGATACGAAAGTTTGCTCTAAGTCATGGTCTAATAGGTGCTACGACCTGCTGGACAAACACAGTCATTAACACATCTATCTGTTACCCAAGGATTTGAAGCAAATGCTGGTAGCCGACGAGGCTTTCGCATAGGCATTGATGCCTCAATTTGGTTCTTCCATGCCGCGTACGGTAAAGAAGGAGAGAATCCGGAACTGCGTACACTCTTCTTTCGCTGTTCCAGACTCATGAGCATGCCTCTCCTCCCACTCTTCGTATTCGATGGTCCAAAAAGGCCTTCTGTCAAACGCGGGAAGAGAGTAAGCGGCAACGCGCACTGGCTCACTACTGGAATGAAAAATATCATTGTTGCTTTTGGTTTTGAATGGAGAACGGTGCGTCTACGCGAAAAGTGATGACGAAAAGAAGATTTATGATGTACAGGCTCCTGGCGAGGCCGAAGCTGAGCTTGCGTACCTGAATCGTATGGGAATCATCGATGCTGTCCTCTCCGATGATGTTGACAACTTTCTTTTTGGTGCCACTATGGTTATCCGCAAGTAAATCCTATCACCCTGAGCATACTGTCGAAAGCTGACTTTTGTATAGTCCTAGTAACACACTTTCCGGAAACCGGGCGCACCCAGTGAAAAACGCCGACGGACGTGATGACGGAAACCACGTCGTGACGTATCGCGCCGCTGATATCCTCTCCCACGACGATATCTGTCTCTCGCAAGGAGGCTGTATTCTAATTGGCCTCCTCTCCGGCGGAGACTACCATCAGGCTGGCGTTCAAGGCTGCGGGAAGCTCATTGCCGCTGCCCTCGCACGTTGTGGATTCGGAGACCAACTGCTAGAAGCTGCCAACTCCCTCACCCGCGAGGAGCTAGAGAAATGGCTTGACACTTGGCGTGATGAAGTGCGCGAGGAACTGCGTACGAACAAGAGTGGCCTCATCGGATCGAAGAAACCTGCACTCGCAAAGAAGATTCCTGATGATTTTCCTAATGTCGATATTCTATTATCCTACACCAATCCTATCACGAGCGAGACAGAGGGTAAACCCACGCGAGACATCACTTGGGAACAAGAGCCCGACATTGGTAAAATTTCTTCACTTTGCGAACTGTACTTCGAATGGGGTGTGAAGGACGTGATCATCAAGCGTTTTCGCACAGTTTTGTGGCCAAGCGCCGTGCAACGTATCCTGCGGCGTGGTGCAATGGAAAAGGACGAGAAGAAACGCAGAGGTTTACCGATGAGCCCTAAAAAGAGCAAGACAACAGGCAAACTTGCGCCGGGAACGCCCTCGAAGATGATTACAAAGTACTTTTCGTCGATGAAGCTCCACTCTCCAACCAAAGACAACCGAAAGGACCAAGAGCACAGTGATACTGAATCTGAAGCAGAAGAAGATAGGCTGATTGTCAAGATTCACTCCTCGCGACGACACGCGTCTACGGATGGAATTCTTGAGTACCGGCTGGAGATCGCCCCTGCGCAGCTTGTACGACTAGCTGGAGGCGGCGTTCAGGGAATCAGGCCCCCAATCGAGGTAGACGCTGCCTTCGATGATACCGAAGGGGATGATGAAGATGAGGATGAGGATGGCGGAAAGCAAAGGGGCAAGGGAAAGGGAAAGAAACCTCCACCAGATCCCAAGAGCCACCTTCGTGTGTGGATGCCAGCATGTATGGTGCAAACTGTAGAACCGGAGCTCGTCGAAGCCTTTGAGGAAATTCAGCGCAGAAAGCTCGAGAAAAAGACCAAGCGATCAAATAAGACAGATGGGAAGAAGAAGGCTGCGTCCACTGCGCAGGGAGATAGCGATGGAGATTCCCTCCCTGTTCTAGCCCCTACGAAGAAGAAACCTACCCGTCAGAAGAAAACCGTGGTGAAACGGCAGGACAGCGGGCTTGCTCCTCCCTCTCTCCCAATTACCAATGCTTCCGACGATCCTTTCCTGGAGCCTGAGAGTACTGTTCATGTTGATACGTCTCGGCAGTCCCAAACTGGTTCTCAGAAACATACGAAATCATCTGACTCAGATTCTCCACAATCCTACATTACTAAGTCTCCAAGAAAATCATCGCAGCAAACATCCCCGCGCTCATCAGGCTTAATCAGGCCCACAGGTTCAACATCATTTATACAGCCGATGCGCAAGCTTGACGACATCATTGATATCTCGAACATGACGGAGAGGAAAAAGAAAGATGTTTCCATCGCACAAGGCGGCAGCGATACGGATGCTCTCCCACTTTCATCCCCTCCGAAGAAGACAACAGTCCGTCCAAAGAAAGCAGTTGTGGAACCCCGTGTCACCGCGCATGCTCCTCGCCCTTTCCCGATGTCAGGTTTCATCAGTACTTCTGACGATCCTTTCATAGAGCCCGCGAATTTTATTCGCTCTCATATGCCCCAGCAGTCCTCACAAACCTACTCTAAGAAGCATATCAAATCGTCCGACTCTGAATCCCTCCAATCTGCTGTAACCAGATCTCCAAGGACAATGCCGCAGCGGACACCCCCTCGCTCGTCAGGTTTGATCACGCGCCCGGATTCACCATCACTCGTGCAGTCTATCCACAAATTTGACGATGTCATAGAGATCTCTAGTGATTCCGACGTGCCATTACCACCCACAAAACTTTCTGTCAAGGCACCCCTGCTGCTGGCCAGAGAGAAAGCCAAGAATGGGAATAGTTTATCTCACGTGAAAAACAAATACCCTGGCCGAGTCGAGTCGACGTTCAAGGGCCAATCAAGAATAGTTGTGGCAGAGAACGACATCATTGATTTGACTTGCTGAATCGCTCGTTATGAGGATTGGTCGTAACTCGAGTTTTTGGTTGTACAACAAGATTATATGTGTAGTAGTAGACGGATCTACAGGATATACCCTCTGTATGTTTTGAATGTGAAGTGTTGTCAGGTGGTTATTCTCCATGAGTTCGTCGATCTTAGAATGATTCTTCCATTGGAGCTACATCACTATTCTAATCTGCCGAAGATTCTCTTGTCTTTTATGATGATCTGACATACGGTACCCTAAGCTCATCTCGTCCCTCGAGATACACGAGACCGTTTATTGCATACTCATCTATGAACATGACAGTACCACAAGCTTGACTATTGGCAACTCGACAAAATGGTGAGCATCGAGCAATCTATGGACGAGTGGATGTGAAAGCGAATACTAGCGGAGACAGTGGAAGGTATTGATACACCATCAATTGAAAATGGGTGGCAGTACAGTAATAACTCATCGGAAAACAACAGTTCGTGAAAATCAAGAAAACAGTGAACAGAAACACATGACGTCCATTTATATGACAGTGAAAATTGGTACTAATCGTGCAGTCGGGTGTGCCGAGTCGCCGACATACATGCCTAACCGCCGGCCTTGCCGAGCAAAGCATAGCCATTTCCTGCTGGACCGTGCAGCTACATCGCACATAAGAAATGTGGAAAACAAGAAAAAAAAGGGATAACCGTACCTTTGAGTAGCATCGGTGGCAAAGGGGATCCCCGTCTTTCTCGGTCAATCTAGTGGAATCTAACGGAGTGTTGCACTCCTTGCACCTCAAACATCCCTTGTGCCAAGTCTTTCCTATGGCCTTCATCTATCCCACGCATGTCAATCAAATTCACACCAGCCCCTCGATAAAAATTACCTGTTCAGCGAAATAAACATTCTTCCCACACCGCGGACATGTTGGAGTCGCGCCCGCAGAAAATGCCTTTACGGGAGTGCCACCGCTACCAAATGCTACGCCATACCTTGTGCCGGTGGAAGTTGGTTGCAACGGCGTCATCGGAGATGAACTTGAGCGTGCAAGTGTTACAGAAGATAATTTCAGGGTAGACGTAGTATTAGTTCCATTGTTTGCTGATTTTGTTGGGCTCAGTGGGACAGTACGCGGCATGTCGCCAATGCGTACTGTGCTAGTAGCTGTCCCCGTAAACGTAAGGGCTGGAGATGGCGTAGATTCCGCCGGCGTCTCTTCTCTCACCCCCTCGTGGTGCAAGATTGTGTTGACAGTTTGATTCGTGTTTTCAGAGCTAAGCTCGACAATAGGATTGTTGGGTGAGCGATTGAACCGTGCGGGGAGGACCGAGTTCGCTTTGAGGATGGGCGATGGCGACATGGCACCATTCATATAGCGTCCTGTGCTTGAGTTTTGCGCACGCACCGGTGATCGCGCACCTCGTCGCTGACTTAGATCGACTGATTCACCACGTATGAAAGTGGGTGCAGGGAAGGAGTTGCGCACAGGTGATGCAGGAAGTGGTGGAGGTGTGGCCATGTCATCGCGATGAGGGAGATTGGCATGTCTCAGGTCGCGAGTGCCGAAATTACGAACGTGACATGTTTTGCTGTAATTCAGATCAACGATTGAAAGACATGAAGAGTTGTGGGGGGTACCAGTATGGCTAAGCAGGAAAGGGTAAGCTACATGATGCATAGCAACCTCATAGGCAAGACGTACCTCCTGATCGTGTTCAAGAAGCGTGAATGAGTCTAACCTCTTATTACATGTCGTGCAGGCCAGGCAAGGCTGACCGGATTTGTTGTAAATCACACGAACCTAGGCGTGTGGGTGAACTCACCTTGTGATAGAGCTGATTACGTTGATTAATAACATTTTGTATTGCAGAGTACTATCGATCAGCCCACCTTCCTACCAGGTCCCATCACCTGTCGGATATCAATAAGAAATTACGAAGCATGAAACGAGGCTGCTCGCCTGTTCTGCAGCATAAACAGCCTTGTTGCATCTGGGACATATCGGTGTACCGCCAAACGGGTGCATGGCAGCTATGTAATATAACCGACTTGTACCTGATCGAGGTCGAGCTACAGATTGGTGCAAGCTTGAAAGATGGTCGTTCGTTGTCGCTTATGCGTGACTATGTACTTCGGAGGAGTAACGGGAAACATCCATCGGAGATTGAAAGCTATATCGCTTTTTTGCTACAGGCCAAATCTTTCGTCCATCGCCATCTCCCTCTTATCCAGTTCATAGATTTTTTGTTTTCTCTTCTTATTCTGTCATCATGTCTGACGATGAGCAACACAATCAGCAGTTCGAGCAGGTCTGCTTATTTTATCTACAATGTTTCGCGATCATGCTAGACAACTGATCTCGCGATGATCATCATTTAGGCTAGCGCAGGTGCCTCGCTCACTTTCCCTATGCAATGTTCTGCGCTCCGCAAAAACGGTCACGTTGTCATAAAAGGTGCGCTAGACTGTATCTACCCTGCATTGCCGGCCCGACAACCTCATTCCAGGTCGTCCCTGCAAGATCGTTGAGATGTCCACCTCTAAGACCGGGAAACACGGTCACGCAAAGGTCCATCTCGTCGGTGTCGACGTGCGTCTATGTTCCACTAAACCTACGAATTGCTGCTTCAATTTCCGATCACACAGATCTTCACTGACAAAAAGATGGTAAAGTATCAATAGTTGACTTGGTCATAAGCGCTACCGCTTATGGTTCCCGTATCGTCCTTTTTATAGGAAGATATCTCCCCTTCCACCCACAACATGGACGTTCCCAACGTGAACCGTACCGAGTACCAGCTCGTGAGCATGCTGTTTACCTTCGTTTCCTGTGGTTACTCAAACCCCCAGTAGCTCGGTGTCGACGACGGCTTCCTCAATCTCATGAACACTGACGGAGGTACTAAGGATGATGTCAAGCTTCCTGACAGCAAGCTTGGTGAGGAGATCTTAGCCGGCTTCGAAGTCGCAGACACCGTTATGGTCACAGTCACCGCTGCGATGGGTGAGGAGCAAGTACGTTCATCATGCAGCGCCCTTGCAGTTCTCCGATTCTTAATGCACGTTCCAGGTTACATCTTTCAAGGTCTCCAATCAGTAAACGTATGTTTTTGCTTTGGCCATATCCTCTGTTCGCGATTTTCACACAGCTTAGGTCTTTCACTTCTGATTGTCGCACACGTCCTGTCATTTTTCTGTCACGTCAGCTATTCTTACTTTCAGTCAATATCTGCGCATGTACTTTCATCAAGGCATTGTACTGAATGTACATCAGTATGACTAGGTTCCGATGTTGGAATAAAGAATTATGTATTTCATGTTGTAGACAGGAGGCATTTATGGAGGGAGATCGCAGCAAACCACGTCCAGATAGTAAGAATATTAGAACCCTTACACCCTTGCATGCTCCGTCGCCCACAATAGTTCTTTCCCCTTATTAATACTATCGCCAACACGGCAGTCCAGCATTCTATCTGCTGTGCATGAGACGTGCAACTTGGCCCGGCGTGAGGCAGACGTGACCATCCTAGTCGCATCCGTAGTTCGCAAGCAAAAATTGTTTATTATTTTCTGTATTTTATTTCTATATTATAAAATATAAGCTTTATTTATAGGTTGTTTGGTTGAGCATCATTCCTGAAAGTGCACAGGACTCGGTATTTTGATTCTTTACCTTGGACAGTGACCACTTGGTGACCACGACAAGTAATATCACCCACACGGACAGGCCCTCGACTTACTAACGGATTCTTAAACATGACCAGCTCCAAGGAAAATCCAGATTCTGACCTCTACGGAGGTGAGTATTGTTGCATGTCATCGGCTCTAGGGCAACTGCTTACATTCTACAGACCTGTACGATGACGAGTTTACTGTCCCACTGGATGATGAGGCCTCCCCTACCACAGAGGTTCCTCCGCAAGCAGACAAGAATCCTGAGCCTGTGAAGATGGAGGTTTCAGCAACGACCATGTCGGCGTCATCTCTACCTGCAAAACCTCAGTCTTCAAAAAACGACCCTTTGTCATATTCGGCGCAGGTTGCAAAGCAGTTCTCTGCGTACCAACAGACACCGAGCCAGGAACGTATCCAGAAACCACCTTTGCCCCTCCCACCAAACCCGAGTGCACAAGGTGGGCCTTCGGCAATAGCAACGCACGAAGGACCGACCGACAGTCATGCGGACAGGCCTATCCGACCTTCAGAAATGAAAGACGAAGGGTAAGTACATGCTTACCACATGTATGGTTATTTGTCCCTGTATTTTCTTGGGCGAAGCATTTCTAGACTCAGTCTCCGCTATGTCTTGCACGATAGTTTACCCTTGTCGTTCTTTCATGAAAGATGAACGAATGGGAACCTGACAGTTACAGTACATGCTGCTGCACTGCTACTACTGCTTACAGTCGAGCTTACTATCTGCACCTACACTCTGCGCATCGCCTATGCTTCTGTCTTTCATACTCTCATGGCTACTTGCTATAATTGGTCACTAATCACTTATATCTTTCTGGATACTTCCTTGGACCCATCGACACGCTCTACTCTTACTACATGCCTCACCTACGGATCCTTGCCTCACTTACGGTCGTCACCTCCGATAGCAAAATGTTTATTGGCGGCCTTAACTGGGACACTACAGATGGTATACACCCATGCAATGACAATCAACTTCTATTTACTGACTACTATCCTATGTTGTCCTTCCTATGAGCAGAGGGTCTGAGGACGTATTTTTCCCAGTTTGGCAAGGTAATTTATTTTTGGATTTAAGCTGTCGATGAATGTTGTGCTCGGGTTATGATGCTGATGAGCATTTAAGGTGGATGCTTGTACCATTATGCGTGACCCGGATGGCCGTTCAAGGGGCTTCGCTTTCTTGACCTTCGAAGAACCGGAAAGCGTGAATGCTGTCACCGGAAGGGAGCATATTTTGGACGGGAAAGCTGTCAGTGTATCTGTCTTACAATTTTTTTTCAATCTCACTAACGTCGCCGATAGATTGACCCGAAACGCGCGATTCCCAGAGAAGAGCACCTCAGAAACACGCGGTACTTTGTTGGTGGTCTCGCTCCCACCACCAATGCAGACACAATGCGCGAGTTTTTCTCGCGGTTTGGCAAAGTCGTCGATGCGACAGTCATGGTCGATCGCGAGTCGGGCCGTTCCAAAGGCTTTGGCTTTGTAACCTTTGAGGATTCGAATAATTCTGATGAGTTTGTGGGAAAACTCGGGTTGATGTTGGATGATAAGCAGGTACGTATGGATGCGTTTACCGAACACATTTTCCTCTCAACATGTCGACAGATTGAAGTGAAAGCTGCTCAACCTCGAAGCCAGCGCGATCAGGCGCGAAACATGCAACAGGGTAGCCGCGAGCCCTATTTCAACGACTCCGAATCACGCACGCCCAACACGTCCGCGATGGCTTTCCCACCACAGGCCAACCCCGCAGCCACCAACATGCTTTATCAGCGTGTGATGAGTCAAATGCCCATGATGGGAGCAGCGAACATGGGCATGATGAACCCCATGATGATGGGCATGGGCATGGGAGGTATGGGAGGCATGAATGGTATGGGCGGTATGGGCGGTGTAGGTGGTATGGGCGGTATGGGCGGCATGGGGATGAACATGATGGCGGGTATAAGTCCAATGGGTGGTATGGGTATGAACGCCATGCGGATGGGAATGCCAGGGATGGGGATGATGAACACTACGGGCGCAGGTGTAGGAATGGGGATGAACAACATGGGGATGCGCATGCGGCAAGGCATGACTGGCGCTGTTACCCCGAACGCGAATGCAGGGCGCATGCCAATGAACCAGGGACTGGGTCCATCGAGAATGTCGAGTCGTGGACAGCATTCATTCCATCCATATGCACGATAGTTTTTATTTGCTTTGCATCTGCTGATCTGTACCATATATCACCACTAGTTATTTAAACATGCATCATGATGATCAGTGCATGACGAACTTCTTCTTGAAGTGCGCTATCTATTCACGTGCAGATAATGTTGTGTCTACTACGTACTACCATTTCATGAGCTACAGAAAATACTATACAAGAGCATCAGAATATGCAGTGACCCGCTCCTGGATATATGCAGAATTGTCCATGTCATAGGTCAACACTAATTTTAATATACTCACACTTTTACCTCGTAATTTGAACATTTCAGCTGAATTTGTCTCCGTAGTTGAACCCGAGTATACATCTGGCTGAGACAAGCAAAAAACTTCAACAATTACGTATCGTCACGTCCACCCTCTCATCTTCGCTACTAGCACTAACACCTGATCTCCAGGTAATTTCTCTCCAACCACCCGACTTCCTTCCTCGTCATTCATCCCCACATACTCTTTCCACCTATCCAATTCCTCATACTCAACATTGAGTGCCCTCACAATATTCGACAAATAACCAAGATCCGATGAGAGCTGTGCGGCTCCTGCGATGGAAAGCGTACGGATCTTCGGCAGGACGCTGCTGGTAAGGTGGGATAGAATAGAATGTCCGAGGGAGGACAGCCAGGCTGCTGCAACTGCCTCCGGGCTCAGTACTACCGGCTTGGGGGGTAAGATGAGTGAAGGTCGTCGGTTGTGCCCAAGCTCAGAGGATTGGGCATGCATATGTTCACTCAGGCCACTCAGATAGGCTTCATCGACATTCGGGAGTGTGTTAAGCGAGAAGCCTAGTGCATCGTCGTCTGCATATACCTCAAATAGCCGTGGCAGATTCAACAGCCCCTCTGCAACGCGTTGGACGATATCGCTGGGGGAAAGCGAAAACACAGGCACGTGCAGATCGCCGGTCGTGCGCATAGACTTTGGATCACCCGGTACCGCCCAGAGGGCAAGGGATGCATAGGATGAGAGATGTGTATGTAAGGGGGAAAGAAGGGTGTGCTGCAGGGAGGACTGAAGGGCTCTGGCAAGGGACGCAATGGATGTCCGCGTTGTAGTGAGTAGTGGAACAGGGGGTTGGGATTCTGCGGATGATAAGAGATCGTGCAAAGCTGCGCTGTTCAGGGAAGACTGCGCCAGGAGCAAACCAGCACCCTTGGTTGCACCAGGTGTATACACCCCGCCTTCGTGCTGCGCTAGTCGGAATGCTGTGGCGATCTGCACGAGTGCAGCTCGCAGCTTACCCTCAAAAGTGCCAAGCCGATCAAGCACCGCTCGTGTAGACGCGAGGAGGTGCAAGATGAGTTGAATGTTGCTCCAGTCCTGCGGGGAATAATCCAGATCTGCGAGGTCATCTCCGGATTCTGCTGGGGCACCCGAAGGAGCAGAAAGATTCGCAGTCAGCGATTGGGTCCAGGAGTCAACAAACGAAGCAAGAGAGGAGTCCAACGCGAACATGAGTCCTGGAGCAGCATATCCATATGTGAAGGACATGCAGCGTACGAGGCTTTCCTCTGCAGCACCAAATACATCAACCGCGCGCTCGCGAAGAAGGCGAGCCGGGTCAGTGCTTGGGTTCTTGTTAGGGGTGAGTGTGGAGGCAGAAGATAGGTCATCAGAGAGGAGGCGCCGCTCCAGTGTCCCATAGTCGACTTGGAAGTCTAGAAACGCCTGAAAGAGTGCTTGGTCCCAATCAAGTACATCATTGAGTGTGGACTGCTGCGCCCGTGAAAAATTCGTGGCTGAATTCGATCGCCAGGACATGGACATACGCATGGAGCGGCGGCGGGTGTGCTTTGGAGGCAAAGGGCCATCCAAAGTACTGTCCGTGGGGATGGCAGAGAACTGTATTTTCTCCATAATTTTGTCTGTGCTCGCCGCGAACTCCTCCGTCGTTTTGTAGATAGCTATGATATCCTTGAGAGCAGATGAACCGATGGTGTTGAAAAGGGACGCAAGGCGCTGTGGACATGAAGGCTGTAGGATGGACAGAGTGGAAGTGATGAATGTTGAAAGCGTGATTTGAGGATCAGGAAAGATAGCAGGAATAGACGTGCGCTCTGCATTGAGGACGGCCAGGAAACTGGCGCAAAAAGTTGCCCAGAAGGCGCTGAACGTCTGTCTCGGCACCGCAGGCACTGACAGTTCCGTATCTTCCAGGACCTCGCTCTGCCACGAAGCAACCAGCGCTGCTCTCCGAGAGCCGAAATAATAGTTCCTGAACTCACTCTCCCTCTGTATGTTAGAAAATATTCCATAAAAGTTTCTGCAAAGCGCCCTATCGCCCGAGTTGATTGCACCGACCAATGCGGAACTGAGGGCAGCCTCGAGTTGGTTTTGGAGGGATACCATCAACGCACGACGAGGCTCATACTCCGGAGTTCCCGCAAACACAGGCATACTTCTGCTAGCCTCGTTCAATCTCTCGGCAGCCTTGTCATATACACGCTCCGCTAGCAACGCAGTGACCTCAGCCTCTAAGCTGGACCACGACTCTGCCTCACGTAGCACATCCCTCACAGCTTCCATCCGTCGTTTCGCAGTGTCAAGAGTCTGCAGCCTGTCGAGAGCAGCGGAAGTGCCTGTTCCAGCTGGGATACGGGCAGTGACGGTGGCGAGAGCAGAGTGTAGGGTGAGGGCACCGTCACGCATGAAATGCAGGTCATACGTGAGACGAGGAGCGCTGCGTGACACCTCGTCGATTGTGCGTTCGAGTGCAGCTGAAGTTGTTATTGCTGAGAGGTCCGTGGCGGTCAGCAGGTCCGCCAGCAGCGACTCAAGAGAAGCAAGCGGAACATGATTGTCTTGTGGTGTAAGTGTGTCGTTGAGCCATGTGAGTACGTCGGGTGCGTCATCTAGCTCTTGCACAAGTGCAGACGCTGATGTGGAAGTCATATACGCTGTCTATTATAATTGTTGTGTGCACTAACAGTGATAGAGATGTAAGGCTCACGGAAGTCGTCAGCTAGACGTCCGTGGACCGAAACGCCGCAACCCACTTTCAAGCTTCAAGGAATACAGAATTGTGACACACTGCAGGTTGATAATCATATTGCCAAGTCAACGAAAACAATTCCAAAACACATAAATAGCAAGGTTGGATGATTGACTAAGTACTACAGAAGTTAACGTACAATTTGGTTGAACATGATGGAATGAAGAACAGAATAAAATGGACAGCTCCTCTAACCATACTTCAAATGAAGCTCGTAACAGGACCACAATTATCAAAAGACGCTAATGAACCCCATTTGCAGCAATAGTCACCCTACCCTCCCGCAGATGCTGCGCCGTGCGCTCAGCAGCCGCATCATATACATACTGCGTGGGCTGTCTTCGAGGCCACATTGCATTAGCGTTATCCCCGCCGCGTACCTCCTCATCCGACTCAAATACAACCGATCCACGCCTTGGCTCGTAGTACAAATCACTCGAGTCGTGTTGTTCTATATCAATGTATCAGTCAACCATGATTTCGTTATCAATCAAATGAGAACATAACACACCATCATCGACTTCTTCCACGACCCTCCTCTTCCCGAGCGCCTTCGCGCTCGGTCGCATGGGAGATTTAGTTTCTTCTTCCTCCACATCGTTTTCGTCCACGTGTAACCGGTCCAAAGCACCACCCATATTTTCCAGAGAGTTCCCTCTTGATGGACGCACGAGGCCACCCCTATCTGGCGAGGGCGGGCGTGACGGGAATGCAGGAGAACGAGGACCCATGGGGGGAGGTGGCGGTGCGAGCAGTGTTGGTGTGCTCATGGACTGTGGTAGAGAACCGTATTGCGGATGGCCAGGGGAGAGCGCAGGAGGGACCCGAGGAAGTGGGTGGGTTTGTGAGGGAATAACGGGAGGTAGGTCATGTTGGCGGGGCGAACCAGGCGGTGATGGCATTGGTGACGGTGTGCGTGAGGAGCCGCCTCCATAATCATGATGGGATTCTCTGAAGTACTCATTTTCCACGTGCTATAGCAAATGTTAGTCTTGTTCAAGGGGATACAGAGCAGAAAACAGAATAATGATTTGACAGACAGAATGATTGGTGCAGGCAAAAATAAGAAAAAACACTCACTCTTCGGTCCATCTTCACATCCCTCCGACTAATCTCCACAGCCGCCTGCTCCTCCGCAAGCCGCACAACATCATCATACATTCGCAACGCCCCAAAAAGTGCCTCATTCGCATCGAGCAACGCACCAAGAAGCTCCTCCTCTGAAGTTTGTTTCTCTCCCTCTGTAATAGAAAATTGAGTATCCATACCATGGTAATCTCGACTCGGCGGAGAACTGAATTGGATGTCAGGCTGCGATTTCGTACGTCCATTTCCTTCTGCATTCTTTTCTCGGTCATTGCGCGACCGTTCGGCTCCAGCAGATGCCCATGGAATTTGGGTATATATGAGTTCTTGCGACGCGCGGCACTTTGTCAAAAATTCCTATGGACCAGTCAGATTGATATTGACAAGATCGGGGTATGTGAGCCGTGATATGCCATGGAAAGGTAGTGTAGCAGACTGGCAAAATGGATATCAAGGTTAACTGAGAAATCACACGCACCGGTATTAGGCTCCCTTCTATCTGTTCCGGTTTCGTGTATGCAAGCATCTCGCTGAGGAAAGTCGCATTCCCTTTCGCGATCTTGCATTCCTGGAATAAGCGCTTCATGTCTTCTTCGGGAGGAATGACACCGCGTTGGAGATTTTTCTTCGACGGCCGCTAATCGCGACAAGACATTACCCAGACGAACGAACAAAAAATAGAGCAGGAGAATTGATCAGGGCACTTGTCATAATCTACAAAGCAACAAAGGCACTAACCTCCTCTATTGGTGGACGCGTAGGAACTATAGGGGGGCTAAACATAGCATCCTCGGTGTCAAACGGAATCCCCACGTCAGGCTTGTCAGCGGGTTTCAATCGCGTCCACAGGGCACGAAAACCATCCCTATCACGGTCGCGATCTTTAAGCGAGAAAGGGGATGGTTCAGATTTGGGCGAGGGGTGGGGACCTGTAAAGACCACCAGGAGGTTGGGTCAGTATCGCGAAAAGAACGCAGGTTCGAATTAGCACATGACTCAGTGCTCAGAACCGATGGAGACAGGTTTAAAAGGGGATTATGGAGTGACGAACACGTACGTGAGCTAGTGATGAAAGCGGCGGCTGCAAGCACCTCCATTAGTCGTTCTCTGACGACGGGACTTGTTCTTGAGCTTGTCAACACGTCCTCGAGGGTGTCGATGAATTTACGGGAGCTGATCTGAGTTAGAAAGATATCGGACGCGTTGCGGAGCATTATTGCCCATAACTGTGCAAAGCATAATGCAAATTGGATGAAAAACAGCCGAGTATACGTTTTCCAAGATGAGAAATCAAAAACAAAGCAACGAGTCTAGTGGTGCTTACCCTAGCAGCAGATAACTGAGATTTAGGCTCTGCATATCTGTATCCCAGATACCCTGTCAATGGTATAGAGAGCGAGTTTGGGCTATGGAACGCACTTGAATTCCCTCCGAAGGGCTTTCATAGCCTCTTTTGCATTCGCTTCAGTAGCAGACGCGCGCTCGCAGACCTCGAGCACGAGGGACCAGTCCTCCGATGAGGTCGCTGTAAGGTACCCTATGCCGGTATAAATCCCTGAAAAGACACGATATCGGCTGAAGTGACGCACCGATCATGCGCGTCAGCTCCGAGGGATTATCTTCTTCGCGCCAAAGACGATCTCGTCCCTCTTTGTCTTTTTCCCTTTCCCTTTCCTTTTCCTTCTCACGAGTTTCACGCTCTTTATCACGCCCACGCTCCTTGTCTTTGTCCCTGTCCCTGTCCCTGATAATCCCGTCCCAAAAGCTCTTCCTCTCCTTCTTCTCTGCCTTGTCCCTGTGATCAACTGGAAAATAATCGTCTGGTATTATTTCGTGGGCATGATGCGGGTGTGATTGTTGCAGGGCATGCTCCAGATGTGGATCGAGCGACTTCAGTATACCAAGTGCAGCAGGCCCGGGCTGTGTCTTCTGGATCTTCCGTCCGTCTCTCCGCACGGTATGGGTTGGGTTTGGGTTAGTCTGGGGGGCGGGTGTGGGCGTAGGTGTAGTGGTGGTGTGACTTGTAATGCTATATGGACTACTGGAACGCGCGGGTAATATTACAGGTGGGATCGAAGCTAGGGAAGACGAGCGGCTCGGTGACATCGGAGGCACTGCAAACTGAGGATACGGACTAGAGGGGACAGGGGGCTCAGATAGTACCTCCCAGTCACGGTGGTCCTCTGAGGGCCGTTTTGGGCGCACAAGTAGTGCATCCTATACGTATGCATCAAAATTCAGGTTAGTGACGATCCAAGTTATGACACAGATGGTTGTTGCCAAAAGTAAGTTGAAGATCAAGACTCACATCGTCGATAACAACATCAACATCTCTGTGCGAGGTTATCCTTTGCTGCTTCACCTTGTCACGTCCAAAGAGTTTCTTCATTGGTAGGATAGAAAGAAAGAAAAGAGCTGGGAGTAGATAGATGAGGCACAAGCTTCAGTCACTTACACATGAGGCTGTGTATCACAGCTACTGTCATCACGTGACAAGTCATATCCTCGTCGCGAGCGATATTCAATTCCCGACAGCGTCGGTCAACGCAGTTGTACTAATAGTAATAGTCTTGGCGCTCACATACACAGCCACTCGAGACTCGCTGCGGAGACTAATAGAATATTTCGCATCTGTTGCAATCTTCTCGAATGTTGTAGGATATGTCAAGAATATTGATATCATATTTCAATCGAGTTCCACCGGTACGACAAAATCGGTTGTATTCGGTTGCATTCGGGTATAATCTACTGATACAAAGACTTCAACCCACAATCAGAAAACACGACATGGGATGATAGCGACAGCGATGCAAAACACGATAATGGGGAAGCGATGCAACAGCAAGCACAAAGCAGCAACAAGGAAAGAAAAGGGAATGCAAGACGAGAGGACCCAATATCCAATGACGAAACAACATGATGAGCAATAATGAGATGGCAAGGAAAGTGGTAGTACGGAATGAGGGGAAGCTAGTGCCATCGATAATGTCGCTGTTCTTCGTTGACGGCCCTTCTCGTTCCTATACATTCATTAAACTAGACAACATAAAGAAGAGTTCCACTTACTGAGTATACAACCTTTATTTCACATGACTGCAGATAGAACAGGCTTAGGAGTGTTCACGAAAAGCAGTGAAAACATACCTTGATTTTCCCTGCGCTCAGCAGGAGTGTGTACTTACCATCTGTCTTGACCTGGTCGCATTTTGACTGCATTCTTAATGATACATGCGGTTATAACATACCTAAATAGAAGATTCATACCGCTGAGGACGTTGGCGACAGTATGAGGATATCGACTTAGCGGGAAGATTATAGTTAAGAGAAGTAGGAAGATAGGGTTGCCCCAACGAATTATAACTTTGGGGCTAATGATGTCACAAACAAAAGACTTGTACTGCCGTACAAAAGAGTACTAGCCGCTGTGCGATGTATGTGAAGCAGCACGATGTGAAGTAGTCGATGAATTGATGTAAAATTGCATGGCAGAAGTGCGTGCGGTGCACGTGCGTGTGAGCGCTCGAGTGTATGCTAACAAGTGCCCCCTCGATGGTAATGACGTCTAGATTGCAATATAATGGAATTACCAAAGCTTGACTCACTACCTGACAAACAGACGCTTCCCTCGCATTGGCCGCGCACTGCCCACACGTCCAGTCTCTGCCTGATACATCCGGTACGCTTCACGAAGGTGATCTGGCGTGAGGGGACCAGAATCATTGCGCCGTGATTGAACCTGGCGAGCTAAATACAAGATAAATAAGAACATGTAAGACTGGGTGCGCAAATAGAAAGGCGTACCTTTTTCTACGATCTCGCCAACAAACACTTTCCCAACACCTGCTACTATTTGTGCAACGGGCTGAGAGACTTGCTGTCCTGTCGTTTGTTGTATAACCTATCCATAGTATTGTAAGTGAGGCTATCATACCATTACCGCGAGCTCGCACCTTCCGTATAGCCTGCTTCGGTAGTGCATGGCGTCGATAGGCTTCAAAGCGTTCATACTGTGCTGGACTGAAATTGTCCATAAGCACCCTGACCGATTTAATAAGCAGGTGTACTATCAAACAAAATATCACAACTTACTTCAGATTATCCTTGCTCTCGCTCTGCCATGACAACTGCGCAGAGTAGTCATCATCCGCCATTGCAGGTAAAAGCTCATCTTCACCCTCTACGTCCTCATCCGGAGCACCCGCAGGTTTCGCGGCCGTCCCAGACGGTGGGATTATCGTATCTGTCGAAGAAGCAGCAGCAGTAACGGGCAGAGGCTGCGTCGCCACAGGTTCATCATCCCCACTGTCCATCGAGACATCACCAGCATTTGCGACACTGCTTTGAGCAGCAGGAATTGTCACAGTAGAGGTCGAGGCAGTGGCACCTGCAGGGACTCCAGGCGTCGCCCACTGGGCCGGTGTAAATCGTGTTGCAGACGTAGATGTGCTGGGTCCGGATTGTGGTGGGGGGCGAGTATCGGTGGACGCATTTGGTAATGCACCGCGAGGCTTGCGGCCGCGTTTTGCACCTGTTCCACGACCGCGTGTTGGCGCTGGCGCTGGACTTGGCGTTACTGGCGTACTAGGCGTCATTTGAATGAACGAGGTTGGCGTGTACGGCGTAGTCATCGTCGATCTGCAAGGTAAGGTTGATATCAATATTACTTTGTCTTTAGTGCAGCAGTGCTACTACAGGAGAATGAGGTACAATCCAAATGATCCAAAACAACGACACATGTGACTGACAATACGGTCACATGACGCACAATATGTCTCTTCTCCGTCGCCTCCCATCTTCCTCGACGGTCATAACGTTGGCCCCCCGCGTGGTGTGCTACTGTAACACTGCGATTTTGTGTGATTAGAAGGTACAATCAAACTTTTTAGCATACCTTTGACTGACATTCTCATCTAGAAACACCACTACTATTCGTCATATGATGATGATATCGCCTTGGATCATCGCCATCGTCTTTCGTGTAAGTCTTTGTTTACTCGTTCCTCCTTCAAGTTCTACTTGGAACTCTCCATCACCTTCCCGAGCTGGCCAGCCTTCTGTAGGTGAACCAACTCAGTTGGTTGTGCACGTCCGGACAAGCCTTTTGTAGGTGATCCGGATGTTCAGTGTGTGACATACTCATACTTCGAGTCCCTTCACTTTTTGAATCCGACTTAGGGCCGTTTTTTACATAATATTCATTTCGACCACTTCAGCAGGAATCTGTTGGCTGGACCAGTGTCCCATTCTTGGAGGGATGTCTAGCAACGAATGCTGACAAACGCTGAACAAGCATTTTTGACGACGGCGAAACAAATCAAGGATCACGCCAGCGAACGGGTTCGAACTACCGGATTTTCTTTCCTTGTTTGTCCAACATGTTGGCGTTCTTGACAGTCTCGAGGTAACCAGCTGCAGTTCCTCGAGTCTGATGGCATCAAAAACCGTATACGAGTCGTTACCGAATCTGATGTTATATTGTTTCCACTGCATCGTACAGTGTTTCATATCGGTAGATATAACTGCTATATCATATTTCGAGCCCACGCCTGTTCTCACTTAACACAGTTAGAATAATGTGATATCTGAATGAGCACCCGACTACACCGACGAGGGTGCTCTCCAACGAAGACTAGCAGTAAGACTTGCCCACCTCCAGAACGTCAAGATAAAAGCCTGCTTGCTGAGACTCTACTCGAGCTCTTCAATCCACACTCAATCTCAACTACTAGTACACTTTGTGTTTTAAAAATCCGAAACAATGTCACCCCGACCCTTCGTCAGGAATTTGACCTTCCAGTCGTCAGTGTCGGTGATCTCGACCCAATGTTTCGCAGCAACGGCCTCGGCAAGGAGGTCACGATCATGCTCGCCTGGAGTCCCAACCCGGACGGCATCTATGAAGACTTCTTTCCGATAGTTTGGAAGTAAGGGCGTCGACTTCTGTTAGGGACTATTCAAAACCTTGCAATTGTTCCAGGGTCAGCAAATTTGGGAAGTCGGGTGGGTGTTCCTATTCTCTTGCTGCCAAATTGCCGACTTACATACGAGCCCTCTTTCCAGGCCCATACTGGGCTACCGCGACCTACACAGCCCAGTAAGATGATCGACAAGATCAATATTCTTAAAAGTCGCTCATATATATTGTACAGGCTTGCTTTCTCCAGAGCCCAGGTCGAGAGTGGGAAGGTCATCAGCGCTGCGACCTCCGTCAACATCAATGTAAGCGACTCTCATCTACTCCGAAATTGCTAGCACCAATGCAAGCCATAATGCAGAACAGTAAGAAAACAATCTTGACAGAAGCCAACGATGTCTATCATGTCTCTGTAAGTCTGGCTTCCGTTAATTTTCATCTCGACCTCGTGTAGCTCAGGCGGGAACCTCTGGCATCCTGCAGGCCCAGAATCACACTGGGACTATCCAAGAAATAGCAGTCAGTTTGTATTGTCCGTCTCCGGGCTTCGTGAACAGAAGAGACATCATGCCCACGTTCGTACTCTACTTCAGCGATGTTGGGTATGTTATCTTTCCTGTATTTCTCCTTCAGAGCGTTCATAACACAATGCAGAGATGGCAGTCGCGTCACGGCAAAGTTCACAGGGTTCGGAATAGTCAATCTATTCAGCAACAGCAGTCGAGGCCTGTGTGTTCAATCGCTACGCAGTGCGGTATATACATGGCTGGCAGCATCATGGAAGGACCTGTCTTTCCCCAGCTTGACGAATTGCAGATGCTTGAGATCGTTCCACGGCTCCAGGTCCTCGCTCGTTCGTCACCTGAAGACAAGAAGATACTGGTGGAGAAGCTTCGTGCACTCGGGGAGATCGTTGCCGTCACTGGCGATGGTACGAATGACGGACCTACTTTCAAAACAACGCACGTAGGATTCTCCATGGGTATAGCAGGGACAGAAGTAGCTAAAGAGGCGTTCAACATCATTTTGATGGATGACAACTTCTCTTTCATCGTCAAGGCAATCATGTGGGGTCGTTGCATGAACGACGCGGTCCGGAAATTCCAACAGTTCCAGATCTCCACCAACATTACTGCTGTGGTCATCACTTCCGTGACCGCCATCGCTTCTAGTTCTGAGACGTTGGCGCTGTCAGCTGTTCAGCTGTTGTGGATCAATATCATCATGGACACATTCACTGCGCTTGCACTTGCCACGGACCCTACATCGCTGGCGCTACTCAACTGGACACCTGATAAGCAGACAGCACCACTCTTCACTGTGAACATGTACAAACAGATCTTGTTGCAGTCCGTCTACCAGATCACCGTCATCCTACTATTCCACTTCCTTGGCACCCAGATCCTAAGCTTTGCCGAGACATCGGGAAATGACACCATTGTCCAGACGCTCGTCTTCAATGCGTTCGCTTTTGCTCAGATATCCAACTCGGTGAATTCGGTTGTCCTTGGCTTCGTATTCACGTACCCATCCCTCTCGGCGTGATCATCCGCCTGCTGCCTAATAGACCCTCTGAACGCCTCTTCATCCTAATGCGCTTACTGCCCAACCGCCAAGGTGGTCTTCCGAAAGTTCGCCCAGAGGTTGAATGGAACTCTGCAATTGAACTTGTGCGTGATAATCTTGCCACATTTGCTAATCTGCGGGGCGGGCAACTTCGTTCGTCTTCATTCGTCGTCAAGAGTTATCAGGTTAGACTACATAATGACAAACGTGTTCCTCTGTATGTGCTACATAGTGTTTGGTTTGGTAGATGGTATCCTTGATTTTTATAGCCCTTCGTTGATGACAATGGTCCTGATGCTTATTGCATCTTCCATCGGGGCTCGCTGGGCACCACAATCACGCGGTGCTCACACTTGTGCTCAGTATGTAGTTGAAATTTAATGTGATGCTTTACTAGTGTAGTCTCTGTGTTACGTACCCTCTGAAATTTCGGAACTGTCCTAGGTACCAATTACCTCTGTCTTGTGTTTTACCTGCCGCATGGCACGATCAAAGAAGGGGGCATCGGACGTCATTCAAAAGAAGCCAAGGCAGAGGAAAGAATCAGCTACCCTGAAGTCAACTTTGGCTGACATCCAGAAATGCAAGGAACTTGGAATTGAAACACACTTCCAGGCAAACAAGACGAGGAGCAGCGGCTATGCTGGCCATGTACGCTGGGGACGCGAGTGGCTTGCGAGCCATTTTGATGCACCAAGCTGCTCTCGCTGACGAGGGGGACTGCTCAGTGCCCAAAGAGCCTTTGGTATGGCTAGTGGCACGGCCCGATGAACATCTAACACTGTTGAACCCAAATTCCAGGATGTGTAACATCAACCTTTTCTGGGCCCCTAGCAGGAATACTGCACTACTACTGGGCCAGATCAACTACAACAGCACATTTTTTGGACCGGCTCCTCCGATTATAGGCTACGTTTCAACTTTCTGACTATGCGAGTATACAGTTGGAAGACAGAATTGTTATGCATTGAGCAAACCCAAGGAGTAAAGTCAAAAGGCCGGTAGCTAAGCCTGACTTTCTCTACAAGTACTGCACTGTTACGCGCACAGAATAAAAATCGTACAAAAAGTGGTGGCAGCGATGAATGGTGGTCGAATGCCTTTCTGTAGTCAAAATTATCCACATAGATGGTTAACGTCGACAACATGGCATAGCACAAACTCTACAGACAGACGGGTATGAAACTGAGTTGTTCCGAGCGTGACGACTTGAAAGAAGCTGGAACGTGGACTGTCGTGGGTGCCAAGTGGTGATACCAAATGGAATCAGTGATTTTTGGAACTCGACATTGTCATTCTTGTCAATGCAATACGCATCACTCCTCACTTAGCGATAAATCTTGTTACGCGCAGTTTCGCAGAATGATTGCAACTTCATGATGCCATCGACTGGGTTCGACCTGTACATGACTTTATCCTTGATAAATAGTGATGGTATTGGGGATGGCATACGCAAGGAGCCGTCTCCATAATCATGATGAGATTGTCCGAGGTAGTCATTTTCGATGTGCTATACCAAATATCAGTCTCTGTCAGTCAGCAGGAACAGGGGAGAAAACATAATAACAAATTGACAGTACACGGACGACAGAATGACTGACGCAGAGCAAAATAAGAGAAAAAACACTTACTCTTCGGTCCATCTTCACATCCATCCTACTAATCTCAACAGCGACCCGCTCCTATACATTCTCAACACCAAACAGTTTTTCGTCAGGCAACGCACCAAACGCTGCTTCTCTAAAGCCTGTTTCTCCCCCTCCGCATCATAGAATTTAGCACCAATGTCATGGTAATCTTTACACGACGGAGAACTGAATTAGATGTTAGACTGCGATTTCATACGCCCATTTCCTTCATGCCCATGGAATCTGGGTATATATGAGTTCTTGCGACCCGTGGCACTTCCTATAGATCGATTAAATTGATACCAACAGGCCGGGGGCAGGAAAGTCTTGATGTGCCACGCAAAGGTGATGTGGCAGACTGACAGAATGTTAACTGAGAAATCACACGCACCGGTATTACGCTCTCTTGTGTCTGTTCCGGTTTTCTGTATGGAAGCATCTCGCTAAGGACGGTCGCAATTGCTCTCGCAATTTTGCATTCCTGGAATAGCGCTTCAATGATGCCTTCTTCGGGATGGATGACATCGCGCGCGCTGGTGGAGATTATTCCGCTACTCGCTACAAGTGTCATCGGGAAACAGCGAACAGAATATAGGTACCATCATAAACCACAAACCACAAAAGCTGTCCTCCTCTATCAGTGGACACGTAGTAACTATACGGGGGTTGAGCATAGCATCCTCGGTGTCGAACGGAATCACCGCATCAAGCTTATCAGCAGGTTTCAATCGCATCCATAGGGTACGGAAACCATCCTTATCATGGTTGCGAGCTTTAAGCGAGGAAGACGATAGTTCAGGTTAGAGTGAGGGGCAAGGAGCTATCAAGAAGGGCCGCCAATAGGTCGGGTCAGTATCGCGAAAAGAACCCAGGGTTCAGATGAAGATATAGTCCAGCGCTCAGAATCGATGGACGCGCGTTTAAAAAAGGGGCTGTAGAATAAACAGTAGATCTAGGAGATGTTGCGAAAGATGTTCAGTAAATGCGGATAATTGATGATAAATTTAGCAAACCGATATCGCTGAACACGTACGTGAATTTGTTATGAAGGCGGAGACTTCGTTCCCCGACAATAGAATTTGATCTTGAGCTTGTCGATGAATCTACGGGAGCGGATCTGAGTTGGAAAGATATCGGACGCGTTGCGGAACATTCTTGTCCATAATTGCGCAAACCATAACGCAAATTGGCCGGACAACGGGCGAGTGGGCATCTGCGAAGGTGAGAGATAAGGACAAAGCAACGGTCTTTACCCTGATAATTGAGTTTTGGCTCTGCATATTATAGAAAGCGAGGTCCGGCTATGAGGCGCACCCGAATTCCCTCCAGAGGGCGCTCATGATCTCCCTAGCATTCGCTTCAGTAGCGGACGCCGCAGACCTCACGCATGAGCTCCGATGAGGTAGCCGTAAGGTACCCTACGTCAGTATAGTAGATCCCCGCACATCAAAGACACGGCATCGGCGGAAACGACGCACCAATCATGCGCGTCAGGTCCGCGAGATTATCTTCCTCGCGTCAAAGGCAAAGCCGCTCTCGCCTCTCTCTGTCATTGTCATTCATTCCTTCTCCTTCTCACGGGTTTCAGGCCCTTTGTCCGCGCTCCTCGTCTTCGTCCCTGTCCCTGTCCCTGATGATCTCATCCCATAAGTTCTTCCTCTCCTATTTCTCTGCCCTGTCTGTGAGAAAGAGTTGTCTCGTGAACATGATGCGGGTGTGGTTGTCCCAGGGAACGCTCCAGATGGACTTCAGTGCACCAAGTGCAGTGGGCGCAGGTGCGTCCTATACATGCACATTAGTTCGGGTCAAAGTTCGGGTCAGTGATAATTCAAATTATGACAGACAAGCCAACAATAAGTGAAAGATCGAGACCTACTAATCGTCAACGACAAAATCAAAATCTCTGTGGGAAATTCCCCTTTGCTGCTTCGCTTTGTCGTGTCCAAAAAGTTTCTTCGTTGGGAGGATGTGGATTGAGTACTTGAATGATTAATGACCGCTAGTAGCTTACGTAAATCACACTGGCGTTTTGACAACCACATCTTTGTAATATTCACATTCATAGCGCCATATCTCTAACATCAGCTTGGCATATATAATGCCGGTAGCCAAGTTTATTGTCTTCAAATGCTAACAGGCGACTCCCCGACCGGAGTGACCTCGTTAAAAATAACACTAGCAGCAGCTTCCAACGCCTCACTAGTGTACTCGAAGCTTGCCACGCATGCCTGCACACCCAAGACCCTCCCAGAAAATAATTCATACGGCGCGCAGCTCGCCAGGACCACAATCGGTACCCCACTGGCCTGCATCCTGACGCTCTCCAAGACATCCAGCTGCCAAGCACTACGGTCCGCGTTACGTGTGACGAATATGAGACCCTCGCCGAAATCTCTTCTGCAGTCAAAATCAGCTGCGTAAACCAAATGTTCGACATCTGCAGCGCGGCGCCGCACGGACTCCGCGAAAGACATGTAGTAAGGCGCCGCCGTGTTCCGGACGTGACCTTTCCCGGTGCGTTGCACACCTTCCGCATCATCCACCGCTGCATTAAGGCTTTCCACGACGGGTGTCATCACCACAATCTTGCCCGGTGAAAACACAGGAAGAGATCCGGAAACAAGCGCGATAGATTTTGCGTATGCTTCCTCGCTCAGTTTCTTGTTCGTCGCCTGCAACGCATTCATGGCCTTCTCGTCAAATGGATTTCCGAGCACGTCATCCCATGACCCAGCGAATTTCCGTTTCAATGCAGTAATCCTTTCTCCGCTTTTCCTCAGCTCGTCCATGTGCAGCTCACCCTTCTGTACTGCCTCGTAGGTCGCCTCCATCGCTCCCCTATGGAATGCCATAGTGTGGCAAATCATAACCACATCTGCACCCGCCGCTAACGCTTCCACAGCACCACGTGGTACGCCTCCCTGTCTCTCCTTCACCGCATTCATCTCCAGACAATCCGTCACGACCACCCCTCCGAAATGCAGCTCCTCCCGCAATAGGGTCGTAGTCACAGCCCGTGAAAGGGAGGCTGGAGTCTTATTATCACCAGTCAAGGCCGGGATAACCATATGCCCCGTCATGATGCTGGCAACGCCAGCGTTGGTAAGTTCTTTGAAAGGTTTTAACTCGGTTTCATCCAACTCGGCACGACTTTTGTTGATGATGGGGAGACCAAGATGCGAGTCAATGTTTGTATCACCGTGTCCTGGGAAATGTTTCGCAGACGGTGCAACACCACCTTGTATGAGGCCATCGCCAACCGCCTCCGCAAATCGCGCAACCTTTGTGGGGTCTAATCACCAAAGCTTAGCAAAAGCTCTCCGAGTAGCTTGGGTCTCACCATCTCCAAAAGAGCGTACACCTCAAGGAAAGAGCACACAGGTCAAGATGCCGTCGAGCACCGAAGTACTTAATACTTACCAATGACTGGGTTCCGTGGGTCAGAATTCACGTCTCCTACTGGAGAATAGGACCAATTAATGCCAACAGCTTTCATCTCACGAGCTGA
The DNA here is from genome assembly GCA_016647685.1 of Suillus tomentosus. Classification (NCBI taxonomy): domain Eukaryota; kingdom Fungi; phylum Basidiomycota; class Agaricomycetes; order Boletales; family Suillaceae; genus Suillus; species Suillus tomentosus. The sequence continues at coordinate 242,030 of JABBWJ010000053.1, forward strand.
AGCTGCCGAACAACTTCTTGCATATTCGGGATCACCGGTAGCAGCGATTGCCATAGCTCCTGGGCTAGAAAGTAATGAGACAAAAGAGGATCAACGAGACGAGACGCGACTTACAACTGTGTACCAGCCTGATGCTTTGCAGTCGAGCTGAAAGCAGATACAAGGCCTGTGATCATAGCATTAGCCTGACGTGAAAGCAGACGCTGAGAAATGTACCATTCTCTTGATCAATCCCAATCATCAGCGGATGCATGTGTCCAGCATCTCTTGCGCACTGCTGTAAAGATTGAACAAGCGCATGCACCTGCTTCACGCCTGGGGAAATCATGATTCGCATAGTGTCGATATTTCAACAAACATTGCGCCTCACTTTGCACATTCCGTTTCATGAGGATAATGTTCCTGATCACAATGGCCCGTGAGCATAGGGTACATCCATATGCGCTTTTGCATACCCAACATGATACTTATTGATGAGTTCCTTTGCATCATCGCTGACCTCATAGCCATGGAATCCAAATACGAAGTGCTGCAATGGTTCTCAGGATTTAGTCCGATCTGAGAGCGGCTTTCGGCGCACCTGACCGATCTCCCTCTTATCCTCGTCTGAAAGATGCATGATGGTTGAGAACAAAGAGGTCTACCATATGGTCACCGGTGTCTAGACATTGTGATCACGTTTAAGTTGTCACGAGGTGACTTTTAACTTGGCCCATGTGATGTGCTTGAAAAGGCACTTGGACTATATATCATTTAGTTAGACCCGCTGGCGCCAAGTACCAAGCCTTTTATGACTTACCAAGTTAATGTAGCCTGCCATTCACCGCATGATACGTAGACCAGAATGACTGCATGTATCCTTTCGGGGGCTGCCCAGACGGTACAGCTCTCTGTTTCGTGCCATGCTGTACGCAGCTCCAATTTGAATTCTGAATCTATAAAAACACTAGGTGCGGTCTTCTCGCTTCTAATTTCAATTCATCCTGTACTCGACTCCTCTCGGTTACCAGGCCTGGGCGTCTGATGGCTTCTCGAACAGGAAATCACAATACTTGCATTATTTAAAATTCGCCTTTATTGAACATAGCATTGATTTCCGTCGAAATAGCAGGCGCTTGGATGAGCTGATTACTATCAAAGATGCTCCACTGTTGGGTGGCAGTCCTGAGTGTATAATTAGGCAATGATTGAATTGAACGCGGCACACCTGATATGCGTGCATTTGGATTTAAATTATTGGCAAGTGATGCACTGACACGAGAACTCGGCGCAGTAGTTTGGACAGAGACAGAGACATTGATGCAGCCCGCGTTCACAAGGCACGGGTGTAGTTTGGCATAAGACTTTTACCCGATACCCTACATAATTAATGGCGAGAAGGTTTGTCGGCTATATTTAAATTTCAATATTCAATGGTTATCAGTTTCGTCGTGAAAGTTAACCACTTACTGGACCACAATTGAGGTCATGTAAATAATACAAAAGGGCTCCATGCACGTTCGCAAGCAGAAGTTCGAGGATGAAATTTAAATTGAGCACTTCGCGCGCGGCGGAGATGACCAATCATAATATTAAGCAACATGTGACTCCTATCACTTGACAACTTGCACACTGCCCAGCCTGAGGCGAATATGGAGGTCAGTTGCACATGTACTTTCTTTTAATTCCAAATACTGATCGGCACGTCTGACAGCGGTCCAGTAATCGTCCAACCAAAAGGCTTCGCCTACAAGGACCTGACGGCTTCCAGGTAACTAAGAATATCTCGAAACCCGCGTACAAACCTCCACCGCCTTTCCTGTCTTCTTTCGATTCCCCGAAGGCCGGGCCATCAACAAAGGTTCCTGATGACGAGCAATCAAAGTCGAAGGATTTGAGTCGTGTTCGAGAACGACCGCAAAACCCGTTTACTGCCGCACTCCCCGACTTTGGTGACACTTCACTTGGACGTGAGGCTAACTTGAAGGGAAAGGGAAAGGAGAAGGAGACATCAGTTCGCCCAGCTGGCAATCGCAAGCGACAGAACCCATTTATCACTGCGAGCAATGCAGGGACAGATCCATCTCGCGCGCGCCTTACCATTGCCCCTTCGGAATCAGCATCTGTGCATCTTCCTCCTATACCCCGTCCAAAACCACATTCCGCACCTCTTAGACCTCTTCAACCTCTCAAGCCACCTTCGTTTGTAATCAACCCCTCAGCAAATGCATCGTCTTCCAAACCTTTATCGATTCTCAAGCCACCTCCGAGGCCTCAACCGACTTCTAAGGCGATCGCTCTGAAGCCTCTTGCTCCACCTAACTTTGCCCCGTTTGCCGAAAAGCAACCGTTGACTAACTTGAAGCCCATCTCATCTTTTGCGATAAATCCCACAAAGGACGGTGCAGGTGCTGAGCTGCTCTCGCTTTTTCTCCAACAGCACGGACACAACTTTGTTACTCCATTCGAACGTGAGATACAGCGCGGTATTGGTCTCAGCCCTCGCAAAAATAAGAGCGCTAAAGGGAAGTTTGTGCGGTACGTGCGCGTCTTGCGAGATCATTGGTCGATTTATATTGAAACGCGATGGTAACACAGTGGTGGAATGGCAGCGCGTGCCCAACACCTGTTCTCAGGCACAAAGACCGACTATACCCTTTGGTGTCTACAGCTCAAACAAAAGCTCTCATCCGTGCCACCCGCCGCACCGACTTTATCGTGTGATTTGCTCCTACGCATTCTGCGAGTACTACCCCTTCCCACGAAGACCGCTACCCCCACCCGTGTGCACCTCGCCATATGTCGCATCTCGTCGCGCCACAGGTTCACCAACTCAACAGATTTGAGGGATCAATGTTATGTCGTTTTTTTTCCACACGTTGTCGAGCCCAGTCGTAATTTCGAAGAGGGCAGGGATGTCTTGGCCTGGATGCCGTGGTACAAGGTTATGCTCTCCACTATCGTGCCAAAGGAGATACTGGGAAGCCTTTCGGTTGAACCATTGATGCCCCCAAGAAGTGCCATTATTGTACCACGATGGCACATTATGCAGACTGAGTGACAAGAGGGGCTAGGATCTGTATCAGGCGCTCGACCACCGCTACACTGGCATTGGTGGTTTCATAATAATATTGCATAGCTTTGCGCAGCGTATCTGTCAAGTCACTTATCCAGCACCTCGCCAATCCGCACGTGAAAAATTAAAATACCTGGAACGTAGCCCCCTGACTGGCACTGGTCGTTCAAACTCCGTGACCGTGCCGTTCTCAAACGCTTGAATTTACAACCGTTCTGACTGTCAGACTACAGGCACAATACAATCGGTCTGCAGTTTGGAACGTGTCTGAGTCAAGATTTTGAAACGGAATGTAGGATCGTACATGCTCCAGAATTTAAGGGGCGACCCAGGGCGATGGTTCAGTGTGCCGCAGCACTAGGGTACTGCCAACGTGTGTCTATTCAGTACTAATGCGAGTCACGGGTACTACTACATAATACTTTTATACTACTTGGTACTAGTACTCCTGTCTCCATCAAAGTTAAATATTACATACAATTTGCAGGGCCGCACCTGTACAAACTATATTGCATAGCACTTTGAGTTATGATGTATAACCTAGTAGCTCAAGGTAGACTTCCGTAAGCATAAGTCTATTAGTTAGCGAACGTAGTACAGCAACGGCGCTCGCCGAATGCGGCAACACATGAATTTACCCGACGAGCTGACCTTACGTCAGGCCTCCCTAGCAGTCCCTAGCCCACCACAAGAGAGCACATCAATCAAACTTGCCACGTAGTACCTGGTCAAATAACGGATGATCTCACCAGCCAGCTATAGCTACTCGAGCGCCACTCCCTTGGCGTACATAAACACACACCACCCCACATTTGGCGCCGATCTGCCTCATACGGGGATGAAAGTTTTCCACGTGAATACTTGGGATCAAAGAACTTAGAATACCCACTGTCCCCATGACCTCGGAGCCGTTTCATCGAGTTCTTCACTGACCTGACGCAGCTATAGCTACTCGAGCGTCACTCCCTTGGCGTACATAAACACACACTACCCCACATTTGGTGCCGATCTGCCTCATACGGGGATGAAAGTTTTCCACGTGAATACTTGGGATCAAAGAACTTAGAATACCCACTGTCCCCATGACCTCGGAGCCGTTTCATCGAGTTCTTCACTGACCTGACGCAGCTATAGCTACTCGAGCGTCACTCCCTTGGCGTCCACAAACACACACTACCCCACATCTGGTGCCGATCTGCCTCATACGGGGATGAAAGTTTTCCACGTGAATACTTGGGATCAGAGAACTTAGAATACCCACTGTCCCTGCATGACCTCGGAGCCGTTTCATCGAGTTCTTCACTGACCTGACGCTGTGAAAAGAACGCGACAATTTGAATCAGCTGGGTTGTTTCAGACTCTCGTGCGTGATGTCGGTTTCCCGCGACGCGTCGGTGTCACCCCTGCATTTTGGCACAGAAATTAGAGAGAGAATTGTGTACTCCATGTGGATGGGATCGGAAGACGTGACCGCGTGACGCGTATATGCAATCACGTGATCGCGTGATGAGTAGCCACAGACGCGCGAACGGCTCCGACTGACCAGATAGACGCGCCTAACTGTCGTTATCCAAGATGCCCAAAAGACCCGTGTCATCAGTCAGACCTCCTTCACAATCGTTATCAGGAGACGAGGGAGATATAGACCCCAAGGACTCTCAAGGCACCAGTGATGACCACAACGAGGAGTAATTCTCGTGATATTTGATGCTACCTAGCACGCTGACAACAGATATCTAAGAACGTTCGCCGTCATCGCGGCAGAATTCAAAGGTGTGTTAAAAATTATAGCGCTGGCTATACCTGACCATATACGCTTGCCAGCGACATGGGAGAAGAAGTTGAGAGGACGCGACAATAAGATAATACAGACAACGCAAAAAGAACTCAACCTTGCTGTTCGTATTCTTGATACACGTCATCACTCATCTTCACCTTTCAAACAGCTCCAGAACAAGGAAACTGAAATCGCCAACGTCATAAACGATATGTAGGACGTCCTGTCGGGGCGTATATACCACTCTCTGCTCAACACTGATACGCAATCGAAGGGAGACCCTTCATCAGGATTTCCTCAAACAATATGCGATTCTAGAAGACAAGAAGCGCAAGATAACAGCTGCGATTGCTGAAGCACAGGAAGAACTCATAGTCTGTCCCTCAGCACCAAGAAATCATCATTACATTCTCTAAGCAATTAATGTCTTCTTACAGCCACTTGCGATCAAACGCCACCAGGCGATCATCAGCCTTGGACACGAGGTCGAGAACGGGCAACTGGAAGGAATGGCCCTCATCAGGGGTGCTTGCGAATGTATGCTTATCCCCGTTCTCTTACTGCTCCGCAGCTGATCTTCTTTCCCTCCGCTCCATAGCCACCCGAGATGTTGCCCAGGAGCTTGGGACATCGCACTTCGATTCCTGAATGATACCCGTACTACAGCATTCTATCGTTCCCCCTTGGCCAGTTTGGCCCGTGTTAACTGAGCGTAGATATGGCCAGCCAGGCCCATGTCAGTGGACCGTATTTATCAACTGCTTGACATGTCAGGCGTTTCATCCCCGCTACTGTATCGCTTGGGCTTGGCATGCAGCAGTCGTACCTTGCTGCTGAAGATCATACACAATAAGTCGTCATGACTTTGATTCCCATATGACGTGGAGTCAGAAGCAACACAGGCTGTTGGCACTTTCCCGTACAATGAACTGGGGAGCGCCGGTTTCCGAGATAGGTTCTCTTCTCTTCGCTGCTGACGCGGCCAGTAAAAGCGTGCCTAGACCATGCAGGGAGTGCGGGCTTTTGCGAGCCTCCGGAGACTTAGGAGATGAGAACAGCATTTGGTCAGCATCAGACAGTCCCTGGATGACATATATAAACATAGGTCGAGGAATATCGTGGCGATCAAAGCGCCACAGCACTTGTACAAAACAATGGTCGGGATTAGTGTTTGTCTTCGAGGAAGCAACGTGCATGATATGCTAGAAGATGACTATCAGAGATAACAGAGACCCGATAGACCGTAAGCTTGGACAGCAGCGGTGAACGTGGGTATGTACACATGGAGAGGGCCTATGACCATGAGTTGTCATATCTAGGGCACAATTCGCGACCTCGTTAATCGTTATGTCAGGACCCGAAGTGCTGCTCGTGTGCAGTCGCGACCCGAGCAGCCTGAGGATAAGTTATCGCTGATGACAGGGTTCGAATCAGAAGCTAAGCGCGTTAGTTAATAAATGAATGAAATTTTAAACAACTCACCGATTACGTTCCAGCATCCCTCTGCTGCGTGTGCGAGCGTAACAAGGTTGTATTGTCACTTAGATATTTCAAGCTTTTCATTTCATCAAAGGTTACCCTGACTCGGCGGTATGCCGCCTGTGCTGCTAAGCCCTGTTAAGCCAGGAGAACTATAACCTTTTCGGCTACCCTCCACTCCGCCTTGGCACCATCCACATCGAGATCTCTAAACCTTTTGAGCTCTGCGGCGGCTTCACCAAGACGACCGTACGTGGCCGTAGTAGGCTCGGTGTCTGGTACCACATCGAGGTTGATATCCAAGTCATATAACGAAGGAACGTGCAGTATCACTCTTCTTGGTTCTACATCGAGCGTTGAATTTGAGATGTGCGCGCGAGTCTGTATAACCCAACGATTGCTAAGGATCAACTCGGGAACTAAACTATTGGCGAGACCATGTCTCCGTGGAAACAGCCCGACAAGCTCGATGGTATGCCGGGGATGAGACTTACCAGATTAGGCACATTGACGATGAAGCGGATTTTACGGTGGTCCTTGGTCGGAGTCCATGTCCATGTGGGCGTAGCACTTTTGAGTATCCTCTCAACTTTTGAGGCCGGCGCTATGGCTGTTGGAGAAGCTAGTTCCTGAATGAGAGTAGTCTTAGCGTCGGATGTGTGGTGAGGGTGACCGGGCGGAAAGAGGATTCTAGGCACAATCACTTGGCGCGACACAGGTTTGCCTTTCGAGGCGATGTTAGGCGTGCCAATCTGCCGGGAAAGCTCAAGTGAGGTGTGTGACTCAACACGCTGCAACGCAAGTTCTACATCAAGTCATGGTCAGATGATGCATCGAATAGACGCGAACTATGAAATGACGTGCCTATAATGAACGCCTTGAAGTCGGCTTCTTTCAGTGTGCGAGACTTGATGGACGGGTTAAGGACACAGTCGACAACAAGGGCCGGTTTCCCGGCTGAAGACGACGATCCAATGCATATCAATCACCCGGGAAGAGTTGAAATTACAGCCACAAATGGCGCTTAAGCGAAGTACGCGGAGACGGGTTGATGACAGCACCGACCTTTGTCTTTGTCATCGCGAGGATCTGACACTAGGATTGGGATGAACCACCCATCGGAAATTGATTCATTGTAGTCTTGGCCACGAATTACTTTTTGAATTGTGTCTTCACTACCAGGTGGAGGTGGAGGCACGTTCGTGTCCCAAGCTATGTTAACAAAAACTTTAAGTCCTTTTGGGATAGTGATTGGTGCTCCTAGAGTGTCGGAGGGCGCACTAGCAAGAAGACTAGTGGCGGTTCTGGGGGCGACGGCTTGTTGGAGCGCGCTAGATTTTACGCAGAAACCGGGGAGTGGATTTAGCGTTAGACTGATTGAAGAGGACATTATCGAACATAGCGTGGAAACCAAGTGGAAACAACGACCCGTTTCATGAATAACGCTCCTTCCATATCGGGTTTTGTGGATTTGTACTTGCCAAATTTGAACGTCACTTTACGAAATTGCCAATTTTCAAATGACTTGTCAACATTTGCTGTGTTTCTTTGAATAAAATCGGAAAATTACTCGGCCTCACACATGCTATAAAAACCCACTTGATTCTCGCTTGTTCAACATAACCTCTCCCCCTTTCCTTGTAAAACTGTAACTGCATTTCATTCCCATTCTCTCTACAATGCCTTACAACGTTACCCCCATTCCCGATGTTGATGATGATCAAAAACTACAACAATACATCCAGGATAGACGTGTCATTGGTGTACGTGTCTAACTCTTCCAACCCTGCACTTTGACATTCATCACTCCAATAGTATGACCCTTTGGTTCAGCCTGCCTTGCTCAGGCATGAAGTTCAGCCCACAGCGGCCTCACAGCTCACAATTGCAGCTGCCCGTTACAATGCTGCTCGCATTGTAGCTGGTCAGGATGACCGTATCCTCGTCATTGTTGGACCCTGCTCCATCCACTGCGCAGACCAAGCTATTGAGTATGCCAACCTACTCAAATCCAAATTGGCATCATGGGATAATCTCCTCATCGTGATGCGCGCGTACTTGTGAGTTGTGCCTGTTCTTCATGGATTGTACCATACTAACGTTATGCCTTGTGATTCTAGTGAGGTTCGCTGGCCGCATAATCAGTTCCTGGCAATGACTCACCTTATCCTATTATAGAAACCGAGAACTACCGTTGGATGGAAAGGTCTCATCAATGACCCGGTTAGCCTATTTCTCGGTTTACGTCTATTGTTTACTTATTTCTTTGCTCGTCTCTTTCTGCAGGATATCGATGGTTCTTTCAAGATCAACAAGGGTCTCCGTGTGGCTAGACAGCTCCTCTGTGACCTTACCGATATTGGTGTCCCTGTCGGTTCCGAGTTGCTCGATACCATCTCGCCTCAATATATTGCTGACCGTACGTCATGTCTTATCAATTCCGCATGTTTTTTCTGACCCTGCTTCACCCACAGTTATCTCTTGGGGAGCAATCGGTGCCCGAACAACGGAGTCTCAACTCCACCGCGAGCTCGCTTCCGGTGTTTCTTTCCCTATAGGGTTCAAGAACGGTACTGATGGAAGGTATGATACCATTTGACGTGCTTTCATTAAGGAACCGCGCTGATGATCATATCGGCACAGTGTCAATGTTGCTATTGACGCAATGCGGTCCGCCTCTAACCCGCACGCCTTTATGGGCGTGACCGAACAAGGTCTTGCCGCTATCGTCAAGACACGAGGAAACCAGGATGTTCACGTCATCCTCCGTGGTGGCACTAAGGGTCCCAATTACGCATCCGAGCATGTTCGCGCCGCTTCCAAATCGATTGAGAAGGCGCGGCCGACGAACCATGCCAGCGTTATGATTGACTGTAGCCGTAAGCATATTAATCAATCTGTAATCAGTTCTCAGCATCGAACTCATTTAACTCCTTCAGACGGGAATTCTCAGAAGAACCACAACAATCAGCCTAAAGTGGTCGATGTTATCTGCTCCCAACTCGCTGTTGGTGATAAGAACATCACTGGTGTCATGATTGAGTCACATATCAACTCGGGACGCCAAGATGTTCCTGCTGAGGGCCCCTCTGGCTTGAAGCATGGTGTGTCGATCACCGATGCATGTGTGGACTGGGAGTGTACTGTGGGCATGTTGGACAGGCTGAACGAAGCTGTCAAGGCACGCCGTAATTACCTCGTGGAGCAAGGTTTCCAACGGCCAGCTGGATTCCAACGTGAAACCCCCCCATCGCCTTGAATTTAGATTTATCTTGTACCCTTGCGGATGCTCTGTCTCATGTACGTGATCCACACGCGTGCGTTGTATTTTAGCCTGTCACACTACTTCCCATCGTCCATAGTATTAGATCTTTAGACGGAGGATACCTCTCGCTGTAGTTAATAGCATCGAGGCCTTGCACGGTTAAACTATTCTTATGCTTTATCTTTTGTTAACCCAAAACATCATGTTTCGATAATTATGGAAATATATCTGGCTGATTCACGGATATTGTTAATCCCACTTAAGATCTTTCGCACAAAGAACAATCAGAAAACGATAGTTTATCCATCGCATATTCCGAATTAAAAAACGTGCGTAGACGCTGGGTGAACACGTACGAACGTGTACGAGTATAAGATGAATCACGGCTTTTATAATTGGACCGTTCTGCATTCGTGCGTCTACTAAGTTAAGTTTCTACTGCGCACTTACGGAGATGCGAGGATAAGTAGGACGAACTGCATCTTAGGTACCGGCATCCAAACTAGAAGATCGTTGGGGGCCCGCATCGAACGTATCATATTTTGATGATCAAGTGGGACATTTCGAGCGCAACCGCACGACGACGTCGGCCGACGTCCCTGCAAGTTGTTTCAGAATCACAATTTGCTCGAGGTATCTCCTTATTACTAGGTACGAGCGAGCATTTTCAACCCCGATCCTTACTATCTTCCTTACGAGCTCGCTATAAGCGCTCCCTCCGCGTGCTCTGACTCATCAAAGAGAGATTGAATCTTGAGCTTGGTCCACGAGGGGAGGAGGGCAATGAAATCGAGATAGTGTTTCGACCTTCTGATCCCGGTGATCCCGGTGAAACGAAGGTGCTGTATGTAGCCACCATGGAACTGGTCCTCCCGATAGTATAACACGGTTGGCGGTATAATGATCCGGCATTGGTTAGTTCTCCGTAACGGAGATCTTCAAGATTCAATCTAGAAGAACCACCTTTACGCGAAATTGTCGACGCCGCCGGACGGCGTATACGAGAGAACACACCATGACCACTTACCGGCACCGTTGACGAGTCTCGTCCAATTCTTATCTAATTGCAATTAATGTATTAGTACTGTATGATCATCTCAGCATCTGCTGCATCTTCTTCGTCAACGTTGCATCAACATCGTGGCATGCCTTACGAATGTCTCTGCCATGCATCAATAACCCTCTCCAAAGAAGGACCCGACCACCCAGATCCAAACACCGTATTCATCTTCGTCCCTGTTCCTCTTAGAACTTCTTTTATCCCCTCATCCAGCGTCCTCAAATCAACGTTCCCAGGAGCAGCACATTGTGCATGAGCATCCTGTGCAAGCTGCTTCAGGATCACTAGCAGCGATGCGGACGGAACACCATGGCGCAGCAAATACCAAGCCAACCAACGCGATACCTCAGGGGCATCTTCGGACTCCACTATAAGTTCCCCGCGAGCATATCTCCCAAAGACCGCGTTAAGCGCTGTGGAGCTTTGCACTTCTGTGAGGCGCTCATCCAAGGCCTGTAATGCGCCCGAAACAGTGTTTTCGCGAATAAGAGAGGGCCGAATATTATTCTCTGATTTCCCACTGAATCGCCGATCGTAGACTTTGCTGTAAAAGTCGACCGCAAAACGAAGGTCTTGCAGTCGGAGATGGAAGTAGCTGTTCGATGATGATTGAGTGCGATACTGATAAAGCATGAGATGGGACTGCAGTGTTTCCATCTTATCCTGAAGAATGCTATCAAGCAGGACAGCGTGACAGTAATTGTGGAAGACTCTCTCATCCACTGTCTTACCGTCCTCGCGTGAGAAATGATCTGCGAAAGCAAGAAACAGGATGTCGTTGGAGAAAGATGAGATGAAATGAGTCAGGTCGCTTGCGGGGTGTACCTTCGTGTCGGTCAATTGCGGGAAGTCTAAAGTCGCAGCATCTCCAGCCGATGACCCAGAGCGAACGAAAAGACTTCTACTTCCCCTAGGGTCCTCCGTGTAGCTCAAGAAAGCCGTGCGTCGCTTCACGTACAACGTTTGGTGCTTTAACAGGCTTCTCCTATGCTGCGGTACGTGTTCGAGATCCACAAAGAAAGGCCAATAGCGGGGCGTATCGATTCTAATGGACAGAATCTTGTTGAAATCCGGTATCAACGTGGGCGATATCAACTGCGTTGCACCCTTTTCAGCCCCTTCTTTCGTAGTGATTTTGACCGGGAGATAGACTGCTTCTCTGGTATTAACATCCCGTGCCATCAGACATCTAGGCTCGACTGCAAGAACCCAGAGGTGGCGAAGAGCCTGGAGATAGCTCTTGTTGTCTGATGATACATGATGGAAACGGGGGAAAAAGGCAACGACCATACAAGCAATCGCGGCATTCGAAGTCCCGAGGGTATACCGACCGGCCCCGAGGAATAATAAGCCAAGCGACAGGTGAGTCGCAACATGGACACCATATCGAAACGCTTGGTGATACATGCCATATGCATATCTCAGGCGTCGTAAGCATGTGATTTCCCCTGTACCCGCCATGACCATACAAAGAGCAATGGAGATGAGGTTCAAGCCTTCACGAACAGCAGAGCGTTTGATCTTGTGATCAAAGGTAGGGCCTGTAAAGCATCAGACATTTAGTATGACGTCTTGTGAGTTCTGCGAGGAAACTTTACCACTAGCTGCCACAAATCTACTGAACGTATCAAAATAATTCGAGAGCATAATATATGCTTCATGACGTGCTGTCCCTGCGTACTTCAAGCCAATAACAAAACAACAACCCGCGATGATGTTGTAATAGGCAAGCTCGATAGCATCGTCAGCCGGTTTTCCTCGTACGTGACCATGCATGGCCTTCACGATAGATTCAGGAACCTGAGCAAGTAACCACTGCGGCGTCGAGGCGATGTCGTTCCACATGATCAAGGATCTTGCAATAGTCCGCATGAGCAAAAAGCTAGGTTGTATGCGGTTCAGCTCCAAGACCGTGCTAGGAATCACCAGGATGTCAGCGACGTCTCGTCGCTCTGTCTTGAGGTACATCAGCCCAAGTGCGATAGAAGCTGCTGGCGAGGTGATATTGACATCGAATGTGGACCGTGCTTGGGAATTCACAACTGACTTTCCTTCACCATGCACAAGAACGCGGAGGCGATCGAGCGATGAGAGATCTGCGGGAACGGAGGAGCCTTGACCCAGCATTATCATGCCAAAGGCCAAGGCAGCACAATAAGTATAAGCTTCCCGGTGTTCATTGCTGAGGTCCGGTTGCACGAGGTCTCTTCGGCTGATCTGGTGAAGACACACTTCTGCCATGCGCCTGTTTTTGGTACCGAGGTATAAAATTCCGACTCCCGCCAAACCGGCGGCTTGGGTCATGAGGGATACGTTCAGGTCAACGTTTTGCGTAGGAAGCAAGGCTGGGGTATGAACGGCGAGTAACTTTGTCACATGGCGATTGGCTGTCCCAGCGTTCGCGGCTGATAAACCAAGCAAAACGCCAATGGAGGTCAAGTCATGCTTTGGGGTTAGATATGCAAAGGTATGCCATGTGAGCATTTCCTTGAGGTGCCCCGTGAGCCCAAGGCCAAACAAGAAACCGGCATGTTCTGGGGTAAGCTCAGAAGGCTTGTTAAAGGCAATCCACGAACTCTCTACACCACGAGCTTCTGGAGAGATGCGTAGTCCTGCTGCGACGCCATTATGGAACTCGCCCCAGTTGAGGCATTCGACGGGTATCTTTCCAAGTTCGGGTGCAGAAGTGACATTTGATGGTTGTATCTTAACCGCATACTCCATCTTGGGAGTGACATAGGCCTCTTTCGTGACCGTCAACACAGAACCAAAGGTGAACATGGCACGACCATAGGGTAGTGCCAGCGTTCGCTCTGCGATACGAACTACTTGATGCTGTTGTTCCTTCGCCTGATCATGTTCACTATTCAAGAGTTGTTAGCAAAGCCTCGACTTGGACTATTGATCATCCTGCTCACTTCAGTTCCGGACGCTCCACAAGCCGAACTGGTGGAACCGCTGACGAACAAAGCATACGAGCCACCTCTTCCAATCTGCGATCTTGGCCGAACCGGATCTTAGTGAATCCCTTGAGGTCGAGCTCGACTCCAGAAACCGCATCGATCTCTCCGATGCTCGCAGACTTGGCCTGTTCAACCAGACTACCGATCGTCATCCGTCGGTGGGTATTCTAGAATCGAATCAGTCGCTGTAATACACCCTGAATTGCATGTCCCTACCATATAAGTCTCGGGAGACTGAGCAATACCCTTCTGAGAAAGCTCTGGCTGCATTCCAGCAACGCTAAAAGCCAAGTCACGCCGGCCAATGAGCTCATAATGCTCCTTGCGCCAGTGAGAAGGAGGCGACAGCTGGCACGTTCTAACCGCTTCTCTCAAAGGCGCTGCGATGCCAAACGGAAGACTATTAAGAAACGCAGAGCCCTTCTCCGCTGTCCCAAGCATGTCGACGAGCTTTTCGACAGTCTGTTCTGCCCGCTTTTGTGTGGATAACACTGTCTTGTCAGCAAGACACATATAGGCTGCCGTGAGACGCTGCAAAGACACGAGCGGTTCGGTATCTCCAAAAGCAAACGATGGATCAATAGAAAAAGATCGGGCCAGTCGGGAGGTTCCATACGCAGGAAATTGCCAGTCAGGATTACTTATGCTTCCATAAAGAATCGCCGACATATCTGGTGGCCAGACTGGTATGCGGTCGTCGAGCATGTCCACACCTAATACGAGAAAATTGAGAACATTCCGGAAAAAGAAACGTATAGACTGACGCGTTGTGGTTGGGGCGGGCCATCCTGGCATGATATTAGGACAGAGGCGCTTCCAGTAATCCGCCCATTCTGGTCGAACGATGTGTGCAATTTGACATATCAGAGGAATGAGTAACATGAGGGATTCGTATCGAAAAACCACCAAGCGGAGGTCCTCCGCCAACATGTGCAACGCATAGAGCACAGGCGCGAGGAGAGGGTTGACGTTCAGAGTGAAAAGGAAGTAGTGCTGCGTGGTTGGGGGTGTAGGAAGTTTCAATCGTTTGAGAGCCGGATCGTCGTTGAAAGAACGATTGGAAGTGGACAAGGCTGAGAATCTTTCCCATACAGAAGAACTTGTAGACTCGTCGTTTTTGAAAGGATAGACGAGCTTGAGCTCAAGAAGCGCGAAAAGCGCGAGCGTGAACTCCTGAAACTCGAGCCCAGGCGATGCTCGGAAATAACGCTGTGACCATGACTCGAGAAAGTTTCGTTGCAGGTCAAAAGCTTGAGCTTTTGGTAGCACAAGTGCCAGAACCTGTATGGCCTGGATCACCAGTGGATCGCGTGGAGTCATGTCCAGTCGCGCATAATAGACCTTCCCATCACTCATCTCCATATATACCGATGAGACGCAAACATGCTTCAATGCTACAACATGATCAAGTGAGACGACCTCAAATGAATCGTTGCTGTCGCCGTTCCAGGGTTGCGCGAGCCTCAGTCGTATACGAAGCTCGTTCAATCCATGAGTATACAACGATAACGAACCATCCTTCTTCACCGCAAGAAGGTCCCAAATGTCACCACGCGTCGCACGTATCGACGCGATCGCAACAGCTTCCAGAGTGCCGAGCCTCTCGACCACAAATGATTTCTTGCCCTCCTCAACGGCAATCACAAAGACGATCACCTGAGCCTCAGGCAGGCAGACTGCGAGAAGCGAGTGATGAACCTTGCCATCAAAGCGTTGATCAAATAACGCAACAGAGATATCACGCGTCGACAATCTACAACAACATGAGCGTGTGTTTAGGTGATGTATCAATAACCTCCTACTGTCTCCCTCCCAAATGATGAGTGGTCAACTGCTGGGCCCAGTAAGACGCCTTCATCCTTCCATGTTCAACAGGTGTGATCAACTCTTCCGCATCTTTCTGTCCTCCAAGCGCCATTCTGTCCATCGTCAAACTGAGATCTAGGCGAGTGATGGAGTCCCGTTTTCTTCCCGGTATCGGTGGCTGAGCAGTGATACTACTTGCCGTTGAAGACGCAAGTCCTGATATAGGGGGAAACGGCGGAGGAAAATCGCCATCAAACTCCAAGTCCTGAGGTACACGCCGATCAAGTTCCAACAGATCGCTAACGCTCGATTGTCGCCTATTCCCAGGAGCAGACACACTCTTTCGCGAAGTGCTATGACGTCTAGTCCGTGTAAGAGGCACAGGAGCATCTTTGGGCTTCAAGTAGGCATATCTCCATATAGACAGACCCCCTTTGTCTGCATCAAAGGTAACCAAAAATTCGCCAGTCGAATTAGGAACACCAGGAGAAACCCAGACAACCTTGTCGCTAGCAGAAACGGCAACAAGCGGCTTGGAACAATTCTCTGCCTCATCTACTAAAACAACAGGCTCGTCACCAAACCCTCCCAAAATCCCACTCGTGATTCCTACAGCTTCAGGCTCCGAAAATGCGCTCGTGATGGTGAATATGGTGGGCAACAAATCATCTCCGGTCGCACGAGCCTCGTCCACTTCGGCTGGATGAAGGATCCGCTGGATAAGAACGCCATGAGGACGAAGCGGCCACGCTTTATGAACAAGAAACGGAAGCGAAAACGTATAATCCATCCCATTCCGCAAAAAAACCTTCCCGATGCTCCGCAGGAAAATAAACACGCCCGAAATCTCCTCCTCTACATCCTCGACGGTTTTCGTTTCATCTCGGAGCGATGCGAATGGCCCGAAGATGTTCGTCGTCCCGGACGGTTCGTCCGATCGCGTGTAGTGCGCGCTGCCGTGAGCATGCCGGTGAGAAGATCCTGTCGGCTGCAGGAGTTTTCCGATGCAGGCGTGTTGGATCATTTGGTTTTCTTGGCTGAGGTCCCATTTTCTCTTGATGACGCCTCCTTCGCTTAGGACTACGCAATAGTCGTTCCAGGAAAGTTCTTGGTCTGTCCAAGACTCTGATCCACCTGCGAAGAGAGGGCTAAAAGTTGTGTTTACAGTGTTAGTACCGGAACTTCGGATGGCAGCACGTATGGAACGAAGGAGGTCAGATTCTTCGGATGCATCTGCTGCTGGGGTTGTGAGGAAAGTGGTGGCGGCGGAGGGTTGGTATTGTTGGGCTTGTATTACAATACCAGACATAATATGCGGTGTGCTGCATAGATAGCAAAAGCAAATAGGCAAGCGCGTTATTTGTGTTTGGTGTCCGTTGTTGTGCAAGACCTTCTGATGCTAACACACGCAAACATAGAGAAGCTCCTATAACTGGTGAACACGTCGATACTATTGCAAACTTTTACGAACACAATTAGACTATGCAGTAGTACATAAGGGAGGCGTAAGAACTCCAAGATAAAATAAATGACCAAGATAAACAATATGCAGAATATGCTGGTGCGATTGCGAGATCCAACTTGAAAGTGCAAAGATGAAGCAGAAAAATGCGCGAGGACGTCTTGCGTCAAAGCAAGCAGTCCATCATATGAGCCAGCACTAGGGAAAGAACAAATAAAAATACCAGAAAACCATTCTAACCGTATTCTCCATACAATACCCAGGACGCTGTCCGCATGTCCATCCATGGAACCTGTAGTGTCCGCACATGGCCTTTGCTTGTCGGTATCCTTCCCTATGCTTAATGTATATACATGGTGACTAAAGGCAACGGTGAGCACAATCATCAAATTGAATCCAGAAGAGCTTACAATCAAGGCGAATTAGGTCGGCGACGCAACGCCTCATGGCTGCTTTTCCTACTCCCTATCAGACCAATGTGAGGTAATGCAACGCCTGCGATACCCTTCGTTTCCTCGTCGTTTAGCTTCCAGATATTGCTGACAGGCAGGTTTGAAGAAGAGTCATTCATGATAATGCGATCCTTCCCAAATGATGAGCGTCCCGAAGAGAAACTGTCGTCATAATCCTCTGGAGAGAGGTCAGTGGACGAGGTAGAACTCGGCGACAGCGTGGGGGATTGCACGATATCCTGCAGGAAAGAAGGAAGCAAAGGAGCGGGGATATTGGAGGGAAGATGGTCTTCGAGATCACCAAGGCTTGGGAACGAAGACGGCGAGGTACGACGGGGGGCAGACGTTTCGTAGATGAACTGGGGGTCTGAATATTGGGTGCCCACGTCAAAATTGGAATGCGAGCGGGATCGATAGGGTACTTGATTCTGAGGAACGTTCTCCATGAACATACGACGGCGCTGTGGGGGTGTCATGGAATGAGACCGAGGAACCTGAGATGGAAGGGACGGGGGGCCACTCGCAAGCGGAAGCTGGTTCTGCGCAAGTAGCGACGTAAGTAAGTTGATGCGTTCCGCTTGCACAGCAGCGGAGATAGAATCGCCGTTTCCTTCAGCATCTGCAAAAAGTTGGTAAAAATTTAATATCGAAGTTGATGGGCACCTACAGGGGAAACAAGTCTGGCAAACTTTACGGCGTCTCCAATTCAGATAATTGCACTTCTGACAGATCCAATCACCAGGCTGATGTTCAATAGGTCCACGATTACCAGTGTTCAGGATCGGGGGCTGCTAGGGGGCAATACTTGTCAGCCTGGGAAGGAAAGACACCAAACGTAATGCCTACTGGAACGACCATCAAACTGCTCGGTCGAATCTGACCCTGTTCTGGGAATGATTCGTTATCCGGCCAATACATGACACACGGCGACAGCGGGTCCGAGGAGACGTTTTGTACCTTTCCTCCCACCGCAAAAGAACGACCGGATGGAGTGAGGAGAGGGTGGGCAGGCGAGGGGGGCTTTGCATTCATCATGCTGGGCTGGATAGGCGGGGGTGCATGACGCACGTTATGAACGACACTGGGGTAAAGAGGAGAGGGAACCGATGGAGAAAGACTGCTTTGCGGCATGGGCGTGTGTCCGGATGAATTAACGAAGCGGGGTGACACTGGAAGACGTGACGGGGGTGGCCCGCAAGACCCTTGTCGCTGCATCGTTGAGGGTTGGTTCTCAGAACGTGGACATCCACAACCTCTGCAAGCTAGGTTACGTCTGTGTAGAATCATACAAGGAAAGGAATCAGTCAGCACCATCCTTGCATGAGAGTTAGAAAGGCAGAAGGGAAAGACAATGATAAGAGCGGTTCAAAGTAGGTAATGATGACGCGTATGACGATCGAAGCAGTTCGGAACGTGACGTGTTCCCCTAGCTTCGCCGTCGGGATTCTCCAACTCAATGGAAGTAAAAAAAATACACAGAAATGCAGTGACCGTGTCAAAGAACGAAACTCACCCAAAGTTGTGCGCTGCGCAGTTGGGCGAATTGCATCTGTCGAAGAACTAGTCAGCACCGACTCAATCGATTTCAAATAAAGTTGCCCCTAAAAAGCCTGGGCAACTCCACAACAACGATCACGATGTTTGCAAATTGGACATAGTACTTACATCCAGTCACCCAGTCTGAATGTCGTTCGCGGGTTAGGTGGATTGCTAGAGATGACAAAATCATCGTTCGGTGACCCGATCGTCTGGGCGAATGCAGGCGTCCCAAATTGCGCGCGTTTGTGCAGGTCAGGCGTTGACAAGGACATACGGAGACCAGCAGGATATGAAATCGCAGGAGAGTTCTGACTTCGGGTTGAGCCGCTGCCAAGACACTGATTGATGATCTTACCTTCAAGAGGGAATCAACTCTGCACAGCCTATCAAAAGGCTCCAAATCGGTCTGAAGAGCGGGGGAGATGGTAACGGAGGGGTGAGAGAGGGAAAGCGTTGTACAGGCCTAAGAAGTGACATGTTGAGCATATTTAACTTACGTCGGATAAATAGTGAAAGTGAGTGAACAAAAAAATAAGCCAGCAAAGTGGCATATATGGCTTATTTTGCGGGTGCCTGATTGGTAGCAATGCAACGGTATCCTTTGCACCCGCTCTCACGTGGAGGACACGTTGACAATGAGCAGAAAAAGGAAATGATGCGCCTCCGATCGACCGATTGAGGGAATAATGCCATATAAAGAATTCGATGCCACTTACGTCTTCGTGTGACTGAAATATCGCCCAGATGTCGTTTGGCTCAATGCACTCGTTCGCTCCCCACATGGAGACAGGCGGTTTGACAAAACCACGGCGATCTCGTGCCTGTTCAGATGATTATTCAACACGTATTTCGACGTTCTATCGGCGTTGCGCTCACCTCTGTGAAGAATGACACGAAGGACGGCAATGGCCAGCGGTGATCTTTCTGGAGCTTCAAACGGTTCATCAGACATTGGAACGCGGGGAGAACCGAGACACTTACGAGCAGGACGCGCGATCGAGTATTTCTGAATTGCTCGAATAATGAGCGAGTGACAGGAAACTCGCAGGATGGTCCGTCACTGCTTCCTGAAGATGTTGGAGACAGATTCAATTGAGAGTCGTTGTAGGAGCGGTGATACGGAGGAATCGAGATGTCTAGATCATTTGACATTACAGGGATAAACGGAGCGCCCAGGCAAGCAGGGGGTGAAGACGGCTGTGAATTAGCCGATCGAGGAATACAACCCGACTCTAGGTGGAGGAGAGGATAGGACGACTTGCGAAATTGACGCAACATATTCTCGAAAGAAAGAGGATGGGAGGGCATAGTGAATGACATGGGTGAAGTACTGGGAGGATTTGTGGTATTTGAAGGAGATACCGCCAGCGGAGAAGGCATTTTTGTTGGTTGCCAGGTAGGACGGGTGTTGCAGAAAGACTGAACGATTTGCAGATTAAAGTGATTGAAGATGGTTGAAATGCTTCTTGAGAACCAGAAATAGAGAAAGTGCTACCAAGAAATTGAAAATGGGAAGTCGCTTTTGAACTGCTTTGGAAGAGGTCATACATTTCGTTACTTTGACAGTTCACACCGTTAAATTAGAGTGCGATATGTCGCCTCACATCCCACGTGGCCGACGGTTACTTCCGCTCCATTCCGGCCCTTCCTACGTACAACATCGATTTCAGCTTCCCTTCCAATTGATCATCAATTTATCCAACCTTGAACATCCTCGGCCTACTTACTAGCTACTAATACTTACAACTAACAACTCGTCACCGCCCCGGCTCCCATAACGGATCAACAGATTCCCCGTCTCACCTCAAAACACAAACACCATCGAAGTCCACAAGACCTCCAATTTGGCCCTGAAAAAAACAGAAGTCGCGAATCAGGGTTGCGACTCGTTGTGAACACTTGACTTGGTCACACACTGTGTTGTGATCCCAAGGAACTATCACCGTAGAAGAAACTTGAACGACGTCGAGCGCTGACCCACGTATGTCACATAAGTTGGTTATTTTTTTGTTGACAAATTCAGTTGCGCGCTCACCTGCAGTGCTTCGAGCGATGGCACCGGGCCCGCTTCAGGTTATGCGATCCGGCATCGCACTACTTATATATGAATCGCGGCCTCTTGTATGTTCACGGCACGAACTCCCGTAGTCTTGGTGTGCTTATAGCACCCAACTGTACCGCTTTCGTCAGGGTCGCCAAATCGCATCCTGTCCGGCTTAATACAAAACTGTCCCGGATTGTCCCATGGGTACAACGTAAATGAGCGCAGAAAAGTGTCAATCAATGATCGGGAACATAGCCTTGAAAGGTTCTAACTTCTAGCAGTCTTCGAAAACTTACGTCCTTTCTGATTGTGGCACGAAAAGAGGGGGCGGTGCAACATAATAGCGTTAACAATATTAATATACCACAATCACTCAACTCGACCTTGCCCTTGGCCTGTCCCCGTACAGCATCGCCCTTAGCCTATCTCCGCTAAGGGTCACCACCATCTTTTCATCCACGACATACTTCGCGTATCTTCTCCAAGCCTCAGCACCTTTACCAACCCTTGCAGGACCCTCACCCGTCCGCTCCTTCGCCATCTTCCCAGCCTTCAGAGTGCTGATACTCCCAACAACGAACAGCCCTCGCTTCGCACGCGTCAACCCAACATTCAATCGTCGTCTGTCAGCCAGGAACCCAATGTACCCCGACGCGTTATTTCGCACGGTCGAGAATATAATGACGTCCTTCTCTCGTCCTTCGAACCCGTCCACCGTCTTCACTTCGATACTGCTAAGCTGCATCATTCGGTGATCGCCAAGAGTGGACGCGAAGCGTTTGCGATACTTAGCGTCGGTGTTTAGCAAGCGATTCAAAAGTGAAATCTGGGCAGCATATGGTGCAATGACACCAATGTTCGCGCCCAGTAAGTTCTTCGAAAGAATGTCAGTCAGACATAAGAGGCAACCAGGCAGCGCTCACCTCGTTTTGCAAGAGTAGGTCTTCGACGATGCTACAAACAATATGAGCCTCATTCCAGTTTACCGTACTTCGGTCCTTGGAAGTTTCCGCACCGCCGTGATCGATAAATACGACAGAGGGACGGTGACCAGTGAGAACATCTTGCTCGAGGTGACTTGACAGCGGCGGTAGTAGCATCGGGTGTATGTTACCAGCAGAGTCCACCGTGCCGTCTTGCAACGCAAAGTCATAGAATTCTAAAGAGGGAAATCTAGAAATGGAAGGATGCATCCTGTACTGCACGTCAAGCATAATTGATGGAACAACTACAATTTGATATTTCTGATAAGAAATCTCCCGACGGATCCAGTCAGAATCACACACCTCCTTCTTCAGTAAGTCTCTCGAATAGACTGATACCGAGGCCGTTGAGTTGCGCCTCGCGACTGGCGATGACAGGAGGCAATTGTTTATGATCTCCGATCAGGGCAACATGCCGAGACTGCTAACGGTCAGAACGAAAACGCGGGAAAGAGCTCAATCGGCTCACTCCTCGCATCAGCGGAATGAGTGATGCTGGTTCTGTCGACATGGAAGCCTCGTCCAGGAACACGACTGGAAAATCAAGAATATTAAGCGCGGCACTGGCAGATGTGATGCATGTTGTGCAAATCTGCCAAGGTGTCATCAGTCCGAGGCAAAGTGGCGCAGGTAGTGGATTACTCACTACGTCAGCCGCAGCCGTGATATCGTTGAGCATTTCCTGATGAAGCGCATACAGTTTCGCTCTCAGCGCCAAAAGTTGCCTTTCCAATACGGTGAAAGCAGTCCGCATCCTGCCAAGCTTTTCACTGCTCGATTTTTCAGCCGCAACGATCTTGTCTGCCAGCGCGCCTAGCTTTCTTTCGACGTTTTCCTGGTCTTTCAGAAGTTGCTCGACTTTAACCTTGAGAGGATGCGCCTCCAGCTTCGCATCTAAGGTATATTCGTGTAGAGACGATTTGATTTTAGCACCGAACCCGACACGAAGGGGTCTCACGCCAGCCGCTGCAAAACCCTCCACGAGATTATCGACCGCAACATTGGTATAAGTGCAGACAAGAACAGGGTGATGCACTTCGAAATGGACCTTGATAACATATCAGAAGACAAAAATCAAATCGATGCCGAGGATATCGAACCTTGAGTAATTTCACGGCTTCAATGATGGTTTTCGTTTTGCCTGTACCAGGCGGCTGAAATGAATGTCATTCAGCTTTCAATATTACTTTGACAAGATGAAACGTACTCCTTGCACAAGACTGATCCGTTCGCCGATCATCATGGCGATAGCTCTAATCTGCGTGACATTCAGGCCCTCGAGGACCGGATCACCATCAATTACAATTGGATTGATCCGTGAGTATCGTCTTGCCCAGCTTTGAATATGCATATCTTCTTTGAACGCGCCTCCGTGCTCTCGCACCTCGCGACTGTCATGCTCAAGTCTCCCTCGAGGCACGTATCTGGCCTCATCTGGATGTTGCAACGGTACATGTAGTGATGGTCTATCCGGCGAAAATGAACGTAACAGGACGTCTCGCAAATGTGTCCCTTGAAGAACAAACTGATTGTTTGGAGGTGAAATTAAATGGGTTGGGTCTTCTAGTGCTTCCGGGTCTTGACTGAATCGAGAAATAGCCTCTCGCATACGAATAAACACGATGTTGGACCGCCCAACGTCCAAGCGCCAGCAGCCGTCCTCAACCTCGAACTTCTCCTCAAATGCTATGCGCAGCTGCGATGCAGTTTTGCTAATGATACTTCCTCGGAGTGGTGGCTCTTGAAGAGGATCGAACCTTGAAACAAGAACTTGGGTACCGTTCCTGAACACAGTAAGCGCGTCACAAGTTTCAAATCGAGAAGAACACTCACTCAAACCTATGTTCTGGCAAGTCTATGCCAGGACCAAGAGAGAATGAAGCTATAGGACGTCCAAACTTTGGTGCGCCCATCCAAAAGGCAGAAAGACCCGTTATAGTATATCCTTCTTCTTGTAATCGAAACAACGACCAAGTAGACAGCCGCTCCCTCAGTACTGCCTCATCCTCGTTTTGTTCAAGTTCCAGTAGGGACAAAAAACTGCGAGCGACTAATTTAATACAAATGCAAAGTTGTAAAGAGCGACGAACTGTTTATTATATGCCTGAATCTCTTCGAAAAACGGCTCTCCCTGTTGCACTTGGATGTGGGGAGGAATTACACGTCTGATGTATCTCCTGTGCCGTTGACCGTCGGACAGTTGAGTACGGTTGGTGCGCGAAGTGGCCCTGAGCCGCCAGTCTGAGCGTTGAGAAGGTGGAAGAGGGGCGTGATTTTCAGAGTAGTAATCTTCTATCGGGATTTTCAATTCCTTCGGTTTCTGAAGCAACGTCTGCGCTGAACCACGCGAGGAACACGAAACCGAAAACTGCGCCCGACGGACACCCAGGAGTTCGTGATTGTGTTTCTGAACATGTTTTTCAAGATTACTGAAATAGTTCCGAATACCAAGGAAAGTCAGGTTCCTCGTGGAGCGAGAAACCCTGTGTCCGTTCAAGGACGTCTTGGTGGATGTCGCGATACGTGTATTACTCGGAATAACGCTTCCACACAAAGCTTCCGATAGCGACTTTTTCGAGCACAAGAGGGTAGCCAGCGCGTATGGTCGAAGTTTGAACACCGACACTCGGAATTCGAAGAGCGTCCTCGACTTGAATGTCGTTCAAGTTGCAAAATGGAAGAAAATTAATTGGGTATTCTACCCCGAAGCGAGGTAAGAGTGTAGGGTCGATAGCTAGAGTCAAGTGAAATTGACGCGATCCTACCGCGGTCGTGACGCGCCTGTGACGCGGCATACATATGTGACGCTGTGACAAACCTGTCTGACCGCGTCAAGCCTCTATTGTCGAGTTCGATGATCGATCCATGGCCTCTATACTCTGTACTACCATGTCAAGTCTCGTTTAGGCTGGTTGGACGCTGGTCAACATGATATGTATATCTCGACATTCCTAATAATGGAATCTTGGAGGAGATTGTAGCGAGCGTGAACTTGAAGTGAGGAAAACATTACCTGCTACTAGGTCTCTAACTTATGTGATTGGCCCCTTATTCAGCGATAATAACTCTGATCCTACATCTTCGGAGTCTGCAGACGAGTTATTCGAAGTTGTAACTGTTGTAGTTCCTTCTCTGGCTGCTGAAGAATGTGCGCCCTTTAAACTTCGATGTGCTCCATAGACTCGGAGGGTCCAGAGAGGGAGGAAAAGAAAATAGTCGTTGGCTGATGTACCTAGTTGTAAGTGTCCCTATGATGAATGGCCATGAATCCGTGCAATCGCGATACTGTAGCTCAACGTCCAAGCCTGTATATGGCTGGCAGATCTAAAAAGCACAAGGTCTCGCTGCCGGAAATTCCATGGAGCAAGAATGGTCATTTGCCAGTGTGGAAACTCATCGATGGTATCATGGGACTCGGTCGAAAATCGAATTACAATGTGCCGATTTTCGGATAAGTAGATATATTTTCAAGCAAGTACTAGTACAAGTGTCGAAGAATTCTCGTGCATCAGTGCTAATACTCTGTAGGCTCGCGTACTGTTGCATAAGTACTGAATAAACTGAGCATATAGCACCGTACACACTTCAGTAAAAACCTGATAACTTCAAGCTGGTTGTTGAGATGATCCTGAGATTTGGAAGTGATGTTGCTGGATACGCGAGCCAGGTTGTGAGTCTAAGCAGCCGTCAGAAGACTCGGAACACACGCACCCTTGCAATTTTCTCGCCTTCTGATAAGATAGTGAGGCAAGACCGTAGACCCTTCGAACACCATTGCCTCGTGAGCCAGGGGAGGAGATAACGATCCCAAAAAGACTGGAATATATGGGAGAGGCTCTCGTCCCATGGATTCGGAGCTCGTGAAAGATGAACAGCCCAGTTTTGACATGCATAATTGAGAAAGTCGGGAGCGGATTGACTTTCTTCCCGCGCTACATAAGTGAAACTCGAAAAAACCTTCATGGCATCAAGGATCTCTATGCCTGGTGGAAGATGACCATGAGATGATACTCGAGGGAAATGGTCCTGATGCCTCAATGCTAGGAATGCCGGAAACATCAAGAAATCCGGCAAGCTCTTAAACTGCCGGACAACTTGAAAGGCCGGGTGCAAGCGCATGTCTGGGGCAATTATGTACTCTCTGAGTGCCTCCAAAGTTCTCGAGAATTCTTCCACGGTCACCCAGATTGTGTTCAGCTGCCATGCTTGACCATGTGGCGTTTGCAGCCAGTCTCGCCCTCCCTGGCTTTGCAGCCAATCTTGCCCACCTTCTGTCTGCAGCCACTTTCGCCCGCCATCTGCCTGTAACCATTTTCGCCCACCCTCTATCTGCAGCCAGTCTCGTCCACCCTCTGTCTGCAGCCAGTCTTCGCCACCCAGGATCTGCAGCCAGTCTTGTCCGCACTGGGTCTGCAGCCAGTCTTGTCCACCGTGGGTCTGCAGCCAGTCTTCACCGCTCGGAGTCTGCAACCAGCGTCTCCCGTGTGGGGTCAACAACCAGGATCCCCCACTCCTAGTCTGCGGCCACTCTCGCCCGCCCAAGGTCTGCAGGCATTTTCGTGCAGAATGAGTTTGCAGCCAACCTCGCCCGGCCTGAGTCTGTAGCCAGTGGCATCCAGCCTGAGTCTGTAGCCAGTGGAGCCCGGTCTGGGTCTGCAGCCAGTCTTGTTCGTCTGATGTCCGCAATTTTTTCACGCCATGAATCTGCAGCCACGATTCATCCCATGTCTGCACAAGGTCTGTGCTACTGAGAGATGGGAGCAAGGATGGCTGTGGGGGTGTGGGCGAGTATCGCGACGGCCACTGCCAGTCTTGCCGATTAGTCCAAAACAGGTCCTGCCTGGCCTCAGTCTGCGACCATCCTTGACCCCCCTGAGTCTTTAGCCACACCTGCCTATCCTGAGTCTGCAACCAGCTTTGGCCTCCTTTGGTCTGTAGCCACGCTCGTCCACCCTCAGTCCGCAACCAGCCTTCACCTCCCGGAGTGTCTAGCCACACTCGCCCACCCTCTGTCCACAACCAGCTTTGACTTCCTTCTTCCAATAGCCACACTCGCCCGTCCTTAGTCTGCAACCAGCTTTGACCTCCTTCGGTCTGTAGCCACGCTCGCCCACCAGTTTGCAACCAGCCTTGATCTCCCTCTTTGCATAGCCACACTCGCCCGTCCTCAGTCTGCAACCAGCTTTGACCTCCTTTGATCTGTAGCCACGATCGCCCACCCTTAGTCTGCAACCAGCTTTGACCTCCCTCTTTGCATAGCCACACTCGCCCGTCCTCAGTCTGCAACCAGCCTTGACCTCCTTCGGTCTGTAGCCACAGTTGCCCACCGTCCGTCCACAACCAGTCTTGCCCGATGAGGGTCTGCAGCCAATCCTTCCCCGAGTGGGTCTGTAGCCAGTCCTTGCCCCCCTGGGTGAGCAACCAGTTCGTTTCCCCTCTCTCAGTGAACATCCAGGACTTCCCTTCTCGAGTTTGCAACCAGGCATTCCCATCCAGGGTCGCTAGCCAGTTTTGTAACTTTGACCTGTCATCTCTCCGAAGCCATAGTAAAGCCGTAAGAACTTGCAGTGGCTCCGGTGGCTGGATCATAAAGGATAACGAGTCATTCAAATTCCGAGGGTCGTGGGATTCCATAGCTTTATTCTGCTTCTGCAATTTTGAGAGCTCGTCGAGGAGGGTTGTGCTCTCCGGAATCTCGCGCACCAGCAAGTGGAGAGAGGAAAGTGCGAGTAGGGAGTGCGGTGACGTGATATTTTTCACTTGAGGGAGGCTGCAGTTAGAGCGCTGGGAAACATAGTCACGAACGGATGAGTGATAGATGTTCACAGGAAGACTGTTGTCGGTGGGAACATCTATAACTGACCGTAGTTGCACCAGTACTCTTTCAACGTCCCTGCCCTGACCAGGGCCAAGAAGTTTCGAGATTTGTGACATGGGGAGGGGATCTGCAAGGGCAGCAACAACAGACAGGTGGAGGTATGCCTGCGCTGGGTCAGCGCATGTGGAAAGAATACGGTCGTATAACTTGTACACCTCCGTTCCTGGAAGTAGGTCACTCGCTAGTTTGAGCATGAGCTCGAGACGGTTGTAGGGATCATTGTATCGATCATCAATAAACATCATCATCGTAGATGCCACGATGAAACGTCTCCCCGCTCGGTTCGCTAGCCGCTCGAGTTGAACCTTGGTTGGCTGCGGGAAAGTAGGGATACGACTTTGCAGTTTTCTGAAGGAATGCTGCAAGAAAAGATAGATGTCTTCATCGACATCTGCACCGTCTAGCGAGATAGTGGCAGCAACGCCCTGTCCAGAAATCTTCACCGGTATCTCACACACCAGCGGGCTCACATCTTCTTGCTGCATGGCTTCATGGATATACGCTTCCGAGCGGCTTGTGACTAGAATGTGGATCACAGGCAGATCAGGATCTCGAAGAGCTTGGGCAAGCAAGGAGATGAGTTCAGCAAGCTCAACTTCGGATTTGTTTTCATCGGAGGGTTCAATCGTGGATTGGTCGAGGGGTTCCAGTGTGGATTGGTCGAGGGGTTCCGCACATTCATCAAGGGCATCAATAACGAACACCAAAGGCGGACAATCGCGCAGGCTGTATTTGAGCTGCCGCAAAGGTCGGGAAAACAACGCCTCCATTTGTTTGCGAAGAGACCCGTCGGGGTGTAGAAGAGCAGGGTTCTCGAGGATCGCTTTATTCACGTGGGTCCTAACGCTGGGGAAATTACTGGCCAGCTGATAGGCAAGCGTCGCAAAGAAACGAGCAGTTGTGCGTCGATTCGTGTGCTTGCGGGAGAAAAAGAATGTTCCTGCGAGCCGCTTCTCGATAATCGTCCCCTCTGTCACTTTCAGAGCTCTCATCCTTTCGGCTACAGTAAATGTAACAGCAGACTTTCCAACGCCCGCTGTGCCATGGAGCCAAATGAGTCGATTCTTTGATTTGTCATCCAATGTTCTGTAGATGTGGTCGAGGAGGACCACTCGAGTCCCTTCCAAACATTGGGGATGGGGCAAGCGTTCACGAGAGTCATGTTCAGCGCCCTCGACAGCGACCTGAGCCAACTTCTCCCAAGCTCCTTGGGACATGTCCAACGCTGATTCAAGGATAGAAGGGGAAGTTGTGACTTGGACCTTTTAAGGCGTGTACTGATGCAGATGTCGTGAAATGATGTCCTGCGTAGTAAGTCTGTCCAAACGGTCGTGATCATGAGATGGCAATGAAAAGATGAAACCTTGACACTCACCGTAGAGTGATATAGGTGCAAGAATTACCTGAGGTTAAACAGTCGTAGGAATACAGCTGAAGCGCTGAGGCTGAGTGACAACCAGGCACTTATCGTGTACAAGGACACAAATCTAGTGGCCTAATTTTAGTGACGCTAAGAAAAGCAGGGCGCCGTGGAAACCTCGATACCATGCGGTGGCTCATTCAGCTGAATCAAACTTCAGATTCCCGACACAGATGGTTTCTACATATATAAGTGTTCGTGCAGTGGGTGCTGCACGCTACGGTGCCATTGTGAGTGGGCAACTTGTCACCGACTCACCGAATACCCAGGGACTATCCTTGAAGAAGAAAATGTGCGTTACAGAGTGCATCATCCAGTACCCGCATGATGTCGAAGCACGAGGATATACAAAGGTTGATCTTCATGATAATTTGAACGACGTTAGTAACAGCTCCATGGTACAGTCTTACTTGAATTTGCAATTACTCGGGAGTTAGAATGACGTAATGGACACAAGTCACACAGCGTCTTACTATGCTGTTCCATGTCGCATACAGAACACACATCAAGCCATGGGCTTGGCAGAGGCTGGTTTTAATGCACCAGCTTGTAAAAAATGAGAAAATAAAGGGAAGAGAGACGATGAGCAGAAGAGTAGGAGATGAATGTGCTTTCCCCAGACTGTAATACTGACATCAATCGTTCGCATTCAGCGCCGAGGTGATAGGAGGGGACATATTGTGAAATATGATATTTTCTTTGCTTCTAGGCATATCAATCAGTCTCACTTTTTTAATTCCTGCGACAGCATGCAGTGACTGCGTCCTAAGACGAGGAAAAGATGTCGTCGAACGCAAGCTCCCGTAGACATTCACGACTCAACGTTCACAACCATACGTTGATAACATCTCGGTTGTCTGCCTTCGTATCTGTGAGTTGCATTGACTTCAGGAATAACGGCTTACAGCAAATAGAAGGGAGGTGGCTTACTTTTCCCTTGATAATGGATGCTGTATAGAATGCACATTCAGCGGATCTACACGCATCTTTCTGAACTAACACAGCCAGAGGCGCTAAGCGCTTACCTCCACGTGCAGATAATGTGTTCATTGTTCCAGTTCCAGAAGACGAATGTTCCACACTGTCAACTTTGGTTCCGGAAGCTATCAGCATGTTCCGCTATCTCGTATGCGGTGCAGGGAGCCGTACTTTTTTTTCCAGGTTTCACGAAGGCAATACATTGCTGTATCAATGGCGTAGGAGAAGAAGGGTAACGTACGTGATGATGGACTGAATATAAATCCACAGGACCTCGTGTCTGTTCGTTCAAATCAGGCTTCGCAAACCTTTGAAGACAAAAATTTCTTGTATCCCTTCCGACCGTTTAACGAATCTCACAGTCATCAATCGTGAGTTTCACACCATCCATGTGGAAGTCGCCGCCTTCTAACTTTCCTAGATGACTTTTGACTCGCTGGGCGACGTTCGTACCACGAGCGCCTCTGTTGCTGCGACAGATAGCCATGACCTTCTCAAAGATCTCGTGGAAGAGGTATTCAATGAATATATCACCAATGAGATGCCCATTCGTCTACTTCACATCACCAAGAACGATCAGAAGATAATGCTTCAACTCGTGGACAGGGATTTCGTCAAGGAGCATTTTAAAGAGAAAAAGGTTCCCGACAACATTCACGCCGATTTTACTGAAAATATGGTCGTGGACGGGGAGGAGAGGGAGGATCGTATCAGAGAGCGTGTGAAGAAGGAATTGAAATATGCTATCCTCTCGCATAGATGGTTGCCGGGCAAGCAAGAGCCTCTGCATCACCAGATGTTGGAGGAACCGAAGGAAGTCCCCGATGGTCACGGGCCAGGATGGAAGAAGCTCCAAAGTTTTTGCCATACGGCGAAGGATGTCCACGACTGCGAATTCGCCTGGTCCGATACGTGCTGCATAGACAAAACAAGCAGCTCAGAGTTGGATGAATCCATACGCTCCATGTTTCGCTGGTACAGAAATTCCCATGTGTGCATCGCCCTCCTTTCGGAAACAGCAGACCTCGCGGCTTTTCAATTGCAGGAGAAGGGTCAAAGTGGTGAAAAGGCAGTCGATGCTTGGTTCGAAAGAGGATGGACGCTTCAAGAGCTCCTTGCTCCGTCGCAAATCAAATTCTACGGAGCAAACTGGCAGCCCTTCATCCAAGGCTCTGCGAACGACAGAGGCAGCAAAGTCATCATGGAAAAGATATCAACGCTCACGGACATCCATATGAATGATCTTGAATCATTCACACCTGGCATAGACCGGGTGCCAGAAAAGATGTTGTGGGCATCTAGGAGGCGAACGACTCGCATGGAAGACGTCGCATACTGCCTTATCGGAATATTCGATATCAGCCTCATGATCACATACGGCGAAGGCAACAGAGCCTTCTTCCGTCTCATGGAGGAGATAGTAAAGAGATACGACAAATGGGACTTGTTTCTATGGAGCGGTCGTCGTTCCCGCTATAACGCAGCCCTTCCGGATGCTCCGCACTCCTATGCTGCAGGATGTATCCAAACACTTCGCAACGCAGTTCACCAAGCCGCAAGCTACGAGTTTGGAGATAGGCGCTTTGCCTTGACCAATCACGGACTCGAAATCTGGGTGCTCCTACTGGGCGTCGAGGTAGAGGACGTCAGTGAAGATTCACCTGACTCGAGATGTTTTACGTTCAAGCATGATTACTTTAGGGTGAAGGCGACGCACATTGGCCCAAAGCCTCACGATGTGACCTGGGCAGTAGGTGTGCTGGACTATTCCGTAGACGGTGAGGAAGGGGTCATCGACTCGGACAGGTTGCGGAAACCCCCAATCAGCGCGTTCCTGCTATCCTCGAATAAACATGCGTCTATCCATCTACCAGCAACTGCAAAGTGGAAGAAGGAGATGACCAAGGAAGTTGTTAGAATTGATCCTCCCGGCGACCACATACAAGAACCTCTGACTCTACTGTACCTTTAGCATGGATTTCGTTATAAATCTTTTTCTGCCCGTTGTCACGGTGTCTGCCTTGTGGGTATATGTTCTCGATATGTTGATCATTAGCTATAAGTACCACGATACTGTCAATTAACTCGACGCTAGAATTATAGGTCCAATACGTGCCTGTAAACGGTGCTTTCACCAAGGCATTCATCCGTGTCCGGTCCTCGAAGCATGCATGCATTTCCTCGCTTGTCATCACAGGCATCGCAAGTCGTGACTTTGATTATTATCGGAGCGAAAGGTTCACGGAAGGAAGGTTCGAGCCTAGGACAGATGGCCGAGCGGTCCAAGGCGCCAGACTAAGGAGAGAACCAGCTCATTTGATGAGCGTGTCATCTGGTCTCTTCGGGGGCGTGAGTTCGAATCTCACTCTGTTCAGATGTTTGTTTTTGTTCGATTGTGTTCACTGAGCGTTGAGAAAATGACCCGTGTAGGGGGGTGGAACTGGTTGTTTTCCCAGGGTGAGGGTGTGTCACGGTTCCGTTCCCAACCATGACATCAAATGTTGCCTCGTCATCATCCTCGCAATTGCAAAACCTCAATGTCATCTAGAATAGCCTGCAATATTATTGCTTGTTCGGTCTAATCAAACTCGTCGAAATCCAAAGTCTTTTCCTCGAGCACTTCAACTTCACCAATGCTCTGAACTCCTTCAATTCTCTTCAACTCTTCGAGAGCCGCAGCTTCAGCAGCAACATCATCAGGCAAGATACTCTCTGGGCCAGCAAGAAGGTCATCTGCATCACGAGGCTCGATGGAGAGCGGAGGTGTCTACGCAAAGGATACTCCAAAATTATTCACTGTCTCGACAGCAATGTCAACGTCTTCGTGAGTGTGCATGTGAGCATGTCGACAGCAGTGGACTTCTCAGCCTCCACGGCTTTTACGGCGCTGTGTTGTCGAAGGTTCGTACAAATCTTATTGAGTGTTTCAAATGTGTCAACTAAGAGATTACATCGTTGTGTAGATTACGTTGTGCCGAAATCAGAGAACGTACGCTCTACTTCGCCTGCATGCCCTACTGCAATTGAGAGGATAGTCACAGCAAAGATTTTGAAGGGGTGAATTTCGGAATTGATTGGAACAGTGATGCGAGGCGGCGTCCTCCAGCATACACCATCTTACTTCAGGGACGTCGATTTTCATGGTCTATTGAATTTAAATTGTGTTATAAGATCTAAATTATGTCTCCGCGAGTTCTGCCAACAACGCTACTGGTATCAGTCTTCCTCAAGTAAACCCGGGCCTTCATTCATTGGCATGTCCTTCTCTCACCAACCGATTCGTTCTGCGAGAATAACAAATTTTGGAGCTCAATGATTCAAACTGTTCGGGGCTGAATGAATAACTCCACATCTGTTACCAGCCAAGGCCTGCGTGCTCCGAGAGCGCACATCTTGAGCTAAGGGAACGTGTCTTGATCGTTCTGTACAAAATATGGACACCACGAGATCTAGGGCATGTCTTTTGAAGCCCGTTTAAAGCATTGATACTTCGGCTTCCCAACATGCACGGTTTCTCTACAATCAAGCATTTGCCCTATGCATAAACGGTCAGCCAGTCCTGGTTACTAGCCACTCGCAGCGTACGCCGCACGATTTCTGCTCTTTATCATTAACGATTCTGCTGAAGTCGAACGTGCGTGTCATAGAGCGCATCCACACATGGCTTTCAAAAGATCAAGGCGTAGCAGAAAACACGAAAAGGAACTTCAAGAGAGGGCCAAATCAAAAGGTTCGGTCTTCTTTTCCAAACATAGCATAACGGTTTCGATGATTTAGCTAGGGACCTACGGCACCTTAAAAACTTAAATGGCTCAAAAGTTAGGACGAGCGTAGTGGGTGGAATCAATGCTCGCCGTATTTCAATTCCTGTCCAGAATATATCTCACGTCGAGGGCGATATTGATGGGGGCGTGCGAGAGGAAATAATGAGAGAGAGCAATTGAGGAGAGATTAAAGGGGGAAGCGCTGGAACACAGTTTGGTGAGTGGGCAGCTAGATTGCACCGTGAGCAAGAAGCAAGGAATCTACACCTGCCTAGATTCATCTACTGAGTTTTTTTTCTTTCGATACCGGCATCTACAATGCGTTTCAGAGCCGATGGGTGGATGACCAGGACTGACAGGTCTGTCATCAGCATGTACTTACATGGGTACTTTTGTTTCCTAGGCCGATTCTTCACTTCCCGCTACTGAACGCTTACAGCCGAGTCCAGATCATCGAGAGAAATCTCTCATCGGCTAGTCACGATGTAGCACATGCATATGTCTACAACATCCCATCAGTCTGCCCTTCAGCCCGCAGTACGGAAGAGGGAGATATCAAAAGTTGTTGATTCAAGCTCTCCGAGGAACTACAGCCTAAAAGTACCAGAACACGATGGTCAAGGGTACATCTCGATTCTCGATGCGGAGCGAAATGCACTTCTTACCGGCATTGGGAGGTGTCGATGTCAAGTCCTTCAGTATATAATTCGAGTGTTCCTATGTCTAGGTTATAATCTATGAAACTGCATGTATTTGTTACCGTCCATCCGTCGATGAGGCCTAGGCCTAGCTAGGCCAGACTCGGTAATGAACAAGGCAAAATCTTAAACTCGGTTTGACATTGATATTGAGGGGTCAGCACACCAAATTATAAATCGTATTCTGCTACTAAAACAACACCTTTATTTTGCCCGATCAAAGGGACGCATATGTTTGTCTGGAACGAGAGAAAATGTGTAACCGGCTCGGATGGGTGGTACATATAGCTCGACGCGTGAAATCAAAAAAAATCAAGCATCGACAAGATAGCGAGTAATGTCGCGCAACATCGAGTGCTTCAGACTCGTGATAGAGGTAACCTTGCAGCTTGTAGATGTTCCTGTACGCGCAGTTCAGGTCGCAAGGTTAGAAAAACATCATTGGGATGGTGACATACCTGTGCAAGTTTTTCCCCTTCGCGTAGAATAGTGAGGCAAGAGCGCAGATCCTTCAAACACCACTGCCTTTCAAGCCAGGAGACGAGATTATGAGTCCAGAAAGACTCGAGTATACAGGTAAGCCTCTCGTCCCATGGATTCGGAGCTCGAGAAAGATGGAGGGCCCAGTTTTGACATGCATACTTCAAAGCGTCAGAAGTTAATCGACTTCGTTCCCATGCTTGGCTTGCGAAATCGATAAAGGCCACCATTGCATGGATGGTCTCCACGTCTGGCAGAGGACGATTGTATGTTGACGTAAAGGTCGAATGATCCTGGTGCCTTAATGCCAAAAAGGCCGGGAACAACAAGAAATCCGGCAAGTTCTTGAACTGCTGGATTACTTGAAAAGTGGGCTGTAGAAGCGAATCTGGGACAATGATGAAATCTCCGGTTGCTTCCAACGTGCTCGAGTATTCTTCCATTGTCACCCAGAGAGTCGTTAGCCGCCATGTTTGACCCTGGGGTGTCTGCAACCAGTCACGCCCACCCAGGGTCTGCAACCAATCTCTCCCTGCCTGGGTCTGCAACCAGTCTTTCCCTCCTGGTGTCTGCAGCCACTCTCGTACATCTATGGTCTGCAGCCAGTCTTTCCCTCCCTGTGTCTGCAACCACTCTCGGACATCCGAGGTCCATAGCCAGTCTTTCCTTCCCCAGGACTGCAACCAGTCTTTCCCTCCTGGTGTCTGCAGCCACTCTCGTACATCTAGGGTCTGCAGCCAGTATTTTCCTCCCTGTGTCTGCAACCACTTTCGGACGCCCGAGGTCTGTAGCCAGTCTTTCCCTCCCCGGGTCTGCAACCACCCTTGTGCGCTTAAAGTCTGCAGCCAGTTCTTCCCATCCTGGGTTTGCAGCCAGTCTCGCCCACCCCGGCTCAGCAACCAGTGTCCCCCGACTTGGGTCTCCAACCACTGTAGCCAATGTCGCCCGCCCAGGGCTTGCAGCCAGGCTTGTGTGCCCGAAGTCTGTAGTGGCCCTCCCCCACCTGTGGTCTGCAGGCCAGCCTCGGTGGAAGAGGTCGGTGAGGGTGAGGTGTCGTCTGAGGTGTCATCTGAGGTCTGTACAGGTCCAGATGTATTCAAGAAGTGGAGGTACGAATTATGCTCAGGTTTTTCCGGGATCAGTACCTGATGTCCTGTGTTAGGAGTTTGGAGCTGCCAGTGCTTCCCTCCCTCGGTCCGCAGCCAGCCCTCCCCTCCCTCGGTCTGCAGCCAGCCTCTCCCTCCTTTGGTCTGCAGCCAGCCCTCCCCTCCCATCGTCCGCGGCCAGCCCTCCCCTCCCATGGTCTGCAGCCAGTGCTTCCCTCCCATGGTCTGCAGCCAGCGCTCCCCTCCCTCGGCCTGCAGCCAGCGCTCCCCTCCCATCGTCCGCAGCCAGCGCTCCCCTCCCTCGGTCTGCAGCCAGTGCTTCCCTCCCATGGTCTGCAGCCAGCGCTCCCCTCCCTCGGCCTGTAACCAGCGCTCCCCTCCCTCGGTCTGCAGCCAGTGCTTCCTTCCATCAGCCCACAGCCAGTGCTCCCCTCCCACCGTCCGCAGCCAGCGCTCCCCTTCCTCGGCCCGCAGCCAGTCCTTCCCTCCCTCAGTCTGCAGCCACTGTATCTGCGCATTAGTTTGTAGCCAGGCCTGCCCATCCCGGGTATCCAGCCAGAAAAAACGCTTCTTGGACCCGCACCAAGTGGCACCCCTCAAGGACCCCGGAAAATTTCAACCAAGCCTTTGCGCCCAACGGCGACAAAGACGTCCTCGACGTCCTCAGCGTCCTCCTCGCCCCTTCACATTCTCCATTTCCTCTTTCCTTTCTCTTTTTCTTTTCACTACTAGCTTCTAAACATATAAAATAAATCCCAAACAAAAACTACAAAACATGGCATTAACGCCACTCAACCATGCTAACCAAAACGTACCAGTAACTGCGACCACTAGAGGCCGAAAGACTACTGCAAACAAACCTCTCTTATCAATAAGTAAAGAAATAATAGATCATCTAACTGGCTCCGATGTCAGATCCGAAGTCAGAGACCAAACTGCAGCCAGAAAGTTACTCTTGACGCATGGACTCAATCTCCCCGTCGCTTGCAATGTTATCAAACAAACGGCCCACGCCCTACTAGAATTTAGCGTCACTGCGGCCCTAGGCGCAACACATGTCGACATTCTTCGAGCCATCGCAATCCTGCTTATCGAAGCGGAACAAAACCTTGACGCAGCGAAACTCATTGAAAAAGTCACAACCCTCATACAGGGTCCCATTGCACAGCTAGAAGAAAAAGCCGCGAAAATAGCTGAACTCACTGAGGCCCACAAAACGGCTCTAGAAAGCGCAGCCACAGAGCTACGTGGCAATCTCTCCAACTCGTCTGAATGCATTGAAAAGGCTGTCTTGAACGCTGCTACCGCGTCACAAGACCATCCGACTGCCACACGTCCTGAAGGGACAAGAACTTATGCATCCGCAGTCAGAACTAACGCTCCCCCCGCACTAACCAAAATATTAGCTCGTAGCGACGCACAAGCAAGACAAATCCTTATAGACAGACACTCATTCGGCGAGATAGACACGCTAAGAGGCCTCACTGAAGCTGAGCTTGTGGCAAAAGCTAAACTAACACTCGAACTAGTAGAAAAAGACGGAGTCGTCATCCCCCCAGAACTAACCTTCCAATCAGCGCGACGCCTCCCACATGGAGGAATCCTATATGAACTCGACTCAGCCGAATCCGTCCTATGGTTCAATACCCCTGCTCACAGAGGAAAATTCGCGACCAACTTCGGATCCAACGCAACAGTCAAAGACCGATCCTTCAACATACTGGTCGAAAACATACCCATCTCCTACAACCCCAGCTCGATACACGCCAACACAGAAGTAGAAACAAAAGGAGGCCTCACGCAAGGGTCAATCACCAAAGCGAGATGGATCAAGCCAATCACTCGCCGGAAACCAGATCAACGGACAG
This sequence comes from Suillus tomentosus, assembly GCA_016647685.1. NCBI lineage: Eukaryota > Fungi > Basidiomycota > Agaricomycetes > Boletales > Suillaceae > Suillus > Suillus tomentosus. The sequence continues at coordinate 280,107 of JABBWJ010000053.1, forward strand.
CACACGCCATCATCACCCTCAAATCCAAAGAAAACGCCAACCAAATCCTCCGCTTCGGTATCTCGATTGAAGGCAAGAAAGTCTATGGACGCAAGCTACTACCAGAACCAACCCGCTGCCTCAAATGCCAGTCCTACGACGCATCCCACGTTGCAGCAGAATGTACCCAGGAACACGACACATGCGGAACATGCGGAGCACAACACCGCACGGCCGTTTGCAAAGTAGATGACCCCAACTACTATCAATGTGCTAACTGTGACTGCCAGGGCCACGCATCCTGGAGTCGAGAATGCCCCACCTTCATCAGCAAATGGGAAAACTTCAAGAACCACTCCGACGACGCCAAATATCGATACTTCCCAACTGACGACCCACTCACCTGGGAGGACTCAACAGGTAGCAACACTGAACAATGGAACGAACCCCCGAAGCAGACGCCATGGACGCAACCCGCCACAGACCTCAACACCCACGGGAACTACGGACGACTACTAACGAAGATACCACAGCCTCAGTGACAACAGCAACAGCAACAACAACAACAACAACAACGACCAGCCCAAAGACGTCCTCCTCGAGAAAACCCCAACCGCATCCCAGTGGGAATGGGCTCCCAAGCGCGACTGATGAGCAACTGGCTGAACTCTCAACCACAGACCCAGAACACGCCAAATGAACCTCCCCAACCTCCAATCCAAACGCCGCTAGGATCTACCGCCACAACACCCCTCTGGTTCCCGCCATCAACCCCAGACACCAACTTCGAAAGCCCCCTCTTCACCGGCTTTGAATAATGCAGGACAACCACACCGAACCACAACCCCACACCGACTTCAAAATCTGGCAACAAAATCTACGCAAATCCTCATCCGCATGGGAACATATGCTACAAAACCTCAACCCCAACACCTACGACCTCGCGTGCATCCAGGAACCTTTTCTCAACCAGGTAGGCCTCGCTAACGCCTCCAATCTCAGACGCTACTGGGACGTCATATACCCCACCAATCATCACTCGAACCCCGAACGATCGCAATCTATCTTACTCGTCAACAAGAAACTGTCCAAAAACAATTGGCACATCATCCCGCTCGACTCGTCCAACATCACCGCAATTGAATTGAACGGGAATTTTGGAAAGGTACGCATTTACAATATCTACAACGCTTGTGACCATTCCCGCACCCTCCAATTCCTCGAACGGCACATGATAGCCGAAAATGTCGCTCACGGCGACATCAGAACGGACAACACCCACATGGTCTGGATGGGAGACTTTAACCGTCACCATCCCATGTGGGAACCAACATGCAACTCCCACCTATTTACCGCAGCGAATCTAGACGCTGCGGACATACTTATTAATCTCCTAGCCGAATATGCACTCATACAGACCCTCCCTCACGGTATCGCCACCCTCGAAGCCTCAAACACGAAAAATCACACACGCCCGGACAACGTCTTCTGTTCCGCAGGCATTGAACATATGTTTACCAAATGCGCCGTAGAATACCAACTTCGCCCTGTAAAAACCGACCATTTCCCAATTATCAGCACCTTAGATCTCGAACCAGAACGCATCAATATCGAACAACGACTGAACTTCAGAGATGTAGAGTGGGACAAATTCAGAGAAGCTCTCGCATCCGAACTAGAAATGATTCCCGCTCCCGCTAACATTCAGTCAATAGATGATTTCCAAACTCTCTTCAGCCACTTAACCCAATCCATTGCAAGATCTATCGAAGAACACGTCCCTAAGTCCAAACCATCACCCTACGTGAAGAGGTGGTGGACGAACGAACTAAGCACGGAACGCAAACAGGTACACAAGCTCGGCAAGAAGGCCAGAGACCAGCTAGCCCAGCGCCAGGACCCTATCCATGAGGAGTTTCATACAGCCCGCAACCGCTTCTCCGAAAATATCAAGAAAGCCAAGAAGGAACACTGGGAAGAGTGGCTCGAAGCCATCACGCCAGCAAACATCTGGGACTTTCACCGCTACGCGGCTAGTAACCCACAGGATCAAATGCACACGCGGATCAAGACACTGAAGGACCCTACCGACCCAAGAGGCACCAACGCAACTCAAGACAACGATAAGAAGAGCAAGCTACTGTATGATGTCTTCTTCAGGCAACCTCCCGAGGACGAGCACGTTGAGCCCGACTTTATCTACAACCCCCCCATCTGCGAGTTCGCACCCATAACTAACGAACAAATTCACCGAGCCATAGCCAAACTCTCCCCCTATAAGGCGCCAGGACCAAATGGCGTATGTAACTGTGTTTATAAGAACTGTGCTGACCTACTTGTACCATACATGGGCCCCATATTCCGCGCAACGTTTGAACTCGGACACTACCCAGAAGACTGGAAACTATCTTTGACAGTGGTACTCCGAAAACCCGGCAGACCAGACTACAGCCTGCCAAAGGCATACCGCTGTAGAGAATCATGCCTCTCATGGCGTGATATGGCACTTTTCACTAGGGAGTACTTAGCATGAACTTGCAGCACCATCCTGTGTGCTATCCGCAGCTAATCCTATATGACGCGCAGCTTTCCCACGCAACGCGCGCCATGCGCGCACCATTCCCGCACTTCGCGATGTATACGCGCGCGCGCGTTCCCGCGCTTGCGCGCCCTATAGCGCCAGCCATCCAGATGCATCCATCCACTGTCCACCAAGCTCCCTAGTATGTATATTTCCATTTCCTTTATTAGCATAGTTCCACCTTTATTTTTATCATAGTTTCTCACTCATATATATTTTACATACCTACTCGGTAGCGCTTCGGCTCCGCATGAGCGCGCTTAGGCGCGCTATATAAGCGCCAGCAGTACATACTATTACTTACTGACTTTCACCTTACTTTACCTCCCATTTACTTATTACTACTTACTTACTACTTAGAGAACATAGTAGAACTCTATCTGTTTACACCTCGCATCTCTCTTCTCTTATCTAGTATCATATCATCACTTAAGTCTAACCTCTCTGTTGTTTCTGCATACGCGCGCGCGCTTTCCCGCGCTTCGCGCTAATACGCGCGCGTGTTCCCGCGCCTTGCGCGCACCTGCGCTTTCTCGCGCTTCACTTCTGCGCGTACCTCTAGATCTTCGCTGCACTCGCTTCCCCTATAGGGTCGAACGCACTTGCCATCTCAAGTATCGCAGACTAGGCAACGCGCGACCTTACAACTTTTATAGATACAGTCTGGAGCTATCTTTGCTCCTCATTGTATTGTTGTTTCTACAACTGGAGCCCACCGCGAGGGGAGCAGTCAGCAAGATCTAGTTCAGCGCATCTTCGCACTTCACACCAATTCGCGCATATAAGGTCAATTTCCTTGCAATTTCAAAAGCTAACCAATTTATAGTTACGCATTCTCGCGCCTTGTGCGCGCGCTTTCCCACGCCTCTGCGCCTTACGCGCACACCTGTTATACGCCTGCGCCTTTTCACGCCTCAATGCCTTATAGATTGCCCATCCGCGGCACAGCAAACGCGCCCAAGTTCGACGGCACTACAGACAACCTCGCCGAGTTTATTGATACCTATGAACAGCTCGCTGATGAAGCAGGACTCCAAGGACTCGACCGCATCAAAGGTATTATCCGCTACCTTGCGCGCGATGATCGAGAACTATGGGGAGGCATGCCAGAAGCGGCAGTAGATGATTACAGCGCCTTTTTAGATGAGGTAAAGGTAATGTATCCTGGATGGGATGGTAAAAGACGCTACGCGCTCGCGGACTTGCGCGCTATCGCGCGCGAATACGCTAACAAACCGATGCCCTCTTGCGCAGAACTAAGCAGTTACTTGCGCGCATTCAGGAAGGTTATGCAGCCACTTGTAGATGAAGACCGTATTGGAAAGATAGAACGCGACCACTTATTCATGGAAGGAATCCCTAGCGATGCTCAGGCGCAAATCCGCTTGCGCCTTATGATCAAGTTCCCCGACCACCATCCATACGACCCATATCCATTTATGGACGTCTTTGCAGCTGCGCAGTTCCTATTGTCTGGGCGCGCTTTTCCTGCGCCAAGCGCGCCAGTAAGCGCACCAGTTAGTGCACCTGTGGTAGCGCCAAGCATGCCAGTCAGCGCACCAGTGGCTAAGTACAACAATCAATACCACGCGAGTCGCGCAACGCAGGATACGACCATTAGCGCTAATGCAACAGCTGGACTCTTCTATTGCGCACCCTCAGAAGTTGTACTTAACAAAAGGCCACCAGTTCCTATTCACGCGCCTCGCGCGCGCGCCTTTCCCGCGCCTTCGCGCGATTCACGCGCACCTCAAGCATCAACTATGCCAGCATGCAAAGCTATATCAGACTGCATTACTTTAGATCACAAACTCGAGCGCGCGCTCGCAAAGCGCGCTGCAGGCGCCTCTTCACCATCATCCTCAGCAGCACCATCTCCTTCACAATCCGCATCATCACCATCACCATCAATCGCATCAATAGTCAGGGATGACTATAATCATCTATTGCACACTAACGCGCCAGTTGAAACACGCGCGCCTATCGCTAACGCAACACGCGCGCCTATCGCTAACGCATCGCGCGCACCTATCGCTATCGCATCGCGTGCGCCTATCGCTATCACCTCGCCAGAAGTCAGGGATGACTCTAAATATCTATTGCACAGTAACGCGCCCATTGTGGACGTTATTACGCCATCACTTGAAACGCGCCCGCCTATCGCATCGCTTAAGGAAGAAACCTCGCCAATCGCACCATCACCATCACCGCATTCGCCATTCGCATCATCAGAGGTCAGGGATGACCCTAAACATCTATTGCACCTTAGCGCACCTATAGAGGAGCTTTCTGCTGCATCAGAGGCTCAAGTCACACCTTGCATCAACCAGAGTTTGCCTCTGGTAATTCCATCTGTCGCTAACGATCACGCGCATGTCGCGCTCTTTGCTTCTAGTGACTACCGCGCACCGGTAAAGCATCCATGCATCATGCCACCTAATCACCAAGCAGAGCATGTCTCAGGCGACCCTGGCGCAACTGAGGCGCACCATATTGCGCCTGAGGACGCGCAATGCGCGTGCCTAGAGGCATTGTATATTTTTCCTCATCTGGTTTCGCATTTTTTGTCCTTTTCATGTTTGAAGCTCTTAAGGAGCTATATGATGATTCCAAACACTTTAATTCCATCTTCTCACCACCCCTTGTTCACGCGCCATGATCACGCGCATCGCGCAATATGCGCGCGCGTTCCCGCGCCTCGCGCATTCATAATTGTAGCAGAGTTTTCATGCTATCGCGTTTCTATCACTTCTCCCCTTTTAAATTGCATTTCTTTCATTCAACACAAGGTATATTACAATCAGTCATCCAGGCGCGACTTAGGCGCGCGCCTGACACATACATACGCGCCTAACACCCCTATCATCACCTTTAACTTCGCACTTCCCACATTTATTCACATTCTTCGCGCTTTTGCTTACCATGTCAATTTCATTCCTGCGCGCCTTGATGCGCATTATTCTCCTTCACCTATGCGCCTATTGCGCCTTGATATACCACCCTTACAGCCCATTTGCGCAACATTTGCGCCTAATTCCACACTATATACATTTCTCGCTAACACATTTGCAGAGAAATGGCCGTTCCTCGCGTGTTCGGCCAATATAATCAAATTCGCGCGAAATCACCCCAAGGCGCGCACATCGCGCGCACCCTATCAGCTTGTAGGGCGCCTCTACACCCCTCACAGCGCCTCCCATTGGCGCGCCTTCAAACTGCAGCGCGTTGTGCAGGAATTCATTCTGCCAGTTACAAGCCCCCCCCAAAGCGCGCCAGCCTCGCTCATTCCAACCCTACCTTGAGTAAAGCGTCAGCTCGCAAGAGACGCGAAGTGCGCTAGTCACGCGCACTCGCACGCGCTCAAGGAGGAGAATCAAGCGCCTCAGCCGCGCATCAAAGAACAACATATACCATCACTGTCTCATAGGATATCGTTTGTTTTACCCTGGGTTTCGTCCAGCGCGCTTTCATTTTCATTTTCTCTCATTATAATGCCATCCAAGGAACTAATAACACACTGATATATATGCATATAGGAATCACTTAGAAGAACATAGAAGAAAAACAATCATAGATCGTGCCCGCCTAGCTCAATAGTAATATTTTCTCTTCGCACGCATGACGCGGCACCATGCCCCTTTTTACCTTAGAACGCGCACATATGCGCGCAGTCTTCCCACGCTCACGCGCACATACGCGCCCAATATTCACGCGCCCATACGCCTCGCGCGTGCGCACATGCGCGCTTCCCGCGCCTTGCTCATAGGCAGGAGAAGATGTTGACAGCTGCACGAAGAAGACAAGTCGGATAGGGCATCCGCAAAGTTACTGTTTTTCCTTCGCATTTTCACATATAGTTTTACTCACAATGTTCAAACCCTTTAGCATCTAATATTTAGCGCGCCTAGCAGGACTTGGTCTGGACATGGATTGGATCGCTCCTGGACTGCGCCACTTTGCATCATACCCACCATACAACACATGCGACAATCACGCGCTTTCTCATGCCTTGCGCGCGCGCACTTTCCCGCGCTTCACACCATATGCGCGCATCCCACCCACGCCTCGCGCGCCATGTCCATATCATCCTTGCATCATCGCCCCACGCCCATGGAACACTATTCACATCAGAGTCACCCTTGCAATTTGCCATGCTACGCTTCATTCCCGCGCCTTCACGCATAACGCGCGCACATTCTCGCGCCTCGCGCGTACCATGCGCGCGCATTCCCACGCCTTCGCACCTCACGCGCGCCATGCGCGCAACTTCCCGTGCGCGCGCATTCATCGCCCAACAACCCAAGCATCGTACATGCATCGCACTCGCATACTATCACGCGAAATCCTCACCACACACGCGCTGAGTGGGGACACTCAGAATTTAAGTCCCTGGGAGATGTAGAGAATCATGCCTCTCATGGCGTGATATGGCACTTTTCACTAGGGAGTACTTAGCATGAACTTGCAGCACCATCCTGTGTGCTATCCGCAGCTAATCCTATATGACGCGCAGCTTTCCCACGCAACGCGCGCCATGCGCGCACCATTCCCGCACTTCGCGATGTATACGCGCGCGCGCGTTCCCGCGCTTGCGCGCCCTATAGCGCCAGCCATCCAGATGCATCCATCCACTGTCCACCAAGCTCCCTAGTATGTATATTTCCAATTCCTTTATTAGCATAGTTCCACCTTTATTTTTATCATAGTTTCTCACTCATATATATTTTACATACCTACTCGGTAGCGCTTCGGCTCCGCATGAGCGCGCTTAGGCGCGCTATATAAGCGCCAGCAGTACATACTATTACTTACTGACTTTCACCTTACTTTACCTCCCATTTACTTATTACTACTTACTTACTACTTAGAGAACATAGTAGAACTCTATCTGTTTACACCTCGCATCTCTCTTCTCTTATCTAGTATCATATCATCACTTAAGTCTAACCTCTCTGTTGTTTCTGCATACGCGCGCGCGCTTTCCCGCGCTTCGCGCTAATACGCGCGCGTGTTCCCGCGCCTTGCGCGCACCTGCGCTTTCTCGCGCTTCACTTCTGCGCGTACCTCTAGATCTTCGCTGCACTCGCTTCCCCTATAGGGTCGAACGCACTTGCCATCTCAAGTATCGCAGACTAGGCAACGCGCGACCTTACAACTTTTATAGATACAGTCTGGAGCTATCTTTGCTCCTCATTGTATTGTTGTTTCTACACCGCCCTATCACGCTACTCGACACCATGGGTAAGATCCTCTCATCCTGCGTAGCTGACGACCTGGTTTATATTGCAGAACACCATAACCTCCTCCCCCCAACCCACTTCGGAGGACGGCCAGGCAAATCCACCACCGACTCGCTACACTTACTCACCAAATTCACGACGGACGCATGGGCCTCATCAGATCCTTTCGTTTCGATACTCTTCCTAGACGTTAAGGCGGCCTTTCCGAGTGTGGTTGTCAACCGTATGCTTCACAATATGCGACACGCCGGAATCCCGCTAGAATACATTGACTGGTACCGCAAACGACTCAACAACAGATCAACAACCCTCCATTTCGATGACTATCGCTCTGATCTATTCAATGTATCAAACGGAGTTGACCAAGGTTGCCCACTATCTGTGATAGGATTTCTTTTCTACAACTCGCCTGTCCTTCGAGTAGCTGACCCTAACCCGCGACGAGGAGAACTTAGTCTAGGTTTCATAGATGATATTGCCTTAGCAGCACGAGGAGCAAGCTACGAAGATGCCAACTGCAAACTCAAGAACATGATGGAGAAACCAGGGGGTGCTTTAGACTGGAGTAGAGACCACAATGCTGACTTCGAACTAGATAAAACGGCCCTACTGTGCTTATCGAGACGACGCATAGCAGACCCCACCCGACGCGGAAAGACCATCCCAATCCCTAAGCCACCCATTACCATTCGCAATCACACCATTCAGCCCTCAAGATCACACAAATTCTTAGGTATCATCGTTGACGACGAGCTAACATTCAAGGAACACGCTACCTATGCCTTAGCGAAAGGGACTCAGTACACAATGGCGTGTCAACGCATGACACGCGCAACGAAAGGAATCCACGGCCGACTACTTAAAAAGCTATACGAAGGAGTTGTCATCCCCAAGATGCTCTACGCCGCAGATATCTGGTGCTCCGGACTCGTCTCGAAAGGCAGAGGAAAGAAGAATGCAGGAAGGGGAGCGAGAGGCTTCGCCTCGAAGATGGCCAGAGTTCAACGAATGGCCACCACCATGATAACGGGGGGAATGAGAACCACCGCCACTGACCTCTTAGACGCACATGCTAACATACTCCCCTTTCAACAGCTACTCCGCAAAGTGTGCCACAGAGCCACCCTGCGCATGATCACCATGCCCAAGTCGCACCCCCTTCATAAGGGTATCCGCACAGCGTACAATTCGTGTACCAGAAGAGACTTCGCAAGCTGCAAAAGGCACCCATCACCTCTACACCGCCTACTCAACGAATTCCGCCTCAACCCGCACACGGTGGAAACCATCGAGCCGATACGACACTACCCCAAGTGGGCCCCGGACGTCACACAGGAAATTGCAGAGGATATAGCCACGGCAGTCAAAGACGACGAATACGCAGAAGAAGATCTCCGAGTATACTCGGATGGCTCAGCAGTGGACGGAGGAGTAGGAGGAGCAGCAGTACTGCTAAGGAACGGCGAGGTAGAAAGGACGAAGAGAGTGTACCTGGGAAGCGACCAGGAACACACGGTCTACGAGGGAGAGATGGTGGGGATGATACTGGCCATAGAGCTGTTGAAAGAGGAAGGAGGATCGGGATCCATGGCCCTCGGAGTAGACAACCAAGCGGCCATATGGGCCACCAAAGCCTTCGTCTCGAAACCTGGCCACTACCTCATGGACAAATTTCACGATGACCTGCGCAAACTCATACCCGCGCACGACGAACGCAAGCTAATAGTGCGGTGGACCCCAGGACATCATGGTATACCGGGCAACGAAGCGGCAGATGAACACGCCAAGATGGCAGCACGAGGAGATAACAGCGCACCGAACGAACTCCCAAAATCTCTCCTCACCCCGAGAACGAACACCCTGATGCCCCTCCCAATCAGCAAATCGGCACTGAAACAGCAATTCGGAACCATCATCAAAGAAGAATCGTCACAGATCATGAAGGACTCACCGCGATACAAGCGCCTCCATGAAATCGATGCAACAGCTCCCTCGAAACACTTCTCGCAACTGATTGCAAAACTCCCGCGACGACACTCCTCCCTTCTCTTTCAGCTCCGAACAGGACACGCCCCCCTGAACAAACACCTTCACCGCATTGCCAAAGCACCCAGTCCGATCTGTCAACAGTGCCGACAACGTGAGGAAACGGTCCATCACTTCATCATCACCTGCCCACAGTACACAAGACAACGACACACCCTTCAGATCGAACTCGGCCCGCAGACCAACCATCTTAAGAACCTGCTGAACAACCCAAAGTGCATTAAACACTACTCCGCTTCATAGCGAGCACGCGCAGGATGGAACAGATATTCGGCGACGTTACCCCACCCGTAGACGAAGATGACGAAGAAGACTGAACAATCCTTCCCCCCATATATCGCCTTTAGCTGGCCTTATCCGACCTCGTGTTTCACCTGGTCCAATGATTGTACACCACCAAAACCGCATACAAATAGTATATTACAGTAAATACTCACAAGTTTTGTCTACCATAGGGCTATGCCCCAACGGACAATAAACGATGAACCAAACAAAAAATCCAGCCAGAATTGCAATTCTGAATTACGATGCCCCCAAAGCCACAGTAGACCTATAAGCACTTGCAGTGGCTCAGGTGGCTGGACAATAAAGTCCAACGTATATTTTAAATTCTGAGGTTCGTGCGATTCTATAGTTTGGCTATGCTTTGTCAATTTGGAGAATGCGTCTAGAAGGGCCGTGCTTTCTAGAAGGTCGTGCACCATCAAGCGGAGACAGGACAGAGCGAGGAGAGAGTGCGGTGATGCGATGTTGTGTACTTGACAGAGGGAGGAGTTTGAGTGGTGAGAAACATAGTCACGGACGGAGGAGTGGTAGATATTCACGGGGAGATTGCTGTCAGTAGGAACGTCTATCACAGATCGTAGCTGTACCAGTACACTTTCGACGTCCCTGCCCTCGCCAGGGCCAAGAAGTTTTGAGATTTGTGCCATCGGCAGAGGGTCTGCAAGGGCAGCGATAACAGACAAGTGCAGGTATGCGAGTATTGGGTCAGCGCATGTGGAAATGATTCGGTCGTACAATTTGTACACCTCTGTTCCTGGTAGCAGTTCACTCGTTAACTCGAGCATAAGCTGAAGTCGATCGCGGGGATCGTTGTGTCGATCATCGATAAACTTCATCATCGTGGATGCCACAATAAAACGTCTGCCTGCTCGGCTCGCCAGCCGCGTGAGTTCATCAGTTGATGGCTGTGGAAAATCGGGATGGCGAGTGCCCAGCTCTCTGAATGAATGCTGCAAGAAAACGTATATGTCATTGTCAACGTCTGCACCGTCTAACGATATGATGGCAGCAACCCCCTCTCCAAAAGTTCTCACTGGTATCTCGCACACCAGCGGGCGCATCTCTTCTGTCTGCATAGCTTTATGAATGTACTCCTCCGAACGACTCGTGAGCAGAATGTGGGTGATGGGCAGATCAGGCTCGCGAAGAGCTTCGCCAAGTAAGGAGATCAGATCAGTGAGCTCGCTCTCGGATGTGTCGTCCTCGGGAGATTCAGAAGCGCATTCATCAAGGGCATCGATAACAAACGTCAAAGGTGGGCATTCACGCAGTCTGAGTCGAAGCCTCTGGAGGGGTTGGAGAAACAACGCCTCCATCTGGTCGCGAAGAGATGTGTCGTGATCTAGCAGTGCAGGATTGTCGAGGATGATTCTATTCACGTCCTCCCGGATGCTGGGGAAATTGCTTGCAAGCTGGTAGATAAGAGTCGCGAAGAAATAACCAGTTGTGCGGCGCTTCGTGTGCTTGCGCGAAAAAAAGAATGTTCCTGCAAGCCGCTTTTCCTTACTTCCTTCTTTCACTTTCAGACCTCTCATTCTTTCGGCTACGGTGAATGCAACAGCAGATTTTCCAACACCTGCTGTGCCATGCAGCCAGATGAGTCGACTGTTTTCTTGACGGTCCAGTGACTCGTAGATGTAGTTGAGAAGGACCACTCTGGTCCCTTCCAGACATTTCGGATGGGGCTGACGCTCACGAGAGTCATATTGGGCACCCTTGACAGCAACCTGGGCAAGCTTTTCCCAAGTTCCTTCAGACATATTATCTAAGAGTTGTCAAAAAGGTCAAACGGCAAGAATAAGGTATAATAATACTGACATGACACTTTCACAAAGGACTGTCGTTATCGTGGTACGTAACTGACTGCCGTTTGATGATTGATGGATATCGATGATCGATAAGTGACTGCACCAGTGCACTTAGCACTGAGTCCAAGACTCTAAGTCCGTGCGATTCGGTTACCTGAAAAGTTTCTGCTTCGATAGTAGCCGGCAGCCACACATGCTGTAAAGTGGGAACAGTGACGAGCAACAAATGTTCAACCAGGTACTGATCACTTGAAGTGCTCGTCGCAATACCACACTTACTAACAACTCGGACGATCTTATCGCACGCACACTGCACGCAAAATGAGAGAAGTACAAGCACGAGAGCACATAGAGTGAATGTCGTAAAGCAGATTGACTGTAAAATAGTGTCCACAGTCAAAGTCGGACCATCATGGTTAAAGGGTTGACTGAAGCTCTTCGAGCCTTTGAGGAATGAATACCACTTATAAGAATCATAACAGGATTTCACACATGCATTCATATAAATACCGAACGATGGCGCATGTGCGAAAGCACCAGGAACAGAAGAAGTTCTTCTGTCTAGAGAACCTCAAGTTCCAAGCATCAGGCGCTATCGAAGTCCTCAGCGTGAAGTTGAACATAGTTCAAAAACCCAGTTTTCCTGTACAAGCCAAGGTCAGTCCGACTTCGATAATCCAAGGTAACTTACTCACCGCCCAATCTTCGTCGTGAAATGTCGCGCCAGAGGTTGACGTGACACTTTTGGCAGACACACCGGGGAAGGCGACCAATGCGGTTCGTGATTAGCATCCAACGAGGTCAATAGATAAACTATCGCAGGAAGGGCGGGTTGGTTGAACGGAACGCCATGGTTCTGAAACCCAAAGCCTGGTGGCTGGTGAAAGCCATGCCTACCTTGGTGATGGAACTGATTCACAGCAAACCGGGGATTTGCTGCATGTGTTTGCAGCATACAAGGTTTTGATCGAAAATCCCTGACATAAAAATCTTGATGGGTTCCAACATGGGTCACTGTTATAATGGGTGAGCAATAACATCGCAAGATCGTGCAGGACCGAGAAAATACTCACCAAGGATCAAATCCTCCGGCCTAATGCCACCATCGGCCGCGTGGCCTTTGCCGTTCCTCAATAGATATTGCCATGCATCCTTGACACAAGAAAGATAGGCTTCATGCACCACCACGACATCAATCTGACTGTATGGAGGCACTGCGACGGGCCACCTTGTATACAATGTCATTATCACAATTTCTGTCAGGTACAAAATCTCACCCTGCGACAGCTTCAGGCAGCTCGTAGGCTTGGAGAGGTTGTCTGTGTATCGGGATATGCTCCCAGCACCAGTGCTCGCCATGCGACCGCTGAGATAGGCTGAGCGCAGCCTTTCCGTCTTTGATGACGTCGCTGAGAAGAACGAAGGATCCAAAGTCTCCCCCAACCGGAATGTAGCCGATGTCACCGACAGAAAACTTATCAGCCGGCACGTTCCTCTCATACCATGTATGACCATGAGCGCCTTCAGCATTCCAAGTGAGGTCCCGTATTTGTCGCAGAGTCAGTGAAGGAGTCTTGGACTCTGTTTCTTCGATCAATGCTTCTAACTGTGTTGGGAGTACGGGAGACTGCCTTCCGCTGGGAAGCAGGGCTCGTGCCAAAGTGACGAGGTGGTTGATTTTCTTTTGCATCTCTTCCGTCACTGTAATGATGTGAGCGAGAGTTTCATCATGAGCTTGAATTCATACCAAATTCTCCCCCTCTGTCATATGAGTACGTGACACGCCCGTTGTTTGGCAACATCTTGCACGTTGCTTAGTATGAAGCTCGAAGTATACGAGGATGATGCTTACTCGTAAACATGCATCTAGCAATGTATGCGCTAACCCGTAGTTTCGTGCAGTATACCACTCGCCGTCCCGAGGAGGCGGCAGACCAACCACAAGAGTTTTGAGAGAATCGACTCGCAATGAGGAAGCCTGCACGATTATAAACATGAGTCGCAAGGCAAATCAGGCGACGGACCTCGATAAAATCCTGAACCTTATTCTCATCCAGGCTGAGTTGTCTCTGGACGTACAATGCTGTGTCCTAGATAGCTATCAACAAAAGAACACCGGCATATTTGTGGTGAATCATTCACAGCAAGGTCGCGATACTGTATCTCGCCGTATCAAACGCTGATAACCTGACCAAAAGAAAGACCTTACAAAACGCAACATGAGCTCTATCGAGGTCCCTAGACTTGATGAGCGTAGCATTTCGCGAACCAGAGCTTGAGGGCTCTGCGTCTGAACTGTTCTTGTATTAGATGACACGTCACGAACACTCGACAGGATAAATACCATTCGCTAGCAAGATAAAAGGAGTCGGGGCTCGTTCATTCGAAAACCCAAGCATCTGAGGTAAATTGGGGTGACTAGAAAATGAGACTAGGTGGAATTAAAGTGCTTCATGTGACATACTAAAGATTCTGCAGCATCTTGACGTCTCGCAGCCATTTCTGAAAACCCAATTTGAGCAACACTCCGTAGACGCGAACATGACCACGTTACAGAATATGTATTGTCCTTGTCATCATCGTATTTCTTGATCAAGGCTCGTTGCCCTTGTACCTGGACTTCCGTTGCACCAGCCCACCATCCGTTCTGCAATCGAGACCGGCCGCGCAAGATAACCTCTGACTGGTGATATCGTCGAAACTAGTGTAGTATACGATGCATGAGCAAGCCAAAAAAACGCAATGGAACTTATTGCTAACCCCATGGTCATCTTCTAGGGTCAACGATAACAGTTCCGCAGGGAGATAATGGTCTGTAAATCTTTTTTCGGGTGGTGATAAGGGTTCCCCTCCTGCCGTCACCGGAAGATCGGATTCAGCAACTATACACTGAGCTGCATCGCCGATCCCTGGGCTTCGTATCTCTATGACGGAGTCTGGTTTATTCAAAACCTCATGATAGGCAGGCGGAGGTGGAGCATCGATGACTCTTTCAGCTGTTGCGTTCGAAGCAGTACTTTCTCTCAGTGAGTTCACGGCGAGGTGTATATTGATAAGAGTAGCGAGCTGCATAGCAAGGGCTCTTCAGTAATTGGAAGCCGAATTCAACAGCACACACACCTGAAAAGCCTGCGCTGCCTCGTCAAGCATGCGCATGTACTCGACCAGAGCGTCGTCAATCGATGACTTACGGAGGAACCTATCACTCCACTTTGAATCGGCCAACTTTCTCATGAACTGATGGATAGAAACCAGGGTGCTGTCAAGAGTTTGGTCAAGAATCGTTTTTAAGATAACAGCCAGGTGTACCTTTCAAATCTTTCCAAATTCCTAAGAAGTGCCTCCGGAGCTTCATGGTATCGTCCACGCATTTGTTCGTCGATGTCAATTAATATTTGTGCAGCACGACGCGCCAACCGATCACAAGCGGACTTGTTAACTTGAATGTTCTACATGAAGGCGAACATAAGTCGAAGCACGCGAAAACATGTATATTTCAAGTGTCCACTCACCTGGATAGTTTGCAAGATGAGTAGCAAGACTGAGACAGCGGCACTGGCTGGAGGAAACTGCATGGTTGCCATGAGATCCCTGGCGAAAGCCGTAGTAGTAATTGCTGCTTGCAAAGGGTCAATATCAATCCCTGGCTTTTTCATACGAATGAATCTAAGTGGCATAGTGAAGAACTTGAAGTTGATTGAGAGCAGTAGTTGGGTTGTTGTACCGAAGGGACAGCCCAGGGACGTGGTAGACGAAAAAGCAAGTCGGGAAAACTGTAGTAATAGCTTAACTGAGACCTCGTGGTGTACCGTGTAGACCGATATCACAGAGTATCACAGACGAAAACTGTAGACACATCCGTCATGCTGCTATGCATGAGAGTTCAGCGCTCAGCGGAGATAACAAGGAGGTCGCCAGGTCAAACCGTCAGCACGAGCTCTGACAGTCAATGTACCTTAATTATACCTCCAGAGTCCACAACATTGCATTTTATTACTCGAACGATGCATGGACAATGACAGAAAATTTTGGCTAGTGTCATTGAAATTATAGTGATCGCATCCATATGAGTGTCACGTTTCTGAGTTGAACAGGGAGAGCGGAAGACAAGGAAAGCTATCGAAAATAACTCAACCTTGACTCAAGATTTAGCTATTTATAGACGTTAATTCCGTAAGTAGCACGAAATAATATCCCGTCATTAATATTGTAGCAGGGTTAATCCAGAGGACTGCTCTTAGTACTACGAACGTCAATTAATGTAGCCACTAGGTGCTCGGTTTCTTGTTTCTTTCTCCCCTGATTTGATTGCCCATCTCAAGTGCTCGTTTCCCTTCTAACCAAAGCATCGCCTCTGTCATTCCACAATTTATCATTCAGGAATTCATATGAAATGTACTTGCCCATACCTTGATAGGTCTTCGGGACGACTTGTCTAACGACCGCCGCACCATCATCCGGATACCAAGTGAAACGGAAATCGTTGGTGGTCTGCTCGTGCCCAGTCCGCACATCGACAACATTAGCTTGGACCCCAACATGCTGAAAGACAAACAGGAATTTAGAAGCGAACGGAAAGAAGATTTAGACTTGAAATGTACCACTACACCAGGGAGCTCCCCGGGAGGGGTAGTATGAAGAATTTGCGAGGTCAACCGTAAAATAGATCCTATAGGAACGGGTTTGGCGAAAGAGATACTGTCCAGTGACATGAATGTTACGTGCGAACGTGTGAAGAGTGATGCATTCGCAAAACCAAGCTGAGAGCACTATATCAACGACGTGACTAGCAGCATCAGTAGTCGACACACCTCATAAGCAAGTCGCATGAGATAGCCTTTGTGAGATCATTAGTTTTGTACAAGGCAGATTCAAAATAGTCACCTCCGAAGACTTTCTGGTGGACACTTCAAACATGTCATCAAGGCCGCATAAAGACAAGGCGAAATGACAACTAACTTGCGTTCTTGAGGAAACATAAGCATGGTCTTCTCCAAATTTGTCTCGCCCATCCAAACGCGTTCATAATCGGACAGACCATTGTCTTGAGCATATTGCAAGTAGACCGAGTGCAATTCTTCCGCCTCAGTAGAACTGGGAGGTACCCTGGACAGCGAGCGAAGGGCTAACGATTGTCTGCGCTTCTTTGCATCTAGTACTTGTCCTCAGCAGATCCAACGAAATGTGTGAGACCGTGACGCACTTTCGCCTATCGAATACAGTGCAGTCTCTTCGCGCGAACCAAGTATGAGTGGGGTTACCGGCCGGGCTTTGCGAGTTTGTGCATCCCTGCATACCATAGAGAATCGACCTGGAGGAACGGCGCTTCTCAAACTAAAGCTCCGACAATGAGTGATTACTGACCGAGTAGCAGAGTATCTTCCACACCGCTTGCACCAAGTGCTTCCATCTTTACAGCCACCTCCATCGAACTAGTCCCAGTGTAGATGACCATGCCACTCAAACGGATATCCCTGACAGGCGAGAGAGGGGCGAGAACGTCCAGTCTGGGTCAAGTTTTAAAAGCGCAGTTTAACTTTACCTTGACGTCCACTAACCTATCGACAGAAGCGGTGACCATGTAAAAGCCTCTTTCACGTATACGACCAATTGTTTCCACGTCTGGTCCCAACATATGTTTGTAAGATATCGATCCAGCCAGCGAGTCAAGGTGCTCCATAAGCATGCCAGTCCGAAGTCCACCCCATGCGTTAGTATACCGCTCAAGTAACTCCGGAGACGACGCAAACGGAAGAAGGATTTCGGCGTATGTATCATGCATGTACCGTGGAGGAAGCGGTTGTTCGGGTGCAGGAGCTTCTATGGGATGGTCCTCATTGGAAGACTTCGACGCCGAGGTGGCATTCAAGAGTGCCTCTGACCACAGGACTGGTGTCCTCAATATGATACTAGATCGTGATTAGCTCTGATTTTTGCCGCGTTTCAACATAATCCGTACTTGTGGTGAGCGGGATTGGCCTTCTCGCCTGCAAAGCCGCCAACTCGACATTAGCAATATCGTCAAAACACTCGTTTTGATACTGACTGACGACTTTGAGAAGATCATCCAGCGCTTTGATATCCTGCGTTTCAGTTGCAGCTTTGAGTTCTGTTGAGGTAGTTGTTGCATCGACTGTCTTCCCTAATTGCGCTGGAGAAGACGATATTGACCGCTGAGAAGGGGCGAGGACATATTTGAATGATCTGGTGGGAAGATGCCGTCCTTTCAGCGAACGGAATGCAAACATACTTCCAAATGCTCGACCAGTGGATCAAAAGATTCTATACGGTCACTGCCTTTAGAATGTCGGAAGGCATCCGTGGACCGTGGATCCAACACCTTCTCCAAGAGTCCTAGTTAAGTACTACAGTTGCGGACAAGCAAAGTCCGCAAATTTTATGGGGCCTGCTGGTGATTTTTTCAGGCCAAACTGAAGCCGGATCCAAACTCAGGCAGTGAAAATACGTCTAAAAACACTGCTCTCGTATTTTTCCCACGAGATTTTTGGCGCGCCAAATTTTTGAGCAATTTGAACAATGTTGTGTACCCCTTTTGGGGGTCTGAGAGTGATCCAAGGTACCCCTCTGCACCAGAATTTGGTCAAAATCATTTGTGTAAAACTTAATTCACCTCTTTGTAATCGAAAGTAAGTCATAAAGAGTAATAATTCCGACATTTTTGGGAATACTGGAGGCAATTACATCAATACTTGCCAATTTTTAGCACTGAAATGCCTTGAGATTCTGTAGATATTTTGACAGAATCATGTATAGGACATTAAAAGGAAGCGATTGGCATATTTTTCGTAAATTTAGCGATTTTTTTGGGGGTACGCCAAATTTTTGGCCTCCAAAACCCTCATATGGCAGTTTTTTTAAAATCTGCTCGTGCAAATCAGTTGCTTTGGTCCCCTATGAGTAGATTCTGCACTAAAAATGGGTTCCCGGTTATTTGTGGCAACAGGAAAGATCAATCTTTGGCGGTGTCCAAAATTGGTGGTGTTTGCTTGTCCGCAACTGTAGGCTTGAGTTGGGCTTGAGTACATTTAAAATAGAGACATCTTCGGCTTAAGATAAGTTGCCGGGAACCGGAGCCTCAGATCTGTCACGTTATGAGTTGGAATGTAAATTCTAAGGCTCTAATCTAAGTACAACTGTAGTTCCACATATCCAGCGTATGATTCTAACGACAAAAACTGCGCCAGTCTACTGATTAATTCTTCCTGGCAAAAAGCTCACCAAAGCATACCTGCAGAACATGGTTCAGCGCTCAGCGTCCAGTCGGTGATTTAAAGTTGTGCGTAACTCACTTCCCGCTTGTTCTCCACTTTTCGCCTTTGTTATCAAGATTCTCCGCTACTTTCTCATCTATGCCCACCGCTACGTCAGCCTTATTCGTACGAAGACTGAGAAGCGGGAACGATCCTGCCAGTGGGCCTGCCAAATATCATTCTTAAGCAACGACGAAAAGTATTTGTGGGTTACTGACCGATCGCGGTTGGAAATGGAGTGGACACAGGCCACTTAACATCACCTGCAAGTCTGAGGTCGGGTCGCAACAATGTTATAGATATTAAAAAAACCTAAAGACACACTCACTTGCGGTAGCTTCGGCGCAGCATGAGAATTCAGGTCTGGAGATCAGTATCGTAATGAAATCTACTCACTTGAGGTCCCCCTAAGACATGCATATTTCGAATGCTAAGTCTTTGGAAGTTGACAGGTGCTACTCACTTTGAAAATAACCAAGCCAGAGCCACTCAGCCACTGCCCTAACTCCGGTGCTAGTTCGTTCATGTTCCAGTAAGGCCACGGACCATTCCAAAACTCCGTCATCTTCTGTCCATTGCTAATATCTGTGGCGAGAGTGAAAATGCCCTTATCTATATAATTTTTCCATCGAGTGACCATATGCTGCAAGTGGGCAACAGAATCTGGAGTAGTTGTGGAGTTTGGTGGAAAGAATGTGGGAGAAAGAAGAGACGAAATAGTGTTCGCAAAGTCGGTAGGGGTGACATCAGAAACGAACCACGGGAACAGTTTTGGGCTTGTGAATGTCGTCAGTGGTCATGATCGTTTTAAAGTTAGAATCTCACGACAACGTACTGGAACACGACTTGAGAAAAGTATGGAGTGTAAGTGACCAAAAAGTCCGCAAAAACGAAGTCTGTGAATAGCTGTATTTCGAGGTTACCAATATTGCTTGCAGAAACGATAAATAACGAACCTCAAAACCAGCTGTTCATAACAAATGATCAGAAACAAGAGCAGTGAAAAGTGGCGAAAAGTACCGTTGTCTAGCACGAAATCTAAACGCCTTCCTTGATTGGCCAGAGTTTTGATGTAACTCCAAACAGCACCTTGGTCGTCCTTAAGGATGAAATCTGACCGAGCCTCCTGAGCCTCTTTACCGACCGTCTGCAGGTGCTCTATGTCCGACGGCGAGAGGTGCGTCAAGAGGGAAAGATCCTACATATATCGATGTCAACGATCTGCAAAAAGGAGCCTCACGGTAGACTTGCTGTTGCATTGCCCCTAGACCGAGCGTCTATTAAAAGCCACGAAAACAACAATGTAGACTGACCAAAGGCACATCTGAATCATCTCCTTGAACAATACTTCAAGTTTATCGGAATCCCCTTGAAGTTTGACCTTCTCACTTTCTAATTCGTGCATAGTGGTTGCGATTTCTAGCAAAAGCACATCATGTCAGTCATACTCGAGAATTCCGGGGCCTGGTCGAACATACGATAGATAGCTGCTCCGCTGTTCTTGAACATTTCTTCCTTTTGAGTAGAAAATGGGTCATACCCGCGCCAGGATGTTCTCTGGTTAAAATACGTGCGGATCAGACGATATCTATACGTGTCTAAGCATGCAGTAGCTCCTGTTCGAGGTGACATACAAGTAGCATCTGCACGTATAATTCAGCGATTTGAAGTTTATGGGGCAGATATGACCTACTCTGCATACAACCATGGTGCCCTGAACCAAGTGTCGCGGGATGTCTGTTTCAGACTTTCAAGTTCCGCGTTATATTCGGCGACCAGAATGTCCCCATCCTGAGGTATGTTTCTGTGTCATATGATCAGGATATTGAGGGATCTAAGATACGTTGAGAAAAGACGATAGTGATGTTCTACCCACTCGAGATCGTGGTCCCTTGCCATTCGATACTTCAAACGGCTTATTTCTGAGATGATTTCTTGCCCCTCTGCTATCTTCTTAGACAGTTCTTCTGCCTTGGAAACGTCGGAATCGCGGACTTGTTGAATTTCTAGAGTCATGTCATGGAGAAGACGATGCACATGATCGATGATGTTTGTCAAGATGATGGGCCACCTCTTCACTACTGTGTCATATCTTGATGGACAGCCAGTCAACCACAGACCTCTCGGAGCGCGAGTGAAAGGAGACTCACGAGAATCTGGATGATTAGGCCCATCAGCCTTCTTCTCATGCTACGCGTAAGGGTCAACTCACCCAGATGTATCAGTTGGATCATAAGGTGGGTACGGTGCTTGGAACATCTTGTAGCTCGCGAATTCTGTTCTCTTCGACCTTGTAAGAAGAGAACCAAAGATGTTGGTGATCGACTGATCAATTCAATGATTGCGAACTGGAAAGACTAGCTCAAAACTGTGGGAAATAGTAGCAGACTTCTTTCTATAGCCGATCATGGGGATTTCTCTATCCACACGTACACCCAAATATACTTGATTATACACTCTTGAGGCCTGAGGTCGAGCTAGGTTGTATAGAAGTCGCGGGTGGCACCTCGGGACGGGCTAGGCGATGACGTGCAATTGAGACACATGAAACAATATCGCCAACGATTTGACTACGCGTGACATAATAGAACGCGGGCACTGAGCGGATTTCTACGGAAGACTCCATCAACGATGATAATACTAGGCTCAGTAGACTTGGGCTGGGGGAAGCAGATGCTGGCCCTGCGTGGCAATCTAAAGTTTCAAAGTTTCGGGTCTTGGTTCACTCACCTTCGAAGCGCACGTCGGGCCTTTCAGGAGCATATACCATGTATACATCCCACCAATCTCTTCTACCCGCATAACAGTTCAACGGCGGTTCTCTCACTTCATCGTGTTACACACTTCACCAACTAGACGTCTTCCTGGTATTGCGCTCTCACCACTTCCTGAGAAACAGTATGCTGGGCGGCTCAGTGCTGATTTTGTCGAGGCTCGTAGAGGCGAAGTCAAGAGATATATTGGGGGTATTGTGAGGCACCCTGTTGCACGATATGCCGAAGTTGTCACGTCTTTTCTTGGTTGCGACAATGATGCGGTGAGCGTGGATGATAGGTTTACTTTTGCTGTTTAACCCATGTTCAAGGATTGGAAACGGCTTATGCCCCAATTACTTTCAATGCCTGCTGCTGGGCCTTCATTCTTTGCACACGTTTTTCATCCCGCATTCAACGTAGATGTGGAAGATGCCACAGAAGTAATCGATCGCTTTAGTCGTCACACCCTTGCGGTGGGCAAGGGCACGCAGAGTTTCAGAAATTCGTGAAGTGAAACTAGGTGAGTACGGGCGTCAGTTGTGCCAAATTATCATCATGACGTGCTTTCCAGAGATGTCGAAAGCCGGACGATTGTTGTCGTACTCATTATTGTCCTTGATTACGTCGACACCTTTGTCTTCTACTCCCCTGGGGATTAACGAAGATCCGGGGGACACCCCTCAACAGAGAAACGGGCTCTTGAACGAAGGAGCTTGGTGTTGGGGTGAAGGCTGTCAAGGTGCTCACGTGAATTTCCGGAGTTCATGACTCGAAGATTGTCTGAAGCTCACAAAAACGATGCAGAAAACATCTGATGGTCTGCAGATTGTTGCAGACCTGTATGACGATCATGTCTGTGTCATGTTCCTTACGCAAGACTTGTACTAACCACAGACGAAGGCCCGGCGTACCCAGCTTGCAACTCACGACGCCTTCAAGAGCGTTGCTCATCCATACCAATTGTATGAGGTATCTTGGATTGTTCGATCACCGTTTTTGCCCTGAGTGTGGTAGTTCCAGGGAATTGTTGAAACCCACCAATCTACTCTTTCGCGATATAAAGATGCTCTCAAATTGGGAAAGGTCGGAACGTTCACAATCTTTGTGAAAGACAATGGCTTGATGCATTTATTCAGTCAAACGATGAGATGGCCGCACGCTCCGAAACTGTCTTGAACACTACGATGGCTGAGATGGACACATACCACGACCAGAAAGTGGAGAAATTTAGCACAATAATGAGGGAGTATCTTGATGGAGAGATACATCTTTACAAACAGGTCCTGCACAAGTTGAAGGCAGCCCGGCGCACCTTCGACGCTCTGCGTTTTGACGAGTTGAGCAGGTCACCTCGTCAACCTTCAAGATATGAGCGGGATTTAGAAGCCTCGAAACTGAATTCTCCACCACTGCCACAGCCTGTCCTCATGTCTATGACTCAGCGTCTATGAGGCCAGGAGGCCAGTGAACACGGCAATACACAGGGGGATCGGAGCACTACTAGGAAAGTCCCAGCCTGGTAGGAAGGGGAGTCTTTTGGGAAAAATGTGGGCTGAATAAAGTACCTGACGTGGTATAAAAGCTGTTACTGTCACTTCAGGGTGTTGCGTGGCTGACTTCGTTGTGTCTAGAATGTTATCAGCAGTTTCCGACACAAAAATCGGGTCGATTCACATGAAACTCTCTATGGACGTCTCTTTTAATTCTTTATAGCTACTGTCTCCAATCGATTTTGAGACGTTCCGTCTATACCACAAAATGTACGCCTTGGGTCGCGTCTTATTGTCCTTAACTGATATTTGATCGTCCCTTAGGGGTTTTGTTTAAAAGTTGCCTTGTTGTTTGGCTCGCGTCCTCGAAGAAGACGACTGCCTTCCTGGTGACGAGCTCCATGCCGTCCGAAACTATCTACATTACTATGATACTCTTTACTACCCTCATTGTCGTCTTGTCTGTTTAAAACACTCGAAAACTTTGGCACGTGGCTCAAAGTCTCTCTTGCCTTGAATGTTCCTGTGTAACCTGTTGCTCTTCCACCTTTTAGCAGGGGCTCCAACAGAATATCTTGGTTATTAGTAGTTTGATAGGTATGCTTGAGGTCTTCTAACTTGCAAAACTCCAATTCTCTAATTCTCCAGTCCCCACTCGGCATACCTCATCTCCTTGCCATGCTCATTCGTGATAGAAGCGTACGTTGATCCAGGAGTCCGCGCGATTCATTCCCTTTTATTCTCCGTGGCCCAGATGGAGGAAAACGTATCTGAGCACCAATGAGTTATCAGCCACAGGGATTCACGCTTCGCAGTAACTTCATTATCATCTGTGTGCTCAGAGCGGAACTCCGCAAACGCGTAGAATTTGCTGTCTCGGCAATTTATACCGATTCTCATTGTATTGTAGTATTGGGTGTCAAGCTTTCAAGGACTGGGTTGGCTGTTAGACATTTTGAAACACTATATGTTAAATAAATACCTCGACGGATCCTCGACCCATTTTCTCCTCCCTGCAGACCACTCGCCAAGCATTTCCTTACACCGTACTGCTAGTTGATATAAGTACATGCTCCTGGAAGACAATCGAATTCATGCTATTTTCTGCGTCGAAGTCGGCCACGAGTGTGGCGTGGTATTCTCGAACGCTAAGGATGAGGCGTGGTCCCAGCACAAACATCTGCATGGACAGTAGAATGTCAGAAGCACCACCAAGTATCTGAACTCCCATAGTAGAATGCGTATTCTACACAAATGTTGAGCAGTGGTTACAAGCAGATGTCAGCGACAGGTCGGCGCACCATGAGCTCTGCAGAGTGAATAGCAAGCTCGAGGCAAGAGAGGCAAACAAAGCTAGCATGTGCGAAACTTGAGAAAAAGATAACCACATTCACATTACAAGCTCACCTTGCAAAATAAAGCACGTGAGATCTTATCAGCACTCTGAAAAAGTCCCCGGCTGTCGATCCTATCGATGGGCGGAGTCGTCGCGGGTCACGGAAGTGTTTTACGGTAATCCAGACTGAAAGACACAGTGCGATGACCTCCCAAACAGTGTAGATCATCCAAAACACCAAATACAGAAGTTGGTTATCCCCTTCATCTTTGTAACCGCACATGTGCATGCCAGAGAGCATTAGCTCCTCTGGTGTTTGTCCAATGAGCTGTGCTCTTCATGTCAACAAGTAAAGCTCACCCGCTACAGTGTCCTTGATTGCTATTGATCCAATGATTACGCAAGCAATGATAACAGCCAAAGAGATGACGAGAAGAAAAATGAGCATCATTCTAGATCCCAGATACATGGCATATAAGCGAGAAATCATGATGACTTGCATTGTGTTTTAGTCGAGTCAATATCACAGGTATTGCAGCTGGGTAACTCACCACCCAGCATGGCATATATGACCCCATTTGTCCCATTCAGAGCGTAATTCATAGCATTACCTAAAACACTCAATTAGTGAACACCCTCGTGCTGGTATCAAAAGCTCCGACTCACACCTATTGAGATGTTATGTTGAGCCAAGTTCAATGGTCAGAATCTCACTCACCACTAAACATGAGCCTAGGAATGAGATGATTGTGTAATACTCACTGTATCCGTCAGCGAGACCAATGGCAAATCTTCTATGTGCTGTCAGCCTGAGTCAAAAGGATCGAACACAGCACATATGAGACATACCCAGAACACTGACACTAGTTGTCAGAAATGAGCGATTAGCACAGTGATAAGTTGTGGATCTCGACACATACACAGCATATGGTATTCCAATATAACGTACCTAAAACATATCAGAGTTAGTACCTGCCAACCACGCTGATAGTATAACATAAGGTACGAACAACCAAATACAGCACAGTCATAAAAGACCAGCGTTGCCTCTGTCGCGAATTTATTGTGTTCTCCTGTTTTCTTCTGATACGGGAATTTGTCACTCACCCATATCAGTTCAATCTATGACACCGTTCTCAGTGAGTTGACTGCTCCGACGATAACATCGACTTACCTCTTGTCCCAGTGTTAGTACTAGAAATATCATGAGAATATCAGCAGTCGTCGAACACTATTCCGCTCACCCCAATCATATACTACCATGACGCCGGCAGCAACTGCGAAACTGCGGGTCAATGTTAGAACTAGGCATCTTGATGTGACGAACCTGTCCAATAGCTGAAAATAATTTTTGAATTGATTGTTGGCCACCAACTGGGATCATTGAAAATTACGGTCATATTTGAGAGATGGGGGTGAGCGAGTGGGAGATGTTAGTGGTATATAACGGTACTTCCGTGCTGAATATATAATCAGTTGAATTTGATTTGAAAACCAGTACTATTGCGCAGGCCATCACTTGAGCGCCAAGAAAGTTCCAGTCGTTGGTGATGCCGGCAACTTATTTCCAACGTGATTTTGTGCTGGAAACTTGCAAAAATAGAGGAGTTCCTTGTGAAATCGTGTAGTCATCAATGTAACACAGCTCAAGCTTCAAGCGCGATGTTGGGTGAAACGGGCAACACGCTCTGTTCAGCCTCGCTGGCTGAGTTTGACTGTCTGATGCGTAACAGTCCTCCAATTCAAGCGATGACCTTCGGTTGTTGGGTTTTATGCTGTACGGCCTGTATTAACTCTAAAAGTAAAAACGGCGACCGCTAAGTCACTGCCAGGGAGAGCAATGTAGCCGTCGTATTTCCAGTAATTTTTTATTGTTGTATTGATATCTAGAAGCATTTTGAATGCCAACCAATCCGTGAAAAGTACAGCTGGTCGTGCATAGTGGTAGAAGAAAGGATGAAAAGTGCTGCACAGCATGACAGGATGGACACAATTGACACCGAGCCGGCGGCTATTCGTGCTTAGATTCACAATTTTGACTACGCGTGACATAGACCCGGGCACTGAGTCAGGAATCACTTGGATACGCATAGGATATATATAAGTAGGTATGTCAGACTCCTGGTGGGTTGGAGATGCGGCCATGCCACACCGATAAACAGGGAATATTTGCACCAGTGGGCTCATACTGCACCGAATTAGTTCGTCTTTATCAAAACATCGTAGTGGCCAGGGCTACCAAATATCAGCTTGTGATAACCAAAAACTTATCGTCAACATACCGATAGATGAGAATCAACGGTTTGTTATTTCCGCCGTCTGGCGGTGTGATATCTTGGAAGTGGGCTTGGCCATCCGGAGAGTGACCATCAAGATATGCAATCCTGATGTGCAGTTTTAGAGCCCGACACAAGGCCGCCACTTGAACATGATCTATCGAATGACATCAACGACTTGAATAGATCGATGTGACTATAACTCAGTATAGTGACCTGCTTCTTTCCCAAGAGGATCGACATATTGCCGACAGAATTCAGTAGGTTCCAATTGTTCTCCTGAATCGTCGAAGAGAAAGCCAGCATAATCATCGCTCGCGGATTGGATTTGAGCGGTAGTTAGGAGTCGCAAGTACGTGACAATACAGTTTGACGCTGGAGCGTGTCAGCTACAAGGAGGTTGGTCGTACACGAGAAACTCACTTTCGTCTTCAAGAAAGGCAGACAATAGACGTTTATGCGTCAACACTTTATTAGGGTCAGGATCTCCAATGGCATCTACCAGATCCATAAGGGGTTCGCAGAAAGTCGAAATGATATCCGCGTCCATAAAATTACGTTCCATCATTCTTGAGCCTGATTCTATCACGGATTTTGCAGAATAGACGAGATTTGGCGAATCAATGAGGCTGCTAAGGTATGCGTATCCCAGAGCTTATAATATAAAATCTTGAGTATGCAGAAGACGGAAGTTGTGCATTAAACTTTACCTCGGTAAAAGCAATTTCCATCACCTAGTTTAAAGGTTCGCATCAGGTTGTGCGAGTACCTGGCTTCATTGATATACTACCTTTAGTACGGATAATCTTTGTATAACCTCGATTCAGCAAGCTGTCGATCTGCGCCACAAACGATGGGGCGCCAGTGTACTCTGCCCGGAGCTCATGTATCGTCGTCGGTGGAGATATCAGAGGCCGATCTCGACCCATACTCTCCTCCAATAATTTCTAAGAAGGAAGCTGCATCAATCGTGTCCTTAGCGCAGCGCTTCGAATAGTAACCAACCTGGCCTAATTCATAGAATTGAGATCTGTGTGCCCCATCATAGGTATCTGCCAAAGGATGATTACATCGTGCTACTAGTAAGCAGCACTACATACCTAGCTCTTCCGATAATTTGGCATTGCCTGGGAGGTTGGATGACTTGAACTGGGCTCCTTCAGCTTCAGGTACATCAGCATTTCGTGGCCTCGCTAGAGATGATAGCATGTCGTGTGATTCGATAGTTAGACTGAAATGGCTAACTCACGAGGACTGCCGGGCGATGTAGAGCTTGAAGATTGGTTGTTCATAATGGTCTTCTGGATGCTAATTGGACGTGTGATACTCCTTAAATGTCGTATATGTGTGCTGTTCTCAGTTATCAAGTTGTTATGTAGTCGGCCACCGAGATGATCAAAGCCTTCTGTTTTCAATAACACCAAACATGGTCAAACATTCTCAGCGGCCCGGCCGGGACTAACTACTCCGAGTTAGTACTTACTACTACAGTAGTACTACTTAGTACATATTGAGCTGTAAAAGTATGGGTTGACCGCTATTATTGTGCATGTCTCTGACCCCCATAGAACCTCCAAATAAAAGTCTGTTGACCTCAGACAAACAATGTTCAAAATTATTGGCCCCTTTTGGGTCGATCAACTCGAAGAGACGAATGTAAAGAAATCAGCCAAATCCATTATACCACGTCTCTCTCGATAATTATAAATGACCAGTATATACAACCTTTTCAGAACCCTGATATATGCTACCCTACGAATGTTCGAGATGTTTGCGATGCTACAATATTTACAGATATACTATTTGCGCGATATGCTGAGACTATGCCGAGACCAATAAAATGCGATACAAATACAACTTCAGTCCACTTGCATCTCTTCTTCAGCGACTGTCCCAAGCGCGGCCAGCACGCGATCTGAAACTTGAGGAGAAAGCATCGCGGAAAGTGATCGCATGCGGGCAACCGAGGCACTTCGTGCAGGGAGACTCTTGATGGGGCGTGAAGATGTTGTAGATAGGGTAGATAGATGTCGAGACGCTCCCATAAGGCGCGTCAACTCGGATACTCGCGGGTTTCCCATATTCATAGCCGAGTTCGGTCCGAGTTGGGCGATGTATGAGGGGTCCAAGGCTTTGAACTCAGGCCACATTTCCGCTAGATCGTGAATCCACTGGGTATCGGAAGCAAGCAAGGCAGCTTTTGCCTGATTCTCTCGCTCTTGAATATTCGATCTCAGAGCCAGGAGTTCAGCTGAAGTGGGCATCGTGAGACATGCACGCATAATCGAGAATGAACTGGATACGTACAGCGGATGTCGCTGGAATCGTGTGGAGACTTGAGGCATTGGTCAATGATGTCAATCAAGCGTATTCGGGAGATTGAGTGCGTCGGCACAAAGTACTGTGGGTCGAAGCCCTCCTGGAGTGTCAGAGAGACGCTCACAGAACTCTCGAACATCACATCGGCAAGCTGGTGTGCCACGAAGTCAATATCTAACACATTAGCAAGCTAGAATAAAACCCATACCTCCAAGATATCTAAAAGCTATAAATTCTGTAAGCCAGCGCGTCAAAATGACTTGAGACAAAACATACCAGCTGGCGAGTTTTCGCAGTAAGTAGCGCCAGGCTAATCAGAGGCATTAGGCTATCACAAGTGGAGCGATATGTTGTTATGTCTGGCGTAAAGAACTGGGACAAAAACGCAATGAAGATTTCGCCTAGCTGGTCGTTAACGAAAGTTGTTCCAAGTTCAGTGTTCGCAAAGAATGCGTCTGTTTCGCCGAGTGGCAAATTCTGGAACTCTTGCAAAAGGGCATCGACTTCAGGGTAAGTTTGTTCCGACATAGTGAGAATGGTAGTTCGAAAGATACAGGGAAGAAGATGAGAGTGTGTTGGGAGTTCTGCTGTCCATCTCGAGCACCTTTATATCTCTGGCTGCAGTGTTAGTGGCAGGGCGAAAGACCATTGTTTTGCTTGAAGCGTCCTGTGGATGATGTTTACCGAACCACAACGAAGCGGGAACGTACCAAACTGACAGTGGTTTAAAGCACTGAACAAAGCACCATTAGCATTGATCCACAACCATAATATTTTCGAATCAGCAAAGTCTCCACACTGGCAAGGGCATGTGAGGGACGCAGTTCAAGTGTAACTGTGGTCTTGACATGTGAACCATCTGAATAGCGTAGAATGATGTCGGTTGTCTGTGGAAACAACTGATCAAACTTGAATACCAGCCACTGTGCTCGGACAGTGGAAAAGGTCTGAGCAGGAGTAACCGCTTCTATTGTCCGCCTGAAGACCACGTTCACATCACACTAGATCTAAAGGCCACGCTTGAAGCGTTGATTTCAGTATTACTAGCCACATTCCCCGCTTGGACTAAAAAAACATGCCAGTTGTCACCCGTCTAATAATTTCCGGCAAAATACCACTATTGTGCTGTTGCAAAAATACTCCACAAGTCAACCACTTTTCGCTTGGTGCGCAGCGTATTGGGCTGGCGTAAAGGATTTCTGCAGTGAAAGCCGTTCAACCAAAGTAGCGTTCCAATACGAATAAGCCCGCAAGCCTACCTGAGAAAATGCGTGCAGCTGCGATATTTCTTGCTTCAGTGCCTGGTTGACTATCAGACGATGAGCATCCCTGTATTATGATTAAGGCCATGCTGAGACTCTCACTTAATCTATGTCTTGCAAGAGTAGTCTTTCCCTCAAAGGCCTGTGTGATAATTCCATTTCACGTTGACTATTAGCAGCTTCAGCTTCAGCTCGTTTCGAACACGTACCTCACTAACCAAGAGAATTGCATAGCTGGATCCACACCCACTCGACTGATCCTCGATGTCGAGATGGGACACAGGAAATGCAGCTCGAATGGCCCGTTCCAAATCCTCGATTGTCACAGGCATGCTAACAGTCAATGGTTGTGTGGAGGAAGAAAAGCGGAAGTAACTTTGTATTTGCTTGATCTGATTAGATATTAGTCGCTTATTAATATTCTATAGCGCATTCTAGTTCAAGCACGGATAAATAGATTCAGAACCCCTAGATAAGACGTTGCTTCCAAGCACGCCATATCATCACCACCTCATCTAACACCCGTGGGACCAATGTACAGAGAACTAGCCAAAGCCGCCTTCGGGTACCCCATCATCGATAACCACGCCCACCCATTCCTGAAATCAAAGCACCGCGACTCTGTCCGATACGAAGTACTCATATCTGAGGCCCATGGTGATGCCTTAGATGATACCGTTCACACCCTTCCTTGCTTGCGTGCAGCAGCTCAGTTATCCCAACTCTTTGGATTGACAGGTGACGATGCTACCTGGGAAGGCGTCAAGAAGAAGAGGCTTGAGTTCGATTATGCAGAGTTGTGTAAGCTCTGCATGGAGCCTACGGGAATTCAGTGTATATTATTCGACGATGGCTTGGGTGGAATCGCAGAAATGGCTGAAGACTTGAATTGGCACGACCAGTACACTGGAAATCCATCGAAGCGGATTGTGAGATTAGAAGTGGAAGGCCAGGTAAGGTATCGTCATCCCCCATCTTTGAGAAACGCTCAGTTCCGATGCTTAGAACATCTTACAAGACATCCTTGTCGCAAATGACGACTCGCCTCTTTCGATCGATAGTCTGTGGGGCGAGTTCCTGAAGGAGTTCACCACCTGCATGAATGACGCTGCCGTAGACGACCGTGTGGTAGGGTACAAGTCTGTCGCTTGCTACAGGTAAGTGGTTGCATCATGACTTGAATCGATGATCATATCAACTCACTTATGCGACAGAACCGGTCTGGATGTCGACCCTGCACCCTGCAGCGCAGATGAACTCTTCAAGTGCCTAGCATCTGCATCTCAGCAATTTAAGGAAAAGGGTTCCATTCGGTTCGAGCACAAAGCTTTGAATGATCACCTAGTCAAGATAGTCCTCGATATCGCAGGCAAATGCAAGAAACCTAGTAAGCGTTCGTTCCGT
This sequence comes from Suillus tomentosus, assembly GCA_016647685.1. NCBI lineage: Eukaryota > Fungi > Basidiomycota > Agaricomycetes > Boletales > Suillaceae > Suillus > Suillus tomentosus. The sequence continues at coordinate 312,160 of JABBWJ010000053.1, forward strand.
CCCGTGCGACGCCCTCCCTCTTACGTTGTCGAAAGTCCAGTTCCACACAGGTGCGTTGCAAAACAGCGGCCCGGGTCGCATCATGTGATACTTATCCGCCTGAAGGCCTCGGAGATAATGAAATCACGCTGACAAAGTCTTCTCCGGCGCATATGCAGCCTATCATCAAGGCGTTCCCAGATACTATATTCGTTCTCCTGCATTCCAGCTATCCTTACACGAGAGACGCTGGCTACCTCACGTCCGTGTACAAGAACGTTTATCTCGACTTCGGAGAGATTTTCCCATTTATTTCCGCTGATGCCCAACGCACTGTGGTGCGTCAAGTGCTTGAGTTGGCGCCCACCAATAAGATCTTGTGGTCTAGTTCGTCAGCAGTCCATCTGTCACCGCACACACTACTTACCGTCCTACAGCTGATGCGGCGTGGTGGCCAGAAAGGTTCTACCTTGCCACTGCCCAAGCTCGCGAGGTGATATACGAGGTGATCGGCAAATTCCTTTGGGGTGAATCCTTTAGATATGAACCTTAATTTTTCAGGTCCTAGCGGGCTTCGTCGGCAAACGAGACCTCACGGAACACCAGGCGGTGTCTATCGTAAAGATGGCATTCTTTGAAAATGCGAATCGCATCTATATGCTAGGGCTTCAGCCGAATGTCAATATTTTGTCTCCCCATTTATAGTCACCTTGAACACACGGACGTGGGTCCAACACGGTTGGAACAGAGAAGGATTGGTGATACAACAGATTGTAATAGTCGTTCCATGGTTTAAGCGAGGTGTTTTCGTACCCATGCACTCGTTTTAGAAGCACTGAAGTATTCATGCATCGTCAAACACGACTTCTTGGCTGAGTCCTGAGACTTCCCTTGCATGGGCAGACCATAACAAACGGGAGACAGTCGTTCATAGCTTGTGGGTGAAAGAGAAAGTGAATGGATCACGGTGAACTTTTGTTTCAAGCGGTGCCGGGTCAATTGTAATATAGGCCTTAGCGCTGACTTAGGTGTGTGAATTACATAATCCGGCCAAACTTGGACATCTCAGCGCTCTGTCATTATCCATGATGAGACTCTTTGGATGGGGCATATTGCGACACATCAGGCTAAACTCGATCACTGTTTTCACAGAAATAGTTTCATAGTATTCATTTAGTCGGTCCAAGGTGCGTGATAGTGAAGCTGCCAGGATAACCCCTAAAGAGGGGGTCAGTAACTTTCGAGCATTTACACTACAGGCGTAGTAGGTGACAGATTCACCCCAAAAGACACTTTCAAGTTTGTGTCTTCATGTCTCACCATCAAGAGCATGGGTCCAGTTCTAGAGATATATCTCCACTCATGATTAGTGGGAGAAAGGTTTTGTCACACATAAAGTTTGATTTTTGAGTCTGCAGTTTCTACCGTCTATGATATTGTGAGCAGCCCCTGTATGCACGCTGAGATGTTCTTGATACTCGAGCAGGGTGAAATTCGTTCACTGTGACAACCGAGCACTTGGCGATGAACTACTTACATGTCCGAGTTGTCTTGTCAACCACAGTGCACAAATGTGAGAGCGGAAATATGACTCACTGCAGCATCATAGACACAAAAAGAAGACCTACTATGCTGGTAAGCCACTGTGACAGAGGTAGATGAAAACTATTTATACTCACCCACCAGTCACTGACTATTTCCTGGCACATAGTGCCAGGGCAGCAAACTTGATGGCGGTTGCAGAAGGTGGGACATTTACTTTCATCACTGACCACTGGTGTGGACACTGACAACTTGAAAGCAGTAACAATGACAAGGATGAAGGGGAGACACATTATCTGTGAAATGTGATATGAGACTTCAAAAACAAAGCTGAAGGGGATGATAGGAAGACAGCTTGCTTTTATATCCTGCCAGTGGATAATCTTTTGTGCATCCGAAATGCTCCTTCAGACAGATGTCATTTGCATTGCCAGCAGACCTCAGGTTTGATTTGCTCTATCCTCGACGATATCTTGATGTCAGAATACTAGGAAATGCCGATGATATGTAATTCCAACCCATTGTTGCATACAGCCTGCGACCATTGACATGACAATCCCTGGGAGTGGGCTCAGGAGTCTCATGGATACTGACATTAAACTGGATACCAGGAGATCAATGCTGAGATCTTGAGATTCCAACTGCATTGTCATTGCTTGTGACCAACACGCTTATGCCTGTCATCCGCCCATATACTTACATGGTCTGGTGACTGTAGCCACAATATTCCTCCGAACTGCAATGCTATCATCGAGGTGCTGAATGGACTCTCACCAGAGACATTGCCGGATTGGCTGGAGGCTAATATGCGGAACATATTTGTAAAATATTTTACATCTATTGTTCAATGTTGAACCTAAACAAATAAAGCACAAATGTAAAAATTGTTGTTAAAACTGATTCCCTACCAGATTTATCTCCAAATGAAAAATATATAGACCACAATATTTAGAATTCGAAAGGAAGCCTTTGTTTGTGCACCAGATCCATGCTCATATTGAAATTATGATAATAATATTTTGTATATGCAGATCTGGTTTGTATTATTCTGAATTTGTTCGATGACTGACCAATAAGAAATCGCTATACCAAATATGTATAGGGTTCATATTTAAAATTTGTAATTAAAATTGATCAGCCACCATATTCATACTTAAATTCTATATATGACACATATCTTAGAGCAAAACAGATTTTATTTCAAAGTTTAGATATGTGATGTCATCAGATTTAGAATATTATCCCCCCAATTTGCCTACATGTCATATCACAAACATATGTAAAATTTGATATCCAATACTACTGCAGTACAGATCCTATAACCAATGCAAAATCTTTCTGCAGATATGATACCAATCTGTGCTGCAGACAGATTCTGTCCTGCCTCAGGTGTCTGCAATGATCTTATCTGAGAGATATTGAAACATTGTTTGCTGAACTTTTCTTGAGAGATCATATTCAAGTGGACACCTGCGACAGAGATATGATATATGAGTGATTCAGGAACAAGGCTTAAGATGAATTCAAAAACATGCTCGGTGAGAATCGTCTTGGATCGCCTTTGCTGGGTGATATTCATGGACACATACACAGGCACTACTGACTCAAAGATGGTATTACTGTTGCTCTGGTGCACCTATGTGGAGCAAGTTTTTTTGAGTAGTGCAACCTTGTTGACTATGAAGAGTACTCTCAGGCTTCTTCTGCCTCCAGACTTTAGCATACCAGTAGCACCTTGTCGATGTGAGATCTTGAGATACTATGATATGGGTCTCTATGCAGAAGTACTTATAAGTTACAAGTGTGTGAACAAGCAAAAAAAGGGTATAAGCAAAGAAAATGAGAATATCCAGTGCAGTCCACTATGTGAGTTTGCTCTCCCTCTTTGCTTGTTGCACCTGCGCCAAGCAGTGACTGCATAAAGTCATGGATGTACCCTGGGTCATTTTCTTTCCTGCCGCTGTAGCCTCAGAAGGTGCTATAGCAGCCTGGGATAAGGCTATTTGTGTTGTCTGATGCAAATCCAGGAATACGAATATTGTGGTTGCATTCTAAGATAGAGCAATGAGTACAAGAACGAGAAAGAAGAATTGATCAGACTGACCAAGGTGAAGCTGGAGGTCTTTGACTTCAAGTGTGTCATTGCTGTGATGCTTTGCTAGTTGACAACCAAAGTAAACAATGAGGGATATGCTAAGGATTTTGAGTGCAGTGACTTACATCCTCCACCTCAGGTTCGATTCAAACATTGGGATCAACACTTGGGACGAGGTCTTGTATCATCCGTCTCATGCTCTGATCTCCTGGGGTATTCTTTCTCCATGGTTGATTATCCTTTAAGCTGAGCATACTAGCCTCGTCTGTAGATCATGTGACCTGAGCGAGGGTACCTGGTAACATGGATAAAAATCAGTACTCGGACGGGACTGCATATCACTGGTCTTAGCCAAGCAGTCATTACAACAGAATCTAAATCTGTCTGTGTGGGTTCAAAACCTACCAAATGTTAAATAGCCAAGTGATCGCCAGAGTCAAAATCTGTTTCTCTTGGACCGTGCAGGTTTGAAATCTGCCAATGATAAGATTCATTTTCTATGAAAACACACATTGAAATTTGCTTATGGTCGGTTTGTTTGCAAGATGATCAAAGTTGTGTTTAGCCATGTGGCTGTCATGACAGAGTCAAAATCTGTTTATATTGCAGTGCAACAAGTTCAAAACCTGTTGAACATCACATTTTTTCTATAAGCACACGGCTTTCATATTTGCTCACAGACAGTATCTCAGACATTGATCTTTTTTCATGCAAGCTTGCGCACCTGAGGAATCAGTTGAATTCAATAGTGAGTTTTCTTTTCTTGCATGCACTTACCTTGACAAGCACTAACTTGACTGCTTGAAATATGCTGAGTGATACATGTTTTTGACCTGCTCAGTCCAGGAAAATCAGATTGTGACTTTTATAACTCCTGAACTAGGACTGATTGCAAACCTGTAGGCTTTGATTGAAACATATTTTGAATATATTGTGGTAATGATGTGGAAAAGAGCATTTATGATGGGTTTTGAAGAAAACTATCCATGAGGAAATATCAGGGTTTAATTTCATAGAATAAAAATATCATCATCGGCGGGTTGATTGACAACTGACAATGGAAGGATTGCACATGGTTGGGCTCAAGGGGGATGTTAGAAATTAATGTTAAAACTGACAAAATGCAGGATAAATGTACCTTAAAGATTCACTTCTGAATGAATTCATTGGGAGCGCATCTAACTGGTCTTAGCCAAGCAGTTAATGCGACAGAATCCAAATCTGTCTGTGCAGGTTCAAAACCTGTCAAAGATGAAATTGCAAGTGATCATCAGAGTCAAAATCTGTTTCTCTTGACTTGGTAGGTTTGAAACCTGCCAATGATAAAATTTTTATTTTATGAAATCACACCCTGTCCCATATCAAGCACTGCATTTTTGTGCCCGCCCTACATTACATGTCCATCTATTGTCCAATCCAATACTGCTAATATATTTTCATCATTTTATTTTTATGTCGTGCTGAAGGGTACACCCAGCTATAGACCGCAATGTATAGATGCAAGAGAAGCATTCTCGCTACATTCTGCTGCAAAACTAGTGCAAAGCAGTAACACCTGGGCTGCATTGAAAAAGATAAAACAGACACAAATGATATCACTTTGATGAATACTTCAAAATGTCTAACTGTCCCTATTGTCTTGCACTTGGGTCTCTGAGAATCTATGCACTGCAAAATATTTTGCAAGCAGGTTTTGAACCTGCATGGTTTGAAAGAAACAGATTTTGACTCTGTTGCAACATCTACTTGGCTAAGACCAGTGATATGAAGCTCTCAGGAAAGTACACATGAGTCGATGTCAAGGTGCGATTTCATAGAATAAAAATGTTATCATTGGCAGGTTTTAAACTCGCACATTTCAAGAGAAACAGATTTTGACTCTGGTAATCACTTGGCAATCTGATCCTTGGTAGGTTTTGAACCCACACAGACAGATTTAGATTTCATCACATCAACTGCTTGACTAAGACTGGTGAGATGCACTTCTAATGAACTCATTCAGAAGTGAATCATCAAGGCACATTTATCTGCATTTTGTCAGTTCTTTCAATAGCATGGTCGCTGTTTATTCTTTTATTCTCGATGCAAACTCAAAAGGATAAGCACAAGAGCAATTTAATTCTCTCCAAAGGTCTTGACTTGGTTGAAGAAGAAGAGCAGATTACACATCAAACTTTCAAGTTTGATCCCAATGACCTGGGTAATGAGGAAGAAATACGCATCTGTAAAGGCTGAGATTCAAGGCAAAAATTCAAAAGAGCCATCTGACCACTATTTGCTCATGTGTAAGGTCGAGGTGCACTGTGTTTGAGATTTTTTTATTATCATCATGTTGCTCTTCTCTTGCTTTTGAAAGTGCTGTATTGCAGTCTATATTTAATTCATCTGTTCAGCTGAGGGAAAACATCGTGAGTGACAGAGAACGGTGGACTTGCCTTGCGAATTCACTTCTGAATGTTTTCTTTAAAGATGCTTCTAACTGTTCTTAGCCAAGCAGTTGATACGACAGAATCCAAATCTGTCTGCGTGGGTTCAAAACCTGCTAAAGATGAAATTGTCAAGTGATCATCAGAGTCAAAATCTGTTTCTCCTGGACCGTGCAGGTTTAAAACCTGCCAATGATAAATTTCATTTTTTATGAAACCACACCTTTACATATGCTCATGGTCGGCTTGCTTACAAGCTCGTCAGAGTTGTGTTCAGCCAAGTGAGTGGTTGTAGTTTCCAAAACTATACAGATGTCCAGTCTGACTTTTCTTCTTGGTTCTTCTGTCAACTTCTTGATTATTATATTCCAATGGCTACTATCTATGACTCATAATGACGAACCATACAGTGGTAGTGCACTGTAGAAAGCTAAGTTACAAAAACCAGAAACAGAGGCACATATGCCTCACTGAACATGCTTCTACAAGGCACATATCATTCATGACAAAATGTCAAGGTGTGATTTCATGAAATCAAAATGCTATGACTGGCAGGTTTCAAACCTGCGCAGTCCAAGAGAAACAGATTTTGACTCTGATGATCACTTGACAATTTTATCTTTAGCAGGTTTTGAACCCACGCAGACAGATTTGGATTCTATCACATCAACTGCTTGGCTAAGACCAGTCAGATGCACTTCTAATGAATCCAGTCAGAAGTGAATCTTCAATGTATATGTCAAGGTGCATTTTCATCAAATAAAAATGTTATCATCAGCAGGTTTCAAACCTGCACTGTCCAAGAGAAACAGATTCTGACTCTGGTGATCACTTGAAAATTTCATCTTTAGCAGGTTTTGAACCCACGCAGACAGATTTAGATTCTGTTATATTGACTGCTCGACTAAGACCAGTGTGATTCACTTCCACTGAACTCATTCAGAAGTGAACCCTCAAGCCACATTTATCTGCATTTTGTCAGTTCTTAAATCACATGGTCACTGTTGATTCTTTTATCCTGCTTTTATTGCAAAAGACATCAGACTTCTTCTGGGACTCTTGACCTCAAGACCTGTTTTTCTAGCAATTGCTCTGAAAAAGTGCAGATGGCAGACCACCACGGTGGGCCCATAATGTTTGTGATGTTTTAGTATTAACGTCTGAGCCGCAAGGTACAAGTAACAGTGGAAGGATCACAGATAAGGTGAAATATCATGGCTGGGATGAAGGCAATGATGTATGAATGCAAGGGTTGGGCCTCCTCAGGCTCAGACATCAAATTCTATCTCATCCAACCAGGCCCAAATATTTATTTATGTAAAATATACATCTCTACTTCTTTTATCTCATCTACCGGTGATGATCTCAAGCTTGATTGATATTGCTGTTGGTTTCATGCACAAATTAGGAATCTTTTTTGCTAAAGAATTACCAGAGGCAAATGCAAGTATCCTTGATGCAAACTCGGAATGATAAGTACAAAAACAATTTAATTCTCTCCAAAGGTCTCGACTTGGTTGAAGAGATAGACCAGATTACACGTCAAGTTTGATTCTAATGACCTGCGGAATAAGGAAGAATACACATCTATTGAGGCAAAGATTCAAGCTATATTTGAGACCTTTCATCATCTTATTGCTCTCCTCTCACTTTTTGAAAGTGCTGTATCACATTCTGTGTTCAATTCATCTATTTAACTGAGGGAAAACATTACAAGTAACAGATAATGGTAGGCTTGCCTTGCAGATTCACTTCTTGATGGTCTATTTAAAGATGCATCTAACTGGTGTTAGTCAAACAGTTGCTGCAACAGAATTCAAATCTGTTTCAAACTCATGTGTGTGGGTTCAAAACCCGCTAAAGATGAAATTCCCAATAATTATCAGAGTCAAAATCTGTTTCTCTTAGATCATGCAGGTTTCAAACCTGTCAATGATAAAATTTGTTTTTTTTTGATGAAAGCACACCTTAACATATGCTCATGGTCAGTTTGCTTACAAGCTCATCAGAGTTGTGTTTAGCCAAGTGGTCATCCTGACATAATAGACATCTGTTTCTGTTGGAGTGCAACAGGTTTAAAACCCATTGAATGTCGCATTTTTTTCATAAGAACATGCCTTGAATATTTATTCATAGACAGTATCTCAGACACTGATCTTCATTAGCCTTAGTCAAGCCGTTGTGACGCTTGGACCCATGCTGGGCAGGAACGAGTGTCTTTTGATACTTGTGTAAGGCTGGTTTTAGTTCGATGGGAAAAGTGAGAACAAATGGGACAGAGTTTTTAAGACATGTCAACGGAGACACGAAGCAATGAGAACAAGGTTAGAAGGGAAGTCTTTTGAGGTCATTTTTGAATGTTTTGCTTGGAGCGGGGATCTCAAGGTAGGAATTCACTGTAGGTATCAAAATATACATGGGTAGATATAGTTGCAAACCGTAAGGGTCCTCGGGTACGAATCGGCCAATGATTAGGTGAAAACGGACACTGAAGGGAGTGGCATTGAGCTTGACAGGTATCTAGAGCGAGCAAGGAAAGGAGTACGAGAAACTGAATGAGTGGCAGTAAAAATGACTTTGGTTTCATTGAAGTGACAAGAGTTTCGTAGCGATATTTGACAGATTTTGGTACAGTGAAGTGAAAATGGAGAAAGCATGACAAAAGGAAAGGGTCTGAGGGTCGTTTGAAGCCAGGGATAAGTCCAGGTAGCGAGTATGCAGGTTGAAACAATGATGAAAGGTGAAATAAGAGGAATGTATCCATGTGACATGGACGCGAAGCATGATGCTTCTTTGCGTCAGTGTGTCATGTGGAATAATAGAATCATAGTTCTAGTTTTTATTTTGAAGCTTTGGTCGGCGGGTAGCGGATAGGTAATCCTTACACTTGTGTCAGGACCTATAGGAAGTTATGAGGTCTACATCATTTCCACCCTCTCTAGCAACAAGTCCATCTCAGCCGATACTCATCCAGCACTCATCCGCACTCGGATCTGCTTTTCCATACTATCTGTCCATGTCCTTTTCATGTCCACCTACCTCCACTGGTGCATGTTCATTTTCTCTCTCATGTTCACTAATGATAGCAAGGCTTACATGTATCCGCATATTTCGTTCTGCGCGTGTTCTCATTACATATTACTTATCTGCCTCATTTACATTGCTACAGTTCTCACCTATGGGTGCCAGACACTTATGCACTAGGATAAAATCTTGCGCGCTACATACAGTACAGGACTTCCCTTCCCTTGGACGCTACCTATATTCTGCAAAGTCACCTTAGATGTTCTTAGTACCTTGTGCAATTGACAGGCTTTGTTCATCCTCACCTTGAACCTGCATATTCTTGACCACTCTGAGAATGCGCCTCTAAGTTTCCTTACATAGGCTCTGCATGGATCCAAACCACTCTCGGGTTCCAACTTAGCATTCTATACTTAGTTATACCTCGGCCCTAAACCTTGTCTATGCCTAGCTGCTATCCGTGGAACCACACTTTACCTAGTGCCCGCCACTCCTTACCTGAAAACCTCTTGCTTTTGTTCATTTCTCATTGCACTTTTACTGGACCTGCGGTCTCGCCTTTGCTTGCACCAGCGGGATTCACATTCATTCTCTTCCATTTTGCATTTGCTCCCTTCACATTTTACTTGAAGGAAGTGCTTCATAGCAATCCTCTTGGGTCGATATAGCACACCCGCACTCAGTAGGATTTCATTGGTGCTCTAGCTTTCTTGCCAGCCAGCTATTATTACTTCTTCACACTGTCACCAAAGTAAAAATCTGTTTATCTTGTACTTTGTAGGTCAAATCTATACAACACAAAACCTACTGCAACTGCGCCCACTGTCCCAGCTTTATATATTATTGTCCATTTCTATACAAGACCAAATGGCAATACAATCAATACTTTACAACATGTTCGGTTGCATTGTAGAGACTCACATCATTCTATGCACTTCCATAGCACAGTGTGACCTGTGTTGTATTTCATTTGGCGCACTTGGTGCTTCAGCGCGCACTTAGTAGCACAAGCACTTTTGTTGCGCATCAGTGTGTGCACCTTCAGCTCGATCACTTGTCCTCTTTCTGTCCATTCCATGCATGTTTTGGTTTGTCAGTGCATATTGCCATTCTATTCCCATGTATTCTGACAACATCTCTGGCACTATGCGCAAACATATTGCATCTTTATGTCATGGACACTTACTTACATATTTGCTTCACTTCTGACTTGCTTCCATGCTCTGAGATCGCAATGAGAATTACTTACATAGCACCATGTATTATTTACCTCTTAACAAGTTTCCACTACCATCCTGCAGATCATTCAACTCTAAGTCTAAATTCCACCATGCTATAACCACTTCTCGACAAATTCTAAGTGTGTTCTCAGTGCGCAGAAGCAAGTCAGAAGTGCAGCAAATATGCAAAAAAATATGTAAGTCGCTTCTGAATGAGTTCATTGGCAGCTCATCTAACTGGTCTTGGCCAAGCAGTTGATACAACAAAATCTAAATCTGTCTGTGTGGGTTCAAAAAACCTGCTAAAGATGAATTTGCCAAGTGGTCAAAATCCATTTCTCTTGGACTATGTAGGTTTGAAACCTGCCACTGAGTGATAAATTTTATTTTCTATGAAAACACACCTTAAAATTTGCTTGTGGCCAGTTTGCTTGCAAGCTGATCACAGTTGTGTTTAGCTAAGTGGCTGTCATAACAGAATCAAAATCTGTTTCCATCAGAGTGCAACAAGTTTGAAACTTGTTGAATGTCACATTTTTTCTCTAAGAATGTGTCCTGAATATTTGCTCATAGACAGCATCTCAGACATTGATCTTCATTGATCCAATAACAACATTTTTATTCTATAAAATCCAAAATGGTGGAATATGATGAATCATAAGTTGATGCAAAAGACATATCATCACACAGATTACAAACCTGCTTAGTTCAAGAGACATATATGTTGACTCTGGCAATCACTTGAATAAGCACAATAAAAAATCTCAGCCTTAATATATTTGTATTTTTCCTAATTCCGCAGGTTATTAGGATCAAACTTGAAAGTTTGATGTGTAATCTGCTCTTTTTCTTCTCAAGACCTTTAAAAAGAATTATATTCTTATTGTACTCATCCTTCTGAGTTTGCATCACAACTTTGGTCATATATTGAACTCTGTGTCAAAAATACACTGTGTGATCATTTCATTGTCAGGTTTCACTCATGGACTTACTATTGTAGATGAGAAATGTGAAGGATAGGTAAATGGGTCATATGAGGTGCATGAGCTAATGTCGGCCCAAGGGGATTGCTACTGAGAAGGTTCCTCTATGTATATAATGGAGGGAAAACACTGAACCAGGCGCTTAGTCAAGCCTAGTAAGGCATGTGAAAGAGCGAGAGCACTGTGAAGCACTGCTGAGCAATGAAGTGCGACAGCGCTCATTAGATGGTTGGAGTGCAGCAACTCTAACTGAGTTGGAAGACAAGTAAACAGACGTTCTAGTGAGATGCACGACTGGCGCTCATATATATATATATGTATATATTCAGGTGCTTAGTATCGGTCAGTGGTTTATTATGGGGAATTTTGACTTAGACTCCAATGATATGGGGAGAAAAAGATAATCATCATACAGAAAGATGGGAGTATATATACTCTATCCAAGTAGTGCTAAAGCAAAGCGAGTACGTGATAGCATGTAATATAAGGGTCCATAATACAACATACACAAGCGCCAGAGATATATCAGAATAAATGGAAATATGATAAGAATACGCACTGACGAACTGAACAGACATGGAATGGATAGATGGAGGACAAGTGATGGAACAGAGGATGCGTGTGCTGATGTGCATCAGAAGTGCTTGTATGTGCAGGCAGCTGATGAAGTGCCAAGAGCGCAAAAATGAGATATGAGTTGCGCTGTACTTGGAAGGTGATTGGAACATTGGGGAATTAGACCTCTATGAGGCCACAGAGATGTTAGTCTCTACACCGTGGTGGTCTGCCATCTGCACTTTTTCAGAGCAATTGCTAGAAAAACAGGTCTTGAGGTCAAGAGTCCCAGAAGAAGTCTGATGTCTTTTGCAATAAAAGCAGGATAAAAGAATCAACAGTGACCATGTGATTTAAGAACTGACAAAATGCAGATAAATGTGGCTTGAGGGTTCACTTCTGAATGAGTTCAGTGGAAGTGAATCACACTGGTCTTAGTCGAGCAGTCGATATAACAGAATCTAAATCTGTCTGCGTGGGTTCAAAACCTGCTAAAGATGAAATTTTCAAGTGATCACCAGAGTCAAAATCTGTTTCTCTTGGACAGTGCAGGTTTGAAACCTGCTGATGATAACATTTTTATTTGATGAAAATGCACCTTGACATATACATTGAAGATTCACTTCTGACTGGATTCATTAGAAGTGCATCTGACTGGTCTTAGCCAAGCAGTTGATGTGACAGAATCCAAATCTGTCTGCGTGGGTTCAAAACCTGCTAAAGATAAAATTGTCAAGTGATCATCAGAGTCAAAATCTGTTTCTCTTGGACTGCGCAGGTTTGAAACCTGCCAGTCATAGCATTTTGATTTCATGAAATCACACCTTGACATTTTGTCATGAATGATATGTGCCTTGTAGAAGCATGTTCAGTGAGGCATATGTGCCTCTGTTTCTGGTTTTTGTAACTTAGCTTTCTACAGTGCACTACCACTGTATGGTTCGTCATTATGAGTCATAGATAGTAGCCATTGGAATATAATAATCAAGAAGTTGACAGAAGAACCAAGAAGAAAAGTCAGACTGGACATCTGTATAGTTTTGGAAACTACAACCACTCACTTGGCTAAAGTTGCCGCAGTCCGGTTCAGGTCCGGTTCAAGCAGATTTTGGTCAAACTCGAACTCGAACCAAGTAGCATTATTTCCTCACCCTCGAACCCGAACCAGGATTATAGGTTCGCCAATGGACCGGTCTCGTATGGTTCTGTTCGAGTTTGAACCGGTTCCAGACCCTTTGATGATACAAAATGGAATTTTTTTTACTACTCAAGCTCCCGCAGCGCTTAATGGCTGTCTTTTTGTTTTTGCACCTCAAAAACAGAGTCTTCTGCCCATCGTCTCCTCTCCGCAGCCTCCCTGTCAGCTTTCTCTGTGTCTCTGTGCCTTCGTTCCCGCTTGTATTTGCCTTTCACCGTCTGAATGTCGCCAAAGTTCTCGGGAAGCAGTCTTGCACACTGTTTCGTGTCTGTAAGTCCTGCATCCGAAAATGCTCGTTCGCATGGCACCGAGGAACCTTGCACAGGTAAATAATCGAGTGTGATTCGACTCAGGATGGGAAAACGGGGAGCATTAGTCTGGTAATGATGTTGAGTGTAGATAGGTGCAAAATGATACAATATGAGAATGTACCTTCCACCATGAAAAAATTGATGATGCTTGCTGTTCTGGTGAGCTACTTTCGTCGACAGCAACTAAATCTTCTGCGAGGAAAACCTTCAACTCGGCTCGAGCGACTTTGGTTGATAGCTGTTCGCGAGTTCGACGACTTTCTGTAGCCCTCGCAATTAAGCTACTTGAACTGGTGCGTGAAACGGCAGAAGGTGCACTACGTCCAGCATTTGATAAACGATCTACTGTTTGCTGCGATGTATACAGCTTTTCGTACTTGTCGAACTAGATCTGTGTCAGTAGGGTGCTACTATGTGCCAAACAACAAGAGATACTCACAACTTGCTCCATCACGATCTGAGCTTGTGTTTGACCTTCGTCGGACCACGCTACCTTGAAGTACTCGTCCTTGACACATGGATTTAGGTCTGAAAATAATTTGTAAGTGATTAATAAAAGTATACATAGACTCACACATAGACACGATGTGCACCGGGGAGTTGTCTGTTTTGTTGTAGTATTTTTTGAGGGACTCAATGCCTGCTTCGAGTGCAGGCCGCAGTACTGCCATGTTTGGATCAGCCGCAAAACTATGCCATTTTACGATGAAGTCTTTGTAAAGGGGAAGGATACGCCAGACGGTAGGGTAATACTCGGCTGAAAAAGCCTCCTGGATTTCTGCCGCAGCCTGTGAGGACCGTCAATCTAAAAGTAGTGCATGCGACGTGACGCCAGTGACTGATGCTTACCGCAAGGACTTCTTTAATCAAACCCAATAGCTCCCATTCACAGTCATCAAGCCGATAGCTCGAATACGTCGGCTGACCTTTGTCGACATTTGGCACATCGTCCGAGTCATCTGCTGTACTAGTGAATAATTTGACAGCCTGTGTGCATGTTAGACTAGTAAGGAGGTGCACAAACCTTGTAGCGAACCTTTTTCAAAATGAGTAAGCGAGTGATGACTCCATTCCATGAGCCCCAACGAGTCTTGCAATACGGAAGCAGCTCGAGAACTTCGTTCTGTGCATCTTTGCAACACTTCTTGAAATATTTTTTAGCCTGCGGGGAACGTCGGACCTATAGAGAAGTTTGAATTGACATTACATATGATGACGAAGTTTTGGGACTGACCTTTGCAACGAATCCTCGAATCTTTAAGAGAAGCTTCGCAACAGCTTTCACGTTCTCAGAGCTTGGAGCAGCTTCAACTTCTTGCTCGAGGGCTTGAATGTCATCTTCATTATCCTCTTCGTCTGCTTCCAGCAAGTCCAGTTCACCAGCGCGTGAACTTTCAGATGGTTCTTCAAACACTCCATCTTTGTTCTTTTTTTTGATGGAAGGCGAGAGCTTTGATAAAAATTTGCCCTCAGCGATGGCTACGGCGTGAGAGAAACAGCTGTTGACACCAACATTAGACCTATGCAAGCCTATTCAATAAAAACTTACTGTGAGCGCTGCTGTTTTGCATCAAATGTGATTTTGTCGTCCTTGAGTTTTTTCCCAAGACTCCGCATACTCTTGTCATTCACGGTAACATTATCAGATGTAAGATTTTGTATCTGCATCAGACTCGTCAGACTCAGCAAATTCCACATAGTGAAGTGGTACCTTATCACATATACCATACCGCTTAAGAACATCATACAGTTCCGCGCCAAGGTTCTCGCCACTGTGACTGCCGTGAATCTCGGAAAATGACAGTAATTCTGAATGAAGCCGCCAATGCTCCGACATCCAATGGGCTGTGACCGCGAGATAAGACGTCATGATTTTAGACGTCCATCCATCGAAAGTGAGTGAGACACGACCTGGAGAAGCCTACTAACCTTAAGCTATGCATATCATCCACACGATTGTGCACATACCTGCAATTCAGTTGCGAGATCTGCCTGTATTTCCACAGCACGTGCCAAGACCGACTCAGTAACTTTAGTCCGATGTGGAATATCTGCTGACTTTGTTTTGTTGCGACCATTGTAGATCAGCAGTTCACGGAACGTGTTGTGGTCAACAATTGAAAGGGCCTATGTCCGTAAGTAAGATCCTATGAAATATCTCGTGATTATTTCAATTTGTACGCACTTGATCAGTTTCAACTATGAAACGAAGAAGGAGATCATCAAATCCCTCATTAGTCCATTCCTCAGGTTTCTTGATAGTGTGTGTAAAGCTCAGAATCGATGGTTGTCTATTCACGCTCAGTCCCGAGTCTCATTTCCAAGAAGTTGAACCTACTGTCCATTGGGGTTTCCTGCCAAGCGCTCTTCCTCCTCCTCAGGTATGCATCGTGTATGCATGTCTATATCACCCTCTACACATTTCTCTCGGTATGTGTTATAGTGACACATGCCCATCCGACTAATATGAGTTCGCATCGTCGAGTTGTTGCCCTTGAAGATGGTCTGTAATTTTGCATGTTTCTTCAGATTTTCATTTTTCTTTGCCCTGGTCATGGACTTAGAGAGCTTGCTGACACGCTTCATTTAATTTCAGTACTCACACACATATCTCACACTCGAATCCTTGTGACAAGTCATTGGCATCCACAGGTTTGAACACGGTCATGATGTCTGCAGTGCCGTCACCCTTTTTACGCTTCTTTTTCTTAGGTTCATCGCCATCGTCACCATTGTCCGTTTCACCTCCAGCATCCGACAAGGCCATACTTTGAGCTCGCACAGCTTTGACGCGGTCAAATGCAACTGGCGGCGGCTGTGTTACCTTTGCATTGGGCACGTTTTTCCCATTCTGGTGAGCCCTTTTTGAAATTGCCTTGGACTTGGTGCGTGGTTTAGTCGAGTGATCTGAGTCGACATTATGTTTTAGTGCCGCAGGGGCAAAACTTGCTGGTGTCAGCTGTGCACCGAATGCGAAGGCAGATCTAGGGCCAGGAACTGCTGGTGATGGTGATGGAGGAGCAGCGAGAGGTATAGCAGAATTTTTTTGCGTCGGGGAATATTCCCATTCTATGTCGCGGGGGTCTTTGAGTGACCCATCCATGTTCACTGCACACTGACCATCCATACTAGTGTGATTTAACGATATGCAACACTAGTATTCAGCGCTCGGTACGAGTCGGTAGTGACTCAGCCACTGATATATTACAACTGTACAGTTACAGACTAAAGTCACTAAACTACAGTACCGGTAGACAAACTCTGTTTACCTTTTTTAAAAATATCTATAGCGGTACGGTCACAGTTCGAACAGGTCCGTGGATGGTTCTCAAATTCCACTTATCTCTGAACCGCGAACCCAACCACCTCTGGACCTCCCGAACCCTAACCGTTACTGGACCGAACCACGGTCCAGTTCGAAGTTTGGAACCGGTTCTGTGGGTTCAGAACTGGACTGCAGCAACTTTACACTTGGCTGAACACAACTCTGATGAGCTTGTAAGCAAGCCGACCATGAGCATATGTAAAGGTGTGGTTTCATAAAAAATGAAATTTATCATTGGCAGGTTTCAAACCTGCACGGTCCAGGAGAAACAGATTTTGACTCTGATGATCACTTGACAATTTCATCTTTAGCAGGTTTTGAACCCACGCAGACAGATTTGGATTCTGTCGTATCAACTGCTTAGCTAAGAACAGTTACAAGCATCTTTAAAGAAAACATTCAGAAGTGAATTTGCAAGGCAAGTCCACCGTTCTCTGTCACTCACGATGTTTTCCCTCAGCTGAACAGATGAATTAAATATAGACTGCAATACAGCACTTTCAAAAGCAAGAGAAGAGCAACATGATGATAATAAAAAAATCTCAAACACAGTGCACCTCGACCTTACACATGAGCAAATAGTGGTCAGATGGCTCTTTTGAATTTTTGCCTTGAATCTCAGCCTTTACAGATGCATATTTCTTCCTCATTACCCAGGTCATTGGGATCAAACTTGAAAGTTTGATGTGTAATCTGCTCTTCTTCTTCAACCAAGTCAAGACCTTTGGAGAGAATTAAATTGCTCTTGTGCTTATCATTTTGAGTTTGCATCAAGAATAAAAGAATAAACAGCGACCATGCTATTGAAAGAACTGACAAAATGCAGATAAATGTGCCTTGATGATTCACTTCTGAATGAGTTCATTAGAAGTGCATCTCACCAGTCTTAGTCAAGCAGTTGATGTGATGGAATCTAAATCTGTCTGTGTGGGTTCAAAACCTACCAAGGATCAAATTGCCAAGTGATTACCAGAGTCAAAATCTGTTTCTCTTGAAATGTGTGAGTTTAAAACCTGCCAATGATAACATTTTTATTCTATGAAATCGCACCTTGACATCGACTCATGTGTACTTTCCTGAGAGCTTCATATCACTGGTCTTAGCCAAGTAGATGTTGCAACAGAGTCAAAATCTGTTTCTTTCAAACTATGCAGGTTCAAAACCTGCTTGCAAAATATTTTGCAGTGCATAGATTCTCAGAGACCCAAGTGCAAGAAAATAGGGACAGTTAGACATTTTGAAGTAGTCATCAAAGTGATATCATTTGTGTCTGTTTTATCTTTTTCAATGCAGCCCAGGTGTTACTGCTTTGCACTAGTTTTGCAGCAGAATGTAGCGAGAATGCTTCTCTTGCATCTATACATTGTGGTCTGTAGCTGGGTGTACCCTTCAGCACGACATAAAAATAAAATGATGAAAATATATTAGCAGTATTGGATTGGACAATAGATGGACATGTAATGTAGGGCGGGCACAAAAATGCAGTGCTTGATATGGGACAGGGTGTGATTTCATAAAATAAAAATTTCATCATTGGCAGGTTTCAAACCTACCAAGTCAAGAGAAACAGATTTTGACTCTGATGATCACTTGCAATTTCATCTTTGACAGGTTTTGAACCTGCACAGACAGATTTGGATTCTGTCGCATTAACTGCTTGGCTAAGACCAGTTAGATGCGCTCCCAATGAATCCATTCAGAAGTGAATCTTTAAGGTACATTTATCCTGCATTTTGTCAGTTTTAACATTAATTTCTAACATCCCCCTTGAGCCCAACCATGTGCAATCCTTCCATTGTCAGTTGTCAATCAACCCGCCAATGATGATATTTTTATTCTATGAAATTAAACCCTGATATTTCCTCATGGATAGTTTTCTTCAAAACTCATCATAAATGCTCTTTTCCACATCATTACCACAATAGATTCAAAATATGTTTCAATCAAAGCCTACAGGTTTGCAATCAGTCCTAATTCAGGAGTTATAAAAGTCACAATCTGATTTTCCTGGACTGAGCAGGTCAAAAACATGTATCACTCAGCATATTTCAAGCAGTCAAGTTAGTGCTTGTCAAGGTAAGTGCATGCAAGAAAAGAAAACTCACTATTGAATTCAACTGATTCCTCAGGTGCGCAAGCTTGCATGAAAAAAGATCAATGTCTGAGATACTGTCTGTGAGCAAATATGAAAGCCGTGTGCTTATAGAAAAAATGTGATGTTCAATAGGTTTTGAACTTGTTGCACTGCAATATAAACAGATTTTGACTCTGTCATAACAGCCACATGGCTAAACACAACTTTGATCATCATGCAAACAAACCGACAATAAGCAAATTTCAAGGTGTGTTTTCATAGAAAATGAATCTTATCATTGGCAGATTTCAAACCTGCACGGTCCAAGAGAAACAGATTTTGACTCTGGCGATCACTTGGCTATTTAACATTTGGTAGGTTTTGAACCCACACAGACAGATTTAGATTCTGTTGTAATGACTGCTTGGCTAAGACCAGTGATATGCACTTCCAATGGACTCAATCAGAAGTGAGCCCTCAAGGCACATTTATCTGCATTTGACCACCACACAAAATGGTGGGATGCAATGACTCATGAGCTTGCATTCAAGGCAAGTTCTAATGGCAAAAGAAAAACCATGTTATTATACAGGTTTTAAGCCTGCTTGGTTTAACAGAAATAGATATAGAAAATGTCCATGGGCAAATGATTACTCAGAGGGATTCAGGATCAACAAAGACAGACCTTCAGAGTGTGTAGAGTTCAAAAAGCATGCAGACCAGAGTCATGGCAATGACATGGCTAAGATAATTTAAGATGAGTTTCTCAGAAAACCAGGTATGTTTTTGTAGAAAATAAAATTCATCATTGACAGGTTTTGAACCTGCACAGTCCAAGAGAAACAGATTTTGACTCTGATGATCACTTGGCAAATTCATCTTTAGCAGGTTTTGAACCCACGCAGACAGATTTATATTCTGTCATATCGACTGCTTGGCTAACACCAGTTGAATGCACTTGCAATGAACCCAATAAAACGTCAAGGCAGATCTTTCAATAGTATGGTTGCCATGATTGATTTTTATTTATTTTACTCTTATTGCAAAAGACATCAGACTTCTTCTGGGGCTCTTGACTTCAAGACCTGTTTATCTAGCAATTGCTCTGAAAAGTGCTGATGACAGACCGCCATAGTGGGCCGATGATGTTTGTGATGTCTTGGGATATTAACAGCTGGGTCATGAGTGAAAACCGACAATGGAAGGATCACACATGATTGGACTCAAGGAGGATATTGGAAACTAATACTAAAACTGACAAAATGCAGTCAAACGTACCTTGAGGATTCACTTTTGAATGGGCTCATTGGTAGTGCATCTAACTGGTCTTAGCCAAGCAGTTGATACGACAGAATCTAAATCTGTCTGCATGGGTTCAAAACCTGTTAAAGATGAAATTGCAAGTGATTATCAGAGTCAAAATCTGTTTCTCTTGGACTGCGCAGGTTTGAAACCCGCCAATGATAACATTTTTATTTTATGAAATCACACAACCAGTGAGATGGTGCTCTCAGGAAAGTACACATTTGTCCATTTCGAGGTGTGTTCTAACAGGAAAAACAACATATAGATCAGTGTCTGAGATGCCGTCTATGAGGAAATAAATATTCAAGACACGTTCTAATAGAAAAAAATGCAACATTCAACAGGTTTCAAACCTATTGCATTCCAATGGAAACAGATTTTGATTCTGTGATGACAACCACTTGGCTAAACACAACTCTGATGAGCTTTTAAGCAAACCGACCATGAGCATATATCAAGGTGCATTTTTATAGAAAATGAGAATTATCCTTGGCAGGTTTCAAACCTGTATGGTTCAAGAGAAACAGATCTTGACTCTGGCGATCACTTGACTATTTAACATTTGGTAGGTTTTGAACCCACACAGACAGATTTAGATTCTGTTGTATCAACTGCTTGGCTAAGACCAGTGAGATGCACTTCCAATGAACTCATTCAGAAGTGAAACCTCAAGGCACAAAAGTTCAATGTATGACTAAAGTCTTGATGCAAACTTGGAATGATGAGTACAAGAACAATTTAATTCTCTTCAAAGGTCTTGACTTGGTTGAAGAAAAAGAGCAGATTACACATCAAACTTTCCAGTTTGATTCTAATGACCTGAAGAAGTTCTGAGATAAAGCAGAAGTATTTAGACAATAGTGCGACATTCTGCGCTTAGATGCTTTCAAGCGCTCAGTGTCAAATAGCGTATTTTAGACTTTGAGTCCCACAATGTGCAAGATGGTGGTGGAAAGTTGTTCAGAGTCAAAAGATACATGGTTCTATGTAAGTAATTCTAAGTGCGTTCTCAGTGCGCAGAAGCAAGTCGGAAGCGAGGCAAATAGGCAAAAGTATGTAAGTCACTTCTGAATGGGTTCATTGGGAGTGCATCTAACTGGTCTTAGCCAAGCAGTTGATACAACAGAATCTAAATATGTCTGCGTGGGTTCAAAACCTGCTAAAGATGAATTTGCCAAGTGATCATTAGAGTCAAAATCTGTTTCTCTTGGACTGCACAGGTTTGAAACCTCCCAGTGATAAATTTTGTTTTCTATGAAAACGCACCTTGAAAAATTTGCTCATGGTCAGTTTGCTTGCAAGCTGATCACAGCTGTGTTTAGCTAAGTGGCTGTCATAACAGAATCAAAATTTGTTTCCATCAGAGTGCAACAAGTTTGAAACTTGTCGAATGTCGCATTTTTTCTCTAAGAACATGTCTTGAATATTTGCATGGTGGAATGTGATGAATCACGAGTTGACGCAAAAGGCACATCATTATACAGATTACAAACCTGCTTAGTTCAAGAGAAATATATTTTGACTCTGGCAATCACTTGAATAAGCACAATAAAGAATCTCAGCCTTAATGGATTTGTATTTTTCCTAATTTCCCAGGTTATTAGGGTCATATATTAAACTCTGTGTCAAAAATACACTGTGTGATCCTTTCATTGTCAGTTTTCACTCATGGAGCCACCATGGTGGTCTTCCATCAGCACTTTTTCAGGGAAATTGTTAAATAAACAGGTCTCAAAGTCAAGAGCTCCAGCAGGAAGTCTGTGTCTTTTGCAATAAGAGTAGGATAAAAAATCAACACCGACCATGCTATTGAAAGAGCTGATAAAATGCAGATAAATGTACCTTGAGTACTCACTTTTGAATGGGTTCATTGCAAGTGAATCTAACTGGTCTTAGCCAAGCAGTTGATACAACAGAATCTAAATCTGTTTGCGTGGGTTCAAAACCTGCTAAAGATGAAATTGTCAAGTGATCATCAGAGTCACAATCTGTTTCTCTTGGATTGCGCAGGTTTGAAACCTGCCAGTGATAACATTTTTATTTTATGAAATCACACCTTGACATTGACTCATGTGTACTTTCACATTGTAGCTTGCGCTCTCAAACACCCGCTTTATATGGTGTTTGTGGATGCACTTTTTTGTGTCCAAGAACATCTCTAGGCTCCATGTGATGTGGCTCCGCATCCTGAGCACAAATGCCTCAAATCATGCTTTGGGGTTGTATAGCTTTCATTCCGCTGCCACTCGGTACAAATGTATTTTCCATCTTTGATCCACAAGGCTTTGTTGATGCGCTCTGAGAAAAAATCATGCTGTCCAAAAGCACTCAGTGCTTAAGAGAGTCAGGAAAGTGATGCCAGCGGTGTGATTGTAGTGCTGATCAAAACTGAATGTTCATCTGAACACAGTCCTTGGGCCAATCATGAACACAGACAGATTTCTTCAAAGGTCTTGACTTGGTTGAAGAAGAAGAGCAGATTACACATCAAACTTTCAAGTTTGATCCTAATGACCTGGGGAATGAGAAAGAATACACATCTGTAAAGGCTGGGATTCAAGGAAAAGATTCAAAAGAGCCATCTGGCCACCATTCACTTATGTATAAGGTTGAAGTGTACTGTATTTGAGATCTTTCATCATCATGTCGCTCTTCTCTCACTTTTTTGAAAGTGTTGTATCGCAGTCTGTATTCAATTCATCTGTTCAGCTAAGGGAAAACATCGTGAGTGACAGGGAACGGTAGACTTGCCTTGCAGATTCACTTTTGAATGTTTTCTTTTAACATGCATTCAAATGGTGTTAGTCAAACAGTTGCTACAACAGAATCCAAATCTGTTTCCGATCTGTGTTTGTGGGTTCAAAACCCGCTAAAGATGAAATCGCCAGTGAT